>LPNX011061275.1:0-39602 GCA_001517045.1 Pseudotsuga menziesii | reverse complement strand
GGGGGGGGGGTTTAAAAACCACCCCCAAAAAGTCCAATTCTCAAGAATTTTGAGGGGGGGTTTTAAGAACCACCCCCAAAGACCTAAAACACCTTTTGGGGGGGGGAGTTTAGCAAAACCACCTCAAGTCAAAACCGCCCCCAAAAGGGTATTTTGTTGTAGTGATCCACTTCTTCAAAGTAACACTATGAGCATTATTTAAATGCTTGCTTCATTCCATTTTAAACCAAGACCAAAATTTCCTTAAGAGTACAAAGAAATTCATCTTTTGTGTTAAGATTGATATCCACTTCTTGTGCCTTGGATATTCTTGGTAAAAATGAGGGTATGGATGGGGGGGTTTCCCAAAACAACATTCTAGGGTGACATTTTGGTAGCACCATGATAGGTGGTATTGTACTACCTTTATGCAAGGGGGGTGTAGCGGGAGGTGGGGGTGGGGGAACTACTAAACCCAATGGACATATTAGTCAATGTAAAACCCATTGGCTAACAATATTTTTATGGTCAACACCTCACAACCTCTATTACTTGTTATTAACTCCAAAATATCAAGTCCCGCAATATCCATAAGTATTATGACATGCATCATCATCGTGGAAAGTGATGTTGTCATCATCATCACCATCATCATCAATGCCATATGGTACATCAACATCATCTTGATCATCATCCTCATTATCATCATCATCAACAACAAAATCATCGTCTTCATTGTCATTATGGTCACTCATATGCCATTAGTGTTCATAATCACTCATCGCCATTAGGATTCATGTCATGTAATTGTTAAGGACATTTATATGTTTTTACAGTCATTTTGATGATAATAGGGTCATTTGGATGTCGTTACATAAATTTAGGTGACATTAGAATTAATTAGGATCCAAAAGTGCTACTACATTCATAATCATTATTGACATCCACATCATCATCATCGTCATCATACAAAAAATCAACATCATTATCGTCGTCGTAGTCATCATCAATGTCAGCATCAATATAATTCAGATACTAAGGAGCAAGGAGCCCTATGACCTCACAAAAATGGATGATATAGTCTTATACTTATCAAATCATATCCATACACTCCATCATAATTATCAGAATGCGTCATCGTCATGTTGTTAAGGCCAATTAGATGCAATTAGGGTCTATCAAATTTTATTGGGGACACTCAAATGCCACTAGATAAATTTAGGTGACATGAAGGTAATTTACCCCTCATTAGGATTAATCAAGATCCAAAAGTGTCATGATTACGATCATTTAGGTGCCACTATGATAAATCAAGATCCAAAGGAACTATCACATGAATCATGACCATTGACGTTTACATTGATATATCTGATTTTATGTCAAATGTTTTCTGAACACAATTCCTAGCTCTAAACCTAGTGCAATTCCTAGCACGATTCCTTTCAAAATTTCTGGCATTATTCTAGGCACTATACCTGGCGTTATGTTGGATGTTTTCTAGGTGCAATTCCTGGATCTATACTTAGCACTATGTTGGATGCTTTTCTTGCCGAAATTCATGGCACAATTCTTCTCGCTAACCCTGGATTAATATATGGTGCTATACTATTCAAGATGTTTTTTTCGAGGCTATTATGGGCATTATATGGGATTTTTTTTGGACGTGAATTGGGACGTTAATTGGGATGCTAATTGGGATGATAATTGGGATGATAATTGGGACACTGATTGGGACGTTGATTGGGATGCTAATAAATGTCCAAAATAGTGCCAACTTTTAAAAAGGGATGCTAATTAGTGTCCAAAATAGCACCAACTTTTAAAAAGGGACGCAAATAACGCCATTAAAAGCGCCATCTCGTGGAAAAGTGTCCACTTTGTCCAAAAAGTGATGAAAAATACACTAAAAGTGTTAGTGGACGCTAAAAAGGAAGCTAAAAGAGACGCTAATCACAGGGTTTTGTTGTAGTGCATGTCAACCAAGGCTTCCATGGAGGGAACACTTGAGGTAAAATAGCATGAGTTTTTGATTTATTAAAGATTTAGGGAAATGTCATGAAGAACCACTAAGCATTAGTCATTTCCATTTTCTATATAGAATTTTATGTCCATCCATTCCCATCCTTTCCCAATCAATTCTAACACTTCATCATTCATGCACATCCACTTCAAAGTCCTACCCAACTGACCAAGCATGAAAATAATGAAAGGATACCTTATTGTTGTCACACAAGAACCAACACTAGGAATCCTTGTTGCTACCACACAAGAACCAACAGTAAGAAAAGAAATCTTGTTGCTGCCACACAAGAACCAACAGTAAGAAAAGGAGTCTTGTTGCTGCCACATCAGAACCAGAAGTAAGAAAAGAATCCTTGCTACTGCCACATAAAAACCAACACTAAGAAGAAATAAATCAGTTGCTTGAAGGTTGTTCTTTCCAGATTTGGGAATTTTTATGCATGTGGGAACCACAAATATTCTATGGATGCAATTTGAGGAAATGATGCATGAGGGCATGCTTTGCATTCAGTTTGGGGGAGATGGCTATTTTTAACTTAGCTAAAAACTCATCTCTTCCATGGGCACATGGAAATTATTCAGTTTGGGGGAGAAATGAAAGGCTGCTACACTCAGTGGTATAAAGAAATGAATCCTACATTACATTTTCAGTCATCATTTCTAGCTTATGAATATGTTGCCATAAAGGAAAGGTATGAGTTGCTTGGATCATTTTTATCATCCACTAATGCAGACATTGGTTTTAGCCATCATGAGCATTCTATTTTTCGCAGCTCCAACTCTATCAGGTTTTTATTTACATATTCAGAATTTGATGTGAGAGTTGGCCCATGGTTATTGGCATCAAAATTACAAGAAGCCCGTGAAAATATGAATAAAGGCATTCAATTTTGAAATGGATTATTCAAAGATGTGATCAATGGAATTTTTTGTGCTTAACTATCATCCTCAACATTTTATTTTCTTTAGGCCCAGATCAGTTTAATATATCATTCCAAGGGTAATAGTGGTCTGTAGTATGACTTGTTGTGAGCAGATTTAAAGGAGATCATTGAATGTAAATTTGTTGGAGAAAATATTTCCAAAGCATATCACAATAGAGAGTTGAGTGTTATTCACAATTGTTTCTTCAAACATAGCACAATGGAAATCATGTAGAATCCTTTTCAAGGTCTGATGTGAAGTTTATCTCAGCAGCATTAAGGTAATGTTTACTCCCACTATTGGTCTATTGTCAAGAAAAGATGCATGTGGACATGCTCTATCTTCAGTTTGGGGGAGACAGTGGTTGTTTTCATTCCTTGTCAAGTTCATAGCCAATAATTGTTTGATAATTATTGTGTATGCTCAAAACAACTTTTGCCATCAAGTTCACATTTTGTTTCTCATTTGTCCACATTTTTAATACAAAAGTGCAGAATTTGATTGAAGGAAATATTGAAAATGGTAAGCTGTTTTTTAATGAAATTTTGAAGGAAGAATCATTACACCAGGAAGAACAACTATGGTAAGTTTCAACTTAATCCAATGTACGCTTTTCGAGAAAATGGCCATAATCACCTACAGTCAATTTGCATTTTTCTTGAAATCTGTGATGTGGGTTTCTCTGAGTTTTGGTGTGGAGATGCATTAAAATGGTAATTAATTTTTTGCAAAATTTCATCCCAATATAGTCTGTATTTTGTGAAATATCGGTTCAGGAAGTTTACCTGCAACACATTTTTATTCATGTTCATTTACAAAAGTGTAGAAATCGAAATGAGCATATCTTGCAATTGGTAAGTTGGATTCTCATGATTTTTGGACAGGAAGTGCATAATACCAAGATGAATAAGCTTGGTAATTTTCATCCCAATCCAATGTATTATTTTCAAGAAAATTGTCATAATCACCTACAACCAATTTGCATTTTTCTCGAAATCCATGATGTGGGTATCTCCGATTTTTGGTTTGTAAGTGCATTGGACTAGTGTAAACCTGCTTGAAAATTTTCATCTGAACCTAGTTCATCATTTGGGAGAAAATGACTTCAAAATTTTTCTGTTCAAAAGGATGCAACACCGTAAAAATCTTTCCTTTTTCTCGTTTCGCGTAGCTGCAACACCGTAAATATTTCCTTTTTCCCATTTCACGCAGCTGCAACACTGTAAAAAAATTCTTGCCCTTTTCCATTTCACACAGCTGCAACACCATAAAAATATTTCCTTTTTCACGTTTCACACAGCTGCAACACCATAAATCTTTCTTTTTCCCTGTTTCACGCAGCTACAACACCATAAAAAATTTGCCTATTTTCCCGTTTTAGGCAGCTGCGACTCCGCCAAATTCTCCTCTAAATTTAGCACTCTTTGGGTTGTGACTCTGCTAAAATTTTCGCCAGATTCCTCACTAAATTTAGCGATCTTTGGGCTGCGACTCCACCAAATTCTCTGCTAAATTTAGCGCTCTTTGCACTGTGACTCCGTTAAAATCTTCGCCATATTCCTTGCTAAATTTAGCGATGTTAGGGCTGGGACTCCACTAAATTTAGTGCTCTTTGGGATGCTACTCCGCCAAAATTGTCGCCAAATTCTCCACTAAGCAGCTGCGACTCTGCCAATTTCTGTTAAACTCTCCATTTCTTCTGGCTGCAACTGTGTGAATGGTAAAATGAAGGAACAAGTGAATGAGTTCTTCTACTTGGATGCTACACAGGTATTGGGTTGCATGAGGACATGCAACAAGTTTAGTTTGGGGGTGATGTTGGGCCACAGAATTGTCTATTTTTCCATCACTTATCGACATATATTTCATCCATTTTCTTCCCATTATCCCCCATTTATCATTCCATTTTTCATCCATTTATTGTAACTGTGCGTAAAAAAACATACTACTTCCATTGATGTTTTAAGTGGTTAATAATGATTATTTTCCTTTATCTTTGATGAATTGAAGACTATTATGCATAATTTTACTAATGATGGTTTGTGAAGTGATTTTTCACGTACAGGACGCTCACAGCTAGCTGTTACAGCCTTAACCAAAAATGCATGCCAGATAAGAACACCTTGATTTGTGTCTCGATTTTTGGGCAGATGGAAATGAATCTCAAAAATCCAAGACATGGGTTTTGTGTGTAACAGTCTCATTTACTTGAATCTCAAGGAAATTGCCAAAACAAGCCTTGGTTTGAGATATACAGGTGGTTTTTTGAGAGGGTATTTTCCATATTTATTGTTGCAGCCGGTTCCAAAGTTGTTAGCAGTTACGAATGTGTTTCAGCTGTTACAAATCACAAGTTGGGGACTAAGTTCCTCATTTCCATGAGATAATTTTATGTATAAATATGTAATCAATATCATTAAAGAGGGGAAGAGAGAAAGCAATTCTATGCTGGAGGATTTGATCCAGATCTATTGTAATCATTCCATTCTGATAATACATGCTGGTAGTTTCTTAATTCTGTAGTTGTAGACTTTCATTGTGGAGATCCAACTCTGCTTAGTGGAGGAAGGGCCCTCTTCCCTGAGCAGATGCTGGTAGTGTTGATTGTAGGTGTTTTATTTTGTATATTTGTTTATTTGTTAGTTCATGCTTTCATTCATTAGATTGATCATAGTTGTTTTTATTGTTTCATTCATTAGATTTATCATAGTGTTCTTCTGTTAATTCATTTTGATAGATTGTTGGCCAACAAAACACTTCTTTTAGATTTATGTAGTTAGATATTGCTTCAGAATAATTGATTTTGTTGAAGTGTGATTATATTTACATTTTGGCTTCATGAATAGGTTTTATGTTTGTTTTCTTTTCAAGGTGTGATCTAGTTCACAAAGAGTGTCAATTTCATACCAATATATAATAGTGTCAAGTAGAAATTGTGCTTGCATAGATCTTGCACGATATCTTTGAAATAAAAGACTTCCTCGAGTTGACAATTTATGTTTATCACTCTGCATGTTAAGTTTTAATTAACTAGCATATAGTGGGCCCAACAAAAGTATCTTGGTAATGCATCTCATGTGATTGACTAATATGAACACATTTCATGTATCTTAGATGCATTTCATATGATTAAAATCAATTAGAATACGATTCAGTTATATATATTTCAAGTATTTTGTTGAAGAAGTATCTATATATCGAGTACCTTGCATATACTAAAGTATTTCATGTAATTAATTAGAAATTTATTTTTTTGAAATATGTATTTTAAAAATCTTGTTGAACAATATATATGTTTACTACTAACTATGTGTCTGTTGGGAATGTGAAAAAACATCTGTGTTAAAGAATCATCTCTATTTCAAGTATCTTTGTTGAAGAATATAGTTTAGTTGTTGGGACTGAGTTCTTGGATTCCCGCAGAGAGCGGTCTAGTATCCATTTCCAAACAGGTAATATGGTAGATTGTCACCCCTTTGCTTCTATCATATCACTCTACTAGTATAGGTTCTCGCACAGGAAGCCAAGAAATGGGATGGTGACCCCATAGGCAGTGGAGATGGACAAGAAAGTAGTAGTGGAAAGCATTGTGGTTCTCATAAGAGGTAGTTATGAGATTTTTTAAACTGATTGTGCTCTTCTTGTGGGAGGAACATTGTCCCGTTGAAGCTATTTTCCCAAATTTGAGATAAGTATTCTCTCATGTGCTATTCATGTTGTTGTATTTTGTATATGTTCCATGGTGACTGATTTATGCTCATGGTTTAGTTGTTAAAGAATACTCGTATATCACATATCATATATTTTTATACATGATGTTAATCATATGGTTGATTGAAATATGATTTTCAAGTGAATGTATCTTTGTTGATATTTGAAAACCCTGTAATGGGGATTGAAGATTGACCCTTCCTGTTAGTCTTGATTCTCACATAGGAAGCCAGGACATGGGATGATGATATCTTAAGGAACGAGTTAGATAAAGGGAGTCACATCCCATAGGTAGTGGATACAGACATGAAAGTAGTAATGGGAATTATTGTGGTTTCTCAGAAGAGAAGTTCTGAGAAAGACTACTTGAAAACTGAAGGTAGTGGTCCTTTTGAAAGTTGTAAAAGCATGTATATATTATGCATTGAGGACAATGCATGGTTTAAGGGGGAGGGGATATAATACCCTATGTGTTAATCCTTGAACATATGTAATTTGTAATTGTTTATTATTGTGGAACAAGGTGCCAGAAAAAAGAGTCTTTAAGGACATAGAGACATTATTATTATTTTGTAAATAATTAATTAATGAAAACAACTGGCACATTGGGGACCACTAAAAGAGTATGGGAGGACTAGCTCCACAATGTGAGGGGGGATGGGGACATTCCTAGCACTTTAGAACTTGTTTGGTTGGTTTGGGTCCATATGTATGTCTTGATGGCTTTATTAGTTGATGATCACCCAAACATTGTACAACGGACCCAACGTTTGATTATTATAGCCTATGTTGGTATTATTGAACCTAATTCATGATTTAGTGGGCCTCCTTAGTGTTTGGGTGAGTGTCATTTGTTGATTAAGCTCCTTTGTTGGTTTTGTAACTCCTTTGTGGAGGTTACACTTGGTAACTTTGTAACTCCCATTTGCACAAGTGTTCCCTCACTAGCTAGTTTTAGACTTAACACCTCAAAAGTTGTGTAAATAATTATGTAACTCCTTGTGTAAATACTTGTGTAAATCTTTGTGTAACTCTTGTGTAAATCCTTGTGCAACCCCCCCACTTTTCTATTTTGGGAAGATTCCTTGGCTTGTGTGACACCTCACCTCACTAATTTTGATTCCTCTTCATGGATGATGTGTCCACGCATGAATTTGAGTGGGTTGGAGTGGCTTGGAGTCACTCTCCTTGAATTTTGAATTGCTTGGGTTGGATTAGAGTTAACCTCTTGTGGTTGAATTACACCCCTTGGATTGGCTCAAGTTGGCTTACCTTGGTTTGGTTTGACCCCATTGAGTTAGAATTACCTTCTTTGGTCTATAAATCCATGTTTGATATCCTTGGTTTGGGGTTGATTTTCATAGGTCTTTTGGATGGTTGTTGATTATGGTTGTTCATACCTTTGATGGTGAGATCTTGGGAAACCATGAATTCTCTTCTATGTGAATGAACTTTATGATTGAATCATTGTGATATTGTATGGTGTTTGTGGTAATCCAAAAAAAAATTGGTGTAGTTTCTTTGTTTCCACTACTTGGATTTGTCTTGGACCTATACATAAATCCTGATGGCGAATGGCGATATCTCGATGGCCTAGGGGGTGTGGATTACCATTGCACATGGTAGTAGGGTGGAAGAGGAAGTATGTGGTGAGGAATAGAGTTTTGACATCTCAAACTGATACTTGCACTATTCTTGAATGAACCTCTATTGTGGATATATGGAATCGGCTCGAGGGTGGCTTGTCAAAGTGAGATCTGGCTTGGCAGTGTGAAAGGTTGGGTGGAACGTTGTTCAAATTATGCTCGTTGTGCATTGATAAGATAAGTGATTTATCTCATGTTTATTTAATTTACTTAGCTCTGATATGATTTATTGATCGATGCACATGAAATGTTTGATGAAACGTATGAGTTATTTGTGGAAGAAATTTCTCATAAAATTAAATCTATTTATGCAAGTAAAGTTTATGAAAGAATTGAAAACTAGTTTTTGGGATTTTGTGCACAATTTGTTTGAGAAATAATTATTTGGTACCTCTTCTACATAACTGATATTTCTTCCCTTGTTCATTATATAATGTGTATTTTTATGGTACAGTAACCTCGGAATGGTCTAAGACACTTCTCTTTGATGCTTATACCTTTTATTCAAAAACTAGTTTTTCGATTGGACCGTTTGGCATAGTTTGGAGACTTAGCACATGAAGTGTTTGTAAAAATGCCTAAGTGTTATTTTTATGCTTATGTATGACAAATAATATTGAAATTTGTGTGAAAATGTGAGGAGAAATCTTCTTAGTAGTGTTGGGGAAATGTCTATCGAAATTCTAGATCAATTTCCAATTTCTAGTTCATTCAATGGAATTGCTTTCAGTAGATTTGTGACTTTGCATATGAAGTGTTTGACAAAATGATAGAATGAGATATACCTCTATTATTACTGATAAAAACATGTTATTTAGATTTGAAATTGCATTTGAATGATTCTATGAACTGTGGATTTAATTATTCTAGTGATTCCTAGAATTATTAGTCAATTCAGATGAGTAGAGTTAACTTATTTTGTGAGTTCTTTAATGGACTGTATATGGGTGGAAAGCTACATCCATATGACTGTAAGTGACCCCTGATATGCTTTCCATGAGATAAAATAGTCATACATTTCTCTTTATTTGGCATTTGGAAAGTTAAATTGCAATCTATGTACATTGCAGTGAAATTGATAAATAATTTTTAGATTCGAATCTCTATTTTTAGTAAAATATGAATGGGCAGTCATATGCTCTGTTATTGGTGGTTTAATTTTGATGTAGAATGTTATTTTACACATGTGTACCTTCACCTTTGTGTTCCTCGGAACTCGATACGATTGGTTTGATTGAATTCCTAGCAGTGTTTATTAACTAGTTGTACTAATTGAACTTGAAATATTCTTCATTTATGTACTCATATCAGATCTACAAAAGTACTTAATTTTGATGTTTTTGCATGCTTAAATATGTGTATAATGGATGTAGGTTCAGTTTTTGGTTCATTGACATGACTGCGTGTCGAATTTTTGCAATACTAGTTAACTAGTTCTTGTGGAATCATTTTCATAATTATTATGTTTAATTAATTGGAAAATGGTAATTAGGTTTGGTTTACATGTTATCCTATGTTGGAATAGTTATTGAATTTATTTTAATTTATTGATAATTAAAGGGACTTTGTCATGATTAAATCCTGAAAAATGAAATTTAATATTTGTTCAACTAATCCACTGTGCCAAAATTATCTAATTAGTCTTAAAGAGCTAATGATATGTTGCTCAAACCCCTTGATATCCCCGGGGGACATTACAGAGAAAGTGGATTGACTCAACTTCATTGTAACCATATATATTAAAACTTTCACTTTCTCATTTATGCAATATATTACAATAACTCTTCTAAGTTTTTCTTGGTTTCTTTATGTGCTCAACTGCCATGATATCAACATTGTCTAAAAATAGTTAATATGTCCGTGTGTGCTGACTGACCCATATATAGACTATGCCAAAATACAGCTAATCCCTAAAAGTTTTGAGTTCCCAGAGTAAAATGAAATCTTGCACTGAAATTTCTCACCATATCGGGTCCCATATATCCAATCATGTGCTAAAAGTAACACAACTAATATAGATTTCCTTTAGGAATTGATAAAATTCAAAACATAGAGAAATCATCCAACTAAGTCTTCAAAATGAAATCAACAAAAAATCAATTCTCCTTGCTTCCCCTTTCATCTTTAAAAGCATGCACAAAAGTGGCCAACCTATATGTGAATTGGAAAATAC
Source organism: Pseudotsuga menziesii (assembly GCA_001517045.1). Classification (NCBI taxonomy): domain Eukaryota; kingdom Viridiplantae; phylum Streptophyta; class Pinopsida; order Pinales; family Pinaceae; genus Pseudotsuga; species Pseudotsuga menziesii. Next base: position 29,147 of record LPNX011061275.1, on the reverse strand, counting down.
CCATACGAGTCTCGTGCTTCATCTTTCAAACTATGGACAAATAATTTCATCTTAATATCTACCTGCACAATATCAAAATTTTCAAAAAAAACAATGCAGTATCAAAATTTTCAAGAAAAACAATGAACTTATCAAGTGTTCCTCAGCCATGGCCGCAACCTCTCCATCAAAGTGTAGAAAATATTTATGATACTTATCTAGGGATTCATATGGATAACCAAAAATAACAACAAAATCAAAAGGTGCAGATGAATCAATATGCATGGTTCATATTTACTGGAGTCGTCGGGTAAGAATATTTTTTGTAATAAAATACAATACTCGCTAATGTCAGAGTACCAAGAAACCTGGCTCACTCCCTAACAATGATGTCAGAATGTTAATTGTTGAATTGTCCGGTTCCAAGGCAATTGGGAATAGTGCATTGTCACCACGAACCATCTCCCTACACTTTGTGTTAGTGTAGTGCTTTCTAACCATAGAGGGGAATCCGTAGACTTTAAAGGTCAACTAATAATCAAACAAACGATCAATAAAACCTAAATCAAAATTAAATATTCTTGTCCTAAATAGTAAGAATAAACAAAACAACGTGCTATTAGATTATTTAAAGGCTAAAAAATGCATGGAATCAATGCAAAAATTTACTATGAATTTGGGCATGCAACTTAAATGGATTTATTACATTAATTTGACATTAAAAAAACTACAACGACAAATTAACATTGATTTTAGTGTTTCCAATGTTGGTGTTTTTATGATTTATATTTTTTCTATGACTTTTAAAAAAAATTAAAAAAATTGTGCATAGTAACAAAGCAAACCATATAATTTCTCTATGTTTCTATGACAAAATGTAAATTATAGCAAGCTAATCTCATTGTAATGTGCCTACAATATAATTAAAGAAGTCTAAAAATTCCTATTTTGATATGTCTAAAAATGCAAGATTGAATGTTGTACATGAAAGTTTGGTTTTTAGTGCGGAATAGTAATGAAAAATTAGTGAACTAGTGCCTTTATCGAATGATAGAGAAGGAAAAAACAAGAAGAAAAGATAGTTAAATGAGTGAAAGAAGATTTGAGGCATATTCACTCAAGTCCTATCAAGATCAACCTATTGTAGCCACAAAAGTGATTATCTCTATTATCACGAGATGTTAAACCAAGTCCTAACATGTCCATAAAATGGTAATCTTGAAGGTACAAATCACTCTACTATATGGGACAGTACTAGTCATGACCTAGCAAAGTCAACTCTCCACCACCTGTATTTAATGCTAGTAACCAATATCAATCTCTCTAGGAATAAAAAGGAATAATAATAATAAAAAACACATCAACTCACCAAATTTATACAAATTGAACCAAAGAAAGTCTTCATTTTTCTTTGCTTCATATAAAATATATGAAAGAATAAGCAGAAGAAATGATAAAATTAATCATCTCCAAATATACCACTCCTTTTTTTTTTTAGTAAAAGTAGCATGTGTGAAGAAAATACTCCTTTAAAATAGCCCCCTCCTTCCATAATAACCATCCATAAGAGAGATATAATTTCATATGGATTATTTATTTTAATGCACTTTTTTTTTCTTAAAATAAACCCTATGAATTTTCCAAGGAAAAAGTTCTCTAAAATTAAGCCTTAAACTAAGTGATGATTAATTTATAGCCATAACGTTAGACTTCTTAAATAGAAAATTGGATAGGCATATTTTTGGGAATGGATAAGGCATGGAAAGAAAAAAGTGGATGATGACATCTTTAGGAAAATATAAAGTATATAAACATAGGAAAGTGGTTAAGGCAAAAATAGCAAGGCATGTTTTTTTTTAAATTATTCTACCACGTAGTCAAAGGCCAACTCAAGCTCAAATGAGGGATTTTCAAGGAGGTTGCATCAACTAAGGTCATATACAAACTTCATGTTGTTGTAAATGTAACTTCGGAAGATATTTTGTTGTATAATATTATTGTAATTTATTGTACCCCGTCAAAGATGTTTTCCTCCGATCGCGATGTCATTAATATGTTTGGTCATTAAGGTAAAACCTCTGTTGTAAGTGGGGGAAATAATCCCCACGATAAATAAAGTAAAATGTATTTTTGAGTCTCCCTAGGAGAAGTCGTCCCTACTAGGTCAAGAGGTCGACCCAGTTAGGTTTTAGGTCATGTCACTTGATGTGTATAAATAGGGAGGCACCCTCCCTCATTTATACACACTCACTCACTCAAGTTCGCATGAGGAGAGAGAGAGAGGAAAAGTTTGCTAGAGGAGAAAGAGAGAGAGATGCACAAGACTTCATATCTTTGAGTTTTCCATTTTGTGATATTGTATTAGTGACAAATCTATCTCTAAGGAAGTTTGCGAGGTTTTATCCTTTATGGTTTCCCCAAGGAAAATCTTCATGTCTTGTGTATCTTGTTGTGCTTGTTATTATTTCAGTTAAAGATCCTAATCAAATTGAATTAAAGTGAAAACTCTAACATGGTATCAGAGCTACTCTGAAAGAAGGCATTGTGCAACAACGGGAAACTATGGCTTCCTAGTTCAAGGTATTATCTCCACAAATCATCATAAAAAAGGGCTAGGATAACTCGCCCTATGAGGGTGCATCTTTTGGAGGAAGCAAAATCAAATTTGAAGATTTTTCGATTTTGACCTAGAGACTAGTGCAGGGAGAAAACTCGGGCATCAAGATTTTGAGGCTTTCCTCCATCAAATTGGAAAAATGAGTACATCGTGCAACTCACCTTGGATAGGCACATATTCCTATCCAAACAAAAGTTTGAAATTCCTACTTTGAAAAATTAGGGTTTCTCTAACAAACCCTAGGCCAACTAGCTCTAGAACCAGGTTGGGCATCTCAAATTGGTAAGATTTAAATCTCTGTTATTTCCATTTGAGGTTCTCATTTCAAAATGAGTCACCACATCCATCTTGATGATAAGATTGGGGGAGCTGAAAACTTCTGAGCATGGAAGTATAGGGTCTCCCTTATCCTTGAAGAAAATGAGTTGGACAAGTATATCAATGAGGAAGTTCCAGCTCTAGAGGGAGATGAAGCTAAGGCTATCCACAAGAACAACTTGGTCAAGGCTAAGAGAATCATTACAGATTCTATTAATGATCATCTCATCCCTCATGTATCATCTTTGAAGACACCCAAGGAAGTGTTCAATGCTTTGATGAAGTTATTCGAAGGAAAGAACATCAATCAGAAGATGACATTAAGGAACCAACTCAAGAATGTGAAGATACAAAATTCAGAGACCATGCAATCATACTTCGCAAGGGTTTCTCAAATCAAGGAACAACTCGAAGCAGTTGAAGAGAAGGAATAAGAAGGAGAGATTGTTATGACCACCTTGAATGGTCTCCCAAGATCATCAATTCATTCATTCAAGGAATATGTACCAGAAACAAGTTGATCACTTTCAGCAGAATTTGACAATAATGCACCCAAGAAGCTTGGTTTATAACAAGAGAAGAGAAGATGGGATCAATTGATGATCAAACTCTCACAGTTCACTCTAGAAGAAATCACAACAAGAGGGAGAACCATCATCACAACAAAAGGGAGGATCACCATCATTACAAAAGACAAAGGAGACCCAGAAGAGATCTATTCAGTGTTAGATGTTACATATGTGATGATAAGGGACACTACTCCAAATACTGTCCCAGAAACAAAGGCTCCTCCAAAAATAAGTCGAACAAGAAAATACATCATGCTCACACCATTGAAGATGATGAACCAACAACAAAAAGAATCAGAGAAGAAAGAGTTGATTCTTCAAGTGATGAAGAATATATCTTAATCTCAGCACTCATGGGCACTAGCACACATGGGAGCAATGATTGGCTTGTGAATAGTGTTGATGTATTTGTAACTTCGGAAGATATTCTTATGTGTATTACTATTCTATGTTGTTATAACCTCATCGGAGATGTGTTTTCTTCCTTTTGGGATGTCATTATTGTGTATGGACCTTGAGGTACAACCTCCATTGTAATTCGGGGAAATAGTCCCAATGTAACATCATGTAATGTATTTTTGGAGTCTCTCTAGGAGAATTCAGCCCTATAAGGGTAAGAGGTCAGCCCTAGTCATGTGTTAGGTCAGTCACTTGAAAGGTATAAATAGGGAGGCACCCTCCCTCATTTATACACACTTGCACTCACTCAAGTTCGCATGAGTAGAGAGAGAAAGACAAGGAGGAGAGATAGATAGCTGCAGAAGACTTCTTATTACTAGGTTTTTTCATATTATGATATAGTCTTTGTGACTGAACTATTCTGAGGAAGTTTGTGGGGTTTTATCCTCTATGGTTTCCCCGATGAAAATCTTTGTCTTGTGTATTTGATTTATCTTATGCATGTTGTTGTACTTGTTATTCTTTCAGACAAAGCCTCCTAATCAAGTAAATTAGATTAAAAACAGTAACATGGTATCAGAGCTTCTCTGAAAGAAATCACTATGCAACATCTCCTGTCCATAGATCATCAAGAAAAGAGGGCTAGCAAGGATAACTCAACTAAGTCAGGCACATCTTTTGGTAGAAGTCATTTCATATTTGATTTAGTTTAATTTTTTACCCTGTCACTGGTGCCGGGAGAAACTACGACGTCAAGTTTCGAAGGATTTTCACCTCAATCTTCAGAAAAGGACCTAGTTGAGCAACTCACCTCAAGGAGGCACATCTTTCTATCCAAACAAAATTCTCAAAATCCAAGTTTGGAAAATTAGGGTTTCTCTAACAAACCCTAGGTCAGCTAACTTCGAAACCAAGCCGGACACCTCAAATCGATAAGATCTAAATATTTACTATTTCCATTTGAGGTTCTCATTTGAAAAGATGACTCACCATACTCAGCTTGGAGACAAGCTTAGAGGGGTTGATAACTTTCAAGGATGGAAGTACATAATCTCCTTGATCCTTGAAGAGAATGATTTGGATCAGTACATCAATGCAGAAGTTCCAGAACCAGAGGGAGATGAGGCTAAGACTATTCATAAGAAGAACTTGGTTAAATCCAAGAGAATCATTACATATTCAATTAAGTATCACCTCATCCCCCATGTGTCATCATTCAAGACACCGAAGGAAGTGTTTGATGCTTTGACAAAGATGTTTGAAGGAAAGAACATCTACTGAAAGATGACAATGAGGAACTAGCTAAAGAATGTGAAGATACAAAACTCAGAGACTATGCAGTCCTACTTCACAAGGGTTGCTCAAATCAAGGAACAACTTGAAGCAATTGAAGAAAATGTAACAGAAGGAGAGATTGTAATGACCACCTTAAATGGCATCCTAAGATCATGGGATTCATTCATTCAAGGAATATGTGCAAGAAGGAAATTGATCTATTTCAATCGAATCCGAGAAGAATGCACATAAGAAGAAGCTCGACTCATAACAAGAGAAGAGAAGATGGGAGCAATTGAAGATCAAGTTCTCACTGTTCACACCAAGAAGAACTTCAAGAAGAAGGAGAAGAAGGAGAGCTACCATCACAACAAGAAGAAGGATAAGGAACAAAACAAGTTCAGAAAATATCCTTTTAAGATCTGATCCTATACTTGTGATGAAAAGGGACACATTGCAAGAGACTGTACCAACAGTAAGAAGAGGCATCATTCACATGCCATCAAAGACGATGAACCAACGAACAAAAGATTCAGAAGAGAGAAGGATGATTCAGATGAAAAGTATGTGTTAATATCAGCACTTATGGGCATTGTCTCACATTGAAGCAGTGATTGGATTGTGGATAGTGGGGCATCTAAAAACATGCCTAGATATAAAGAATAATTCATTAGCATGTCTAAGCAGGAGTCACCTCACAAGGTGAAACTTGGGGATTATTATCAATTCCCCATAAAAGGGAGTGGATAAGATTCATACAAGCTAGAATCTAGGAAATCTCGTTGACACAAACTCAATCGACAGAGGTTCGCTCTCCGTCTATACCCAAACCACCGCGATCTCCCTTAGCATTGTCCTAGACAGGTTTTACCCCTTCTAGCAACACCCACGGAGTGGATGAAGTCTCAACTGAGATGTTCGAGGGAGAGCTATGGAAACCAAGTTTATGCAATATAAAGGAGGACCATGTGTCACTTTCTTAACTTAGGGTGGAATTTTTTAGCAGATCTAACCATTCAACTTATGCGTTAACAGAACCAGATCATTCAACAAATCAGATTATCATACCAAAACTACAGTAAAAAATTGATGTGCAAACATATCTAACATAATAACATCATTTAAAATAGGGAAACATCGCATCATTTACAGATCCATGTCGCAGATACACATTACATTCATAATAGAGTCGCAGAAGATAGTAAAACAAGAAAACATAAAAGGACACAATCATTCTCCTCAACTTCTATCATTTCATATTAACTTCCGTAGCAAAACATAGGTTCCCCAAAATAGTTCCTCAAGTCGCATACACAGATCAATAAGTTCATAACCGAACTTTGTCTCAGAAGATCAAGAAAAAGTGAAGTATCTAAGAGAGAGTTTAACATTTGAAATTCACCATCTACTTATAGGCTTGCGCCTTTACATGGTGGTCCATTAAACTAACTTCCTAAATAATTCGTAACAGATTCTTCAAAATAGTGACCACTATCCACAAAATGCAGTCAAAAACTACAAAAGATGACCAAACAATACATAAAATAATCTAACTCTAGCTTGCATGTTGTTTTCCACTTATGCGATATATTTGACCCTGCACAACATCTGTAATGTTGTGCAACTAACTTCTCCCAAAACCCCTGCCAATAGGCCCCCAACAAAATCTTGTGGCTCGCCCTCGAGCCACGTTAGTTGGACATGGTGTACCCATTGATCTTTAGCTTGAAGTCTTCATACTGCTGAGTAATATCCTTCACCTGTTCTTTGACCTTCTCAACAATCTCTTGACTTCCTGTCAAATCATATGCCAATGGGTGCTCCACCATTTATCAACAACCTCCCTTTTGTCTTGCTAAACTGCCTCTAATGCAGAAAATTCCTTAACAGAAGGTTGTGCTCCAATATCTTGAAACTCGTCTAACTGTGTACTACGCTTCTACTGACACTCCTGTGCCTTTACAACACGTTGCTGCAACTCTTTTAGTTTCGTAGACTTGGTGATCTGAATGACTGGGGGAAGCGCTTTTAGTGATGTCTTCAATGTCGCCAGCTTCCCCTCTGCCTCCTGCAACTGCTTGGCCAGTTGCTCTAATTGCTCGTCCTGGAATACGCTGCCCCAAAATTGCGTAGTCATTTCAGTTACCTTCTTTGCTTCCTGCTCCATCTCCTCTAGATGTGTCACCACATCCTCTATGGCACTTTTCCTCTTTGCGACTTGTTCAGGTGACGTGTCTAGATGTACCAGAGCGTTCAAAATATTGTTGTCGCGCTCCAATTGCGCAATTACCATCCCAAGCCTCTTCACTTTGGCTTATACATCCTCATCTGCAACAGCTTCCGGCACTCGTTCACAGACTTCAGAAATTACCTTTTCTAGCTGCGCCCTATGGTCCCATAGTTGCACCTTTTCGACCACTAGCCGATATTGTTCCTTTTTCAACTCCATAATTTCCTCGACGCTCTTGGCCTTCAACTCCTCTTGTTCCTTCTTCAACGCTTCAGCCTCTCTCCGTGCCTCTCAAAAAAACAGACCGGTAATACTCTGTTCTCTGTCTGCCAACTCCTGATTGGTGACTCTTTGCATATGCACCAACGTCTGTGTGGATAGCACGCGGAAGTTGATGGAAACGTACTGTAACTTATGTAGGGAGGAATTTAGATCCTCATTGTTGGTCTCAATCACAGTAAGAGGAATTTGTACATTTCAAACCCACGTCTCAATGCTGATTGAGCCAAAGTCCTACACAGTTGCTACCTCCAGCGCTTTCTTCATAACAACATCACATAAAGAATCAAGTCATGTTCTTACCTCAATAAACCCATCTTGCACTGATTTCTTCATCTCTTCAGTTTTTGCATCCGTTGCAATTTTAATTGCCTTAATGAGCCGATTCAACTGGGCCTCCATCCCTGGTGTTGCGCTACTTGTCGCACCCTACTCCTGGCGCTTCTTCATCCTTGATTTTTCAAATGTGTGCTCTGCTTCTGAATGAGTGGGTGTTCACAATAACTCTACATCGGAATCATGGTGACTATGTTGGTTAGGATTAGGCACGGGATCAACTAGTGCATCTATCAGTGGTCCTGTGGATACTTCTTCCAAGCTGACTGGTTCTCTCCATGCTGCAGGCCGATCATTAACAATTGTCTCCAACACTGCATCAAACAACTTGTAAGGCATCAGAAACCATTGCTTTTCTGGGTATCGTTGCGCCTCCACATGAATGGCGTGTGGGCCAATTGTGAACTGAGAAAACCACTAGAACATTGTCACAGCCTCCTCAGACAATCGTGGAATTTTCACAGCTGCAGCCTAAGGTGCTTCCCAATAGATCCAAAATTGAATAGCACAGTCCTTCAGTTTGTCGATTTCCTTCACCCACCAGAGATTTTGGTAGTGTGCTCTCTTACAAAACTTTATTGCATCTACCTCCATGCCTTGATAATCATCTGGCTCCATCCAAGCCACTAGCGCTATCAAAATCAATAGCCAACTATAGGTAAACGGGTGCAACCCTGCCTAGACTGCCACTACATCCTACGTTAACTGGTTCATTAAAAATAGTGACCAATTCATTTGTACTCCTTCTACACACTACTCTGCACATGCAATAACCCTCGAATTACACTAAGTAGGTCGGTTCTTCCTGACTACTTTGCTAGCCAAAATTCGTGCACCAATGCGGACAACCGGATCATTGATGTTGTCGACTTAGTATGCTTGTCCTTCCCGCTACAACCCATATCTCTTCTTTAATCTCCCTGCAAGCCTCTTATCACTATCCCTTCCTCTAAAATACTAAGAGGGGTCTAGCCCATCCTTAAGCAACCCCGTGATCTCTGAAATCAATGCTACCGTGATTGCGAATGGTGTGTCCAGCCACAAATTCTCATCATGAAAACATGCCAAAAGATGCTTTACACGGGAATTTGCCTCATTCAACCGCCCAAAATGCGACATGTTAATCAATCCCAACAATCCTGCTTTGTCCAAGTCGTGTGCCCAATACTGTGGAATGTGTAATATCGGGTTGCCTCCAACTGCTACCATAGGTTCATAGATTTCCTCTGTGACTGTTTTCGACACAAGAAAATAGTGATCATCATACTTCATTGCCATCAGCAAGGGCACAATATCCATAGTGCATGTCATACCCTACGGTATCATTGGCATCTTCACCAGGTATTTTAGTTCTTGGTCATGTTCTTTGGTTTCGCCCTAGGCCATGTGGGAGGCACATACCCAAGGATATCTGCAACAGACACCCTTGTGCAGGCTGCCGACTCCAAAACCCCTAAACTCAAAGGACCCACCTACGCAAGTGCCTTCTATTGTGCCCACACAGACGTTCTAGTCTGCCACTTCTTTAGCGTCGGGGAGCTAGGGAGCTACCCCCCCCCCCTCTTTTTCTTCGAAATAGAGGAAGATCCCATCGGCATACTTACAACTTCATCTTCAATAGTGACTGGAATAACTGGTGAATCCCTCTCACTAAAAATCTCGATTGTGACTTGCTCCCTCTACATGCCCTGCAACTCTGCAACTCTCTACAACTATCCCCAATCTATTCCTAACTCACCCAATCATCACAACTCAATCAACACAACTCTAGAACTCAACAACACAACTATGCAACTCAACAACTCAACTCTCAATTTTGCACAATGGTGAATGTCGACCGCATTTGACCCCTTCTTATAGCACCGAGCCAATCGCACCTCCATCATGACCAAATCAACTTTAATCATTTAGAACAAATCATGCATTAATCACCTAAATCTTTCGGTGATCCTATCGATCCAATGTCAGATCCGCCATCAATGCGCGTCGCTTCAACAAGCACCGCTGGTTAACCTATTTAATTATCTCCATTTATTATTGATTTGACTGTGTCGCAGCCCTGTGGCTATCGCGACAGAAATTCCTATATGTGCTACTGACTCCTCTACTTGCGCATTCACTTCCTCTTGGTGCACCATCCTTCTCCCTATCATCTCATGCATTTTTTTTTCCATTGAGTAGTGCCTCAAGCATCATGTGGCTCAGGCCCCTTCTTGGAGGGCTTCAGCCTGCTATCATTCACTAGCTTAGGCAGCATCGCTCCATCTAACTGTTGCAATTGAGCTGCACCTCCTGAAGTAATGGAATTAATGAGATATGGACCTATCCAATGCATATGTAACTTACCTAGATGCTTCATGAACTTGTTGTCATACAACAGCACCAAGTCTCCTTGTTGAAATAGTTTGTTCTTGATATGTCGATCATGTCAAGCCTTCTGTCAATCCTTCTCAACGCGCTGGTGAAAACCTGCAACAAAGAGGTCTCTCTCGAGTTGTACTAACTGCTCCAATCTTTCCTCTAGTGTTGCTTCATCATCCATGCCCATCGTTGCTGTGATGCACAAACTTGGAACAATGTACTCCATAGGCATGACTGCCTCTTTCTCATACACCAATTTGAATGGTATCTACCCTATCAATATTTTGCAAGTGGTGCGATATTTCCACAAGACTGCTGGAATCTTCAAGTCCTAATCATCGCAGTTTGCGTTACATACATTTGTAAGCGCATGCTCTAACACCTTGTTGAATGCCTCCACTGTCCCATTCGCTTGTGGATGATACGGGGTACTCTTCTTATGTTGTATCTGAAGATCCTCTGTTAATGCACGGATTGTGTGATTGATGAAGTGACTCCCCTGGTCACTCATCAATATCCTTGGGAAACCGAACCGAGTCACAATTTTGTTAAACAGGAACCTTGATGTTGTCGCAGCGTTGCAATCTACAACAGGTGCAGCCTCCGCCCATCTTGTCAAATAATATGTCATTGTAATGATGTACTGCACACCAGTTCGCTTCCCAGGTGGGTTGATTGGTCCCACAAAGTCCACAACCCATTTACCAAATGGCCGCAATGTCACCTGAGGTACCAGCAAAATCCCATCCCTCCTCAATGGTTTTCCAGGTTTTAGACAGACATCGCAACTCCACGCATAATATGTCGCATCATTATGAAGAGTGGGCCACCAAATTTCTATGTGGAGCACCTTCCTCGCAATAGCGTGACCACCATATTGTCCACCGGCAACGCCTGCATGCGCTTCTACCAATATATTCCATTTTCCATGTGGTAGGACACATCGTCACAAGATCTCATCCGGCCCTAGTTTATAGAGTTGTCCTGCAATCAACTGGAAATTTGCGACCTTAACAACCAATTGCTTCTTTTGACTCGTAGTCAGCTCTTCTGGTGCTGTTCCTGTCGCCAAGAACTGAATTATTTGTTCATAATAATCATCAACCATGTCAACTCTGAATAGTTGTGCATCTGGTAACCCGTCTTTAATGTTTGTGGGTTCCTCACTTGTCTCAATCCATGATAAGTGATCTGTGCCAGCGTTCAAGTGACCGAGCTTCACAATTATCTCAAAATCAAACTCATGAAAGAGATGTAGCCAGTGGCATATCTTCTGCCCCAACACAAGCTTATTGACCAGGCATTTCAAAGAAGAATGGTCTATAAACATCTTGAAATGACCACCCAATAAGTAATGCCTAAACTTTTGTAGTGCATATTATACCATCCCCGGACCTTCCCTCTCTGTGGTAGTGTAATTTGTCTCCTCAGACGACAGTTTTTTACTGGCGAAAGCAATCGGGTGATAAAGATCTCCTTCTCCTAGCTGCGCTAGTACCACACCCAGCGCAACTGAGGATGCCTCCACGTGTACATGGAATTCCTTATTCCAATCAGGAAAAACTAGTATTGGTGCGGAATCCATCTTGGCTTTCAGCATCTCAAAACTTACTTGACACTCTTGAATCTATACAAACACTGCATCCTTCTTTAGAAACCTTTCCATCAGAGCGGTGATTGCAACATAACCATAGATATACTGGCGGTAGTATCCTATGTGCCCCAATGTCGCTCTCAGCTGCTTCACATTTGTAGGTGGGGGCAAGGTCAAAATCAGCGCAATCTTCGTTGGGTCAACCAACAGTCCTTGCTTGCAAATAATGTGACCTAACAACATCCCAAAGGGTGCACAAGAAATACACTTCTTCGATTTCAGTGTGATATGATGCTACCCACATCGCTCTAGCATCAGTCACAGGTTTTCCAAATGATCCCTGGTCAATCCATAAATTTTCCAGTCATCCACGTATACTTGCAAAAACTTTTGAATAAAATCCTTGAATGTAGCGACAACAACCCGGGAAAATATCGCAGGTGCATTCTTCAGCCCAAACGACATCATGGTGTACTGAAAACAACCCCATTCAGTAATGAATGTTGTCTTGTGGCAATCCTCTTTTGCAATCCTGATCTGGTGATAGCCTAAAAATCCATCTGTGAAAGAATACATTTCTTGACCTCCCACTCCTTCTAGCACCTCATCAGTGAATGGTATCAAAAATGGATCATGCATACATGCATCATTCAATTTTCTAAGGTCGACGCAAATCCAAACATCACTTGTCTTCTTATCTTGGACCACCATGGGACTGATCCAATCTAATTCCTCAACTGACTCAATTATTCCAGCATCCAAATCCTATCAAGCTCAGCTTTGACTCTTTCCTTGTATTGTGGATTCAGATGATACGGCCTCTGCCTTACTGGCTTTGCATCTGGCTTCAGCAGGATCTTCATTTCCCCTAAATATCCGACTATTCCCTTCATCTCAAAAAACTTCGTAGGAAACAAATCTTGAAATTCATGCAACAGATCTGTGATCTTCACCATGGTCTCTTCGTCCCAGTAGTCCCCAACATTCGCAAACTTTGGGTTCTCCTCCATCCCAATGTTGAACTTTCTGATCTTTAATGGTTGATTCATTGGATCCATCAGTACATCAGGTGTTGTGACATCTTGACTCCCCTCTGTTTCTAGAATATTGATATTATGTGGATCGTCACCATCCTCTGGCCCTCCATTCATATTATAACATTCCATCATCGACTGCATCTGACAATGCGAATGCAGATCCACAGGGTATGAAAGTAGTACTACCTTAAGAACAACGTCGCGGATGAGCTACAACGTATTATGAACATCTGGATTGGCATCCGCAAAACTGAAGGTGTGAGTGAATCAAACCGTCAATTCCTCCTAGGTAGTGATCTCTCTGCGCAACTCAACTGATATATACCAAGATCATGGAATTTCATCCAATGTGTATATTAAGGCATGGACCCACTCATCCTTTGGTTGTGATGCCCACAAGTTTTAACACTCAATCAGATGATCACCAAGGCTATTCCACCAATTGTACCTTCCAGCGTGGTACTCTTTTGCATTACCAAAGAGAACTGTCATCAATATTCGACACTGTGACTAGCTAGTGATCGACTTCTAACGGGTCGCCCACCATCGTGCTGGAGTAGTCTCCAATGCTTCATCCAAAGCCAGCAACTATTGTGGTTCTAACACCTTATCTTCAAATTCCAATAGAAATTCAGACAACACGGGAAGTCCTTCATATATTGGTAATTCAATAGTCTCAGCCGCGACGTGAGATGGCAACTGCGTAATCAAGCCATACTTTCTTAACGATACCTCATGCATGCGGTTCTGTGAGTTCTCTAAAGCATCATCAGAATCAGAAGATGCATAGCTAGAGCTGCACCAACCAAGGTCGCCATCGACTATCGGATGGATGTAATCCTCTGAGATGGTATATTCATGATCCCATCCTCTGACAACTTCATCCTTCACTAGCTCAACATACCTTCGCCACAGGGAATTCACTTAGTGAACATCTCACATAGCGCNCACCCCTTTTTATACCTCAATCCTTATAAACCACCCTACCCACCCCCACCTTAAACCCCTCATCCCCCCAATACTTGCAATATATTGGTTCGATTTTTGATCATTTTAAAACCCACAATATGAACTAACGTGATAGGATATTGGTCAACAAGTGAAGCCCCTGTGACCTTCGCCCTTCAGTTGGATCCATCGGAGCAATGACTCTGATATCTTGATTTTCAAAGGTCATCACGCACTTGTTAAAATTAATCACTACCAGACTGTCATTGGCCCATCCAATCCCCAGTAACATAGGATAGGAGCCATCAACAATATCGATAATGTCAAAATCAGCATAAGTATTCATCCCTTCAACTTCCATAGCAAGGTGCGGAACTTGCCCAATCGGTGTTACCCTGGCCTGGTTAGACAGTCGCAGCTGCACAGAAGACTAGCTCACCGTTGGGCTCCCCATCTTCTGCCATGTTTGTCTTGTCAAAATATTGACGTCTGATCCTAGATCCAGGATGACTAAATCTACCTCGTAGTCCCCAATTTGAATATTCATGCACATCTCTTTTCCTATCTTTTTCTTATGTAAAGAGTTCATCGCGGACTCTTTCTGTCCCTTGGTCAGTCGATGCAACAAACTCTCAATCTCGACAAGAGTATTGGGATATTTTTCCAGCAACAAACAACTTTCAAGGAATTTCTGCAAGGTACCATGTTATCGTGATGGTTCTGCTACCAATGTCGAATCAAAAGCAGTGAAAATTTCATAAACAGGTAACTTAGCATGATTTCTTCCTATCGCATCATGTGCTTCAAAGAATGTGTCTTTCTAGGCATCGATATCAAACTGCACCTTCTTCTTCCCAGCCAGCCGAATTTGTGGATGTGGACCATCTTCTCCTGTCGATGCACCTCCACGAGTAATGACAACAACATCTGCATCCTACGTCCTTGGTTCTGTTGAAATCGTCGCAACAGTTGGTCCATGATTCTGGTTCAATGGTAGATTCACAGGTTGATTCACATTCGGATTTGTATTCTGGATTTGATTCTGCGGCTGCAACTTATTCTGATTCTGCAATTGGTTCTGGTTCTGGGTTTGGTTCTGCAACTGCGGAACATTTCCTGCCTACCACCTCGCGATCAACTATGGACATTTCTCAACAGTGTGATCGATAGCGGTACAATACGTACATTGTGATTGCAATTGCGGAAAATCTCTCCGATAATGCCCTAGTACTCCACAATTATAACATTGCACTGGTTCGCGACCTTGTCCTCCTCCTCAACCAAAGCCTCCACCTCGTCCTCATCGGAATCCTCCTTGCTGTTGATACAGCAGTTGATTAAATTGATGTTGTGGGGGATTCGGTTGTTGCTAAACATACTGCACTGGATGAACATACTGTGGCTACTGCAAAGTCATCTGCATCTTATTGTACTGCGGTTGCTGTGGTACAAACTACATCTGCAATTGCTGTTGCGGTACAAAATGAGGTTGAGGCGGTTGTACCACCTATGGCTGCAGTTTTTGTACTGTCCGATGATCCTCTCCTTCACATAGTACGAGTCATATGTTCTTTCTTAGAGTAGGTCATATGCACGACAATCCTTATCTTCATGCCCAATAGATCGACAAAATGTGCAGTATAAGTTCATCGACTTCGTTACCATCTTCTGCATATATCCACAGTCTTCATGTCGATGCCCATATACTTGACAAATGTGGCATGATGGTACACTGCCACAACTCAATGGGTTCGATGCTCCTGACAACAGGTAGTTTCGGAAATCTGGGAAATTATCCTTGGTATATCTGTCTATGCAAC
This sequence comes from Pseudotsuga menziesii, assembly GCA_001517045.1. NCBI lineage: Eukaryota > Viridiplantae > Streptophyta > Pinopsida > Pinales > Pinaceae > Pseudotsuga > Pseudotsuga menziesii. The sequence goes on along the minus strand of LPNX011061275.1, from coordinate 13,385 downwards.
ATCGAGTACACCAAAATTCTTCATGATGCTCTTTTCCTTTCTTGATATCTTGCAACTGGAGTGTCAAGTTCGTGAACTGTGTTTAGATCTGATTCATCCCAATCACGTTCTCACCAACTGGTGAAGTTTCCAACTTCATGGCGATCTCCAGAGCCTTGCTATGTGTCGCAATCTTCTGCTGCATCAACGGTAGTCTGATATGAGATAGTAGTGCTATGATCAACCATTCCTTATGTTGAATATCGCTCATCTCGAAGCTGACTCTTTCCATTAGTGTTTTGAACCTTTGATCAAAATCCCAAATAGTGTCATTTGGATACTGCTTAATCTCCTTCAGTTCTATAACGTATTGTGCTTCAGATTTTGGTTTTATGAACTCTTCAATTAATCCTTTTCTAACTTCATCCAATGTCTTCCCTGGGGTCCCCGTAGGAACTTCTACAAATTTCATGAACCAATCCAGTGTGCAAGCCCGAAGAGTTGTCTCCAATTGGCCTTTCTTGACCTCATCATCCACAGTTTGTCTGACAGTCCATACTGCCTCATACAGGAACCAGTCTTGCTCAGGATCCTCAGTCACGTTCCCATGAAATAAAGGTAGCTTTGTGTCATTACCCGCCATCTTGTGACTTCTTCCTACAGTCGTTGATCTGCTACTATTAGAGTGTTGCTGGTACATTGGACAAGTCGATGTTGAACTTGAGTTTCTTCCTGACTGCGATGTAGTGCGTGGAGGTGTGGGTACGTTGCTGTTGGGGGTTGATCTTACCTCTAACTCAGGCATAGCCTGTTCATCCTCATTGTCACTATAGGGTCGCTTTGTTTCGTGTGGTCTTCCTTTGCGGTCTTTCGTTCCGATCACAGCAGGACCTTCTGCTATCCTCTGCCTCTTCTCTTGTCAGAACCTTGCTCCTCTTCTCATAAGACCACTCTATTCCTCGGCTTCCATCACAGTCTCATCGCAACTTGCACCCATCTACCCCACATCATTCCATTTGGCCCCCCCTGTCTTCACGGTATATACAGCCCCCTCACACCAAAGTTCTACTACTAAAGGTGCATCTTCAATATGCCCTTTTCCAAGATGAGCATCTTAATGGAAAATTGCAAAGACAAAATAAACCTACCTTGTGGCCTATTGAAGAACTCCCTTTCTGCTTTGCTATAGGATTTAGTTGTATCAACCGTGAACTCAATGATATAGCCTTCCAAGATACTGTCAAGCCAGACCTCAACATCCCTTGATGCTCTGTTTTCTACCTCCTGCAATTCCTGGATCAATTCTAGGGTCCAGGAAGTTGGCTCACCTCCTTGGAAATGTGTCTTGCGATAGGTCAATCATGCCAATCACTCATACAAGATGATCGAGAATTTAGAGAAAAAATACTCGTGTGGACCATCATGTATGTACTCTGCCAGCCACTTATTCATCGTCTGTCCAAGGTTATGATTTTCTTTATCAGAAAATTCTCTTATCTTTTGGTCGAACCAATCTTGGATTTTTGGTTTCGTCGAATGCCACAACATGTCCTCCCTTCAGTCGCAGCCAAGTCCCGGCAATGGAACCACCATTTGTTGACACAAACTCAGTCAACAGGGGTTCTCTCTCTGTTGACACCTCGTCTGGAAACACCCACGGAGCGGATTAAGTCTCACCCGAGATGTTCGAGGGAGAGCTATTGGAACCAAGTTTCTGTAGTATGAAGGAGGACCATGTGTTGCTTTCTTAAATTAGCACGGAATTATTCAACAGATCTAACCATTCAACTTATGCGTTAACAGAACCACATCATCATTTAACATATCACATTATCATACCTGAACTACAGTAAAACATTGATGCGCAAATAGATCTAACAGAATAACATCATTTAAAACAAGGAAACATCACATCATTTTTAGATCCATGTCACAGATACACATTGCATTCATAATGGAGTCGTAGAATACAGTAAAATGGGAAAACATAAAAGGACATAATGATTCTTCTCAACTTCTGTCATGTCATATTAACTTCTGCAACAAAACATAAGTTCCCAAAACAGTTCCTCAAGTCGCATACACAGATCAATAAGTTCACAACCGAACTCTGTCTTAGAAGATCAAGAAAAAATGAAGTGTCTAAGAGAGAGTTTAACATTTGCAATTCACCATCTACTTATAGGCTTGTTCCTTTACATCGACAGTCCACTTAAGTAACTTCCTAACTAATTCTTAACAGATTCTTCAAAATAGTGACCACTATCCACAAAATGCGGTCCAAAACTACAAACGATGACGAAAAAATACATAAAATAATCTAACTTTGGCTTGTGTGCCATTTTCCACTTGCGCAGTAACTTTGACCTTGCGCAGCATACGCGATGATGCACAACTAAATTCTCCCAAAAACCCCTGCCAACAAATCCTTAAAGATGAAGGATGTGCTATATGTTCCAATATTGAAGAAGAATCTCATTTCCATCTCTGCACTAGATGCAAAAGGAATGAGAGTCGCATTTGTCGATGGCCAAGTTCTAATGTGGCATAAAGGAAAGACAATTGATGATGCAACCGTGATTGGAGAACAAGACGATGGCTTGTACAAGCTAAAGGGACAACCTGAAAAAGCATTGGTTCATGAGTCAATATAACCAAGTGAACTATGGCATTGAAGGATTGCACACGTGAACTACAGAGCACTAATGATTGCAAACAAAGGAGTCTTGGGACTTCCAGATATCCAGGCAAAGCATGAAGGCATTTGTAAGGGTTGTGCACAAGGGAAGAATGCAAAGTAGACATTTCCCAGTAGTGAAAGTAAGGCTAAATGAATACCGAAGATAGTACACTCCGATGTATGTGGACCCATGTCTTCTATCTCATTAAGTGGGTATATGTACTATGTTTCCTTTATAGATGAATTCTCACGTAATACTTGGATATATTTCTTGAAAGGGAAGAACGAAGTATTCAGTAAGTTCAAGGAATACAAAGCCTTGGTCATGAACCACACTGAAAGGAAGATCAATATTCTGTGGTTAGATAATGGTGCAGAGTTCACCTCAAAATAATTCAGGGAACTCTGCAAAGAGTCTGGGATTAAGAGGGAGTTGAGCACTCCATACAATCCTCAACAGAATGGTGTTGCGCAACGAACAAACCGTACCATAATGGAAGCAACGAAAGCAATGCTTCATGACCAGGATCTTCCAATGCACCTTTGGGCAGAGGCAGCAAGAACAACTATGTATGTACAAAATCATATTCCTCATCGAGTTCTTGACAGCAAGACTCCTGAAGAGGCTTTCTCAGGGGAGAAACCATAATTCATATGTCTCGGAATATTTGGTTGCTCAATGTACATACATATCCCAAAGGAGAAGAGGACCAAGCTTGAGTCTTCTGGTAGGAAGGGTATATTCATAGGATACAATGATACATCAAAGGCCTACGGAATATACTTCACAGGATTCAAGAAGATCAATATCATCAGAGATGTAACCTTTGATGAAGACTCGACATTCTCTAGATCTGGGAGGCTACCTATTGAAGAGGTCGAGGAACCTGAAGGAATGAGAATCCAAGGTGCGGAAATTGTAGAATCAATTCCAGAAGACCATGAAGATCATGACATGACAAAACCACAAGAGCCTATAGAGACACTTCACGAGGAATCCCACAAGAGGAAATCAGCATGGGCACGGGAGCTCATACAAGAGGCAAAAAGGTATGACAATCCAGAAGGAATGCAAGATAGAGAAAAAGGGCAAACCCCTACAACAACTATGTGGCCCTGTTGTGTGACATCATTGAAAAGGAACCTTCCACCTTTGAAGAGGATGAACTCATCACAGATGCAAAGATGATACTTGCTACAGAGTTCAAAATGAAAGACCGAGGGATGATGCACTACTTCTTAGGCATGGAGGTATGGCAGAGTGCAGATGGGATTTGTTTTAGGGAAGGAAAGTATACAGTGGAGATTCTGAATAGATTCAGAATGTTGGACTGCAAGGCAATAGCCACACCTATGGCATCGAACTTGAAGCTACTGTGTGATTCTTAATCAGATTCAGTCGATGCCACGATGTATTGTTAGATGATTGGCTCATTGATGTGCCTGACGAATACGAGATCGGACTTATGCTTTGCTATGAACACACTGACATATCCAAGACATGTTCACCTGGTTGCTGCAAAGCATGTATTGAGGTACCTGAAGGGTACAATTGAGTATGGGATCAAGTATGATACAAATCAGAAGAATAACTTGCACGGTTATGTTGATTCAGAATGGGAAGGCAACGCCACCAATAGGAAGAGCACTTCAAATTGCTTCTTCGTTTTGAGATCTAGTATGATCTCGTGGTTTAATAGGAAGAAGTCATGTGTGGCTCTAAGTACAACCGAGGCAGAATATGTTGCCACTTGCTCAACTAGATGTGAGGTAGTATGGCTTCGAAAGCTACTATCTGATTTGTTTGATCTGACTTGCATTTTTTTGTATGATGCGGAGAGGAGCAGTGAAGCTCCAGTGTGTGGCAACAGACGAGCAGATAAATGATGTGTTGACCAAGCCTTTAGCCAGAGTGAAGTTTGAGTACTTCAGAGAAAGACTTGGTGTGATCTAGAACGAGACCCCTCGAAAGAGGGAGTGACATTAGAGGAAATTTCAAGTCAAAATTGGCCTCTTAAGGAAAATTAATAAAATAATATTTATTAATTTTGGAGGAAGAAAAGAAAAAACTACATGTCATCATCACGTTTTTCAGGTATTTCTTGTTTTTAGGGTAGCAGGGCTCGTCAAAAGTATGTCAAGTGGGTACTCATTGGATACAGAATTTAATCCTGCATCCAACGAGCTCTCCCGATCGAAATTTGACTAAAAACACAAGGAGATATGTCGAAAATATGAACAAAAAAGTAGTTTTTTTTATGATACCTATCCCCAAATTTATATTAAAAAATTGTTTAAGAGGTGCTCCCTTTTTTAATTTTAAAGCATTTTGATTGTCTAATACATGATGACATGGAATTTGTATTATTTTTAGAAGGCCCATTTTAAATTGAAATTTCCTCTAATGTGAGTTCTACAATAGCTGGTAAGATAGGTTGTCCAAGTGTAAATAAGAGCCCTGTCATGGTACGCAGGATACTTGGACGTAATCGGTCCTGTAGGTTGTCCTTGGATGTAATATGTCCTGGCGAAGCTCGCAAGTTATCCTTGGATGTAATTAGTCCTGATGTGATTCTATGCTAGAAATAAAAAACACAAATTCATGATATCTCATATGGGAAATGAGACAGGTTTTTCGAGTGTAAATAAGAGCCCTAGTGTGGTACGCAAGTTACTCGAACATAATCAGCCATGTAGGTTGTCCGAGTGTAAATACTAGTCGTGGCATGATACACAGGTTACTCGGATGTAACCAATCCTAAGACTGGTTATCTGAATGTAAATACAATCCCTGGCATGGTATGCAGGTTATTCAAATGTAATAAGTCCTGTGAGTTGTCTAAATGTAAATATGAGCCTTGGCGTGGTACGCATGTTATTCAGACATAATAAGTCCCAAAGGATGTTTGAAAGTAAAAAGTTCCTAGACTGAGGTTGTTCAGATGTAATCAGTCCTTGTATGTGTGTGTTCCCATGATGGAGATGATGAGGTCACAAGGCACTTGGTGTGCACCTGGGCAGTTCTCCTTTGCAGGTAGAATGCAGGTTGACCGTAGAGATACGTAATGCACTTGGTGTGCTCTTGGGAGGTTCTCACATACTGGTAGATGCAGGATTGTCTTGGTGACATCCTGGCATGTTCCTATGTCGATAGAACGCAGGTAGTCTGCATCTGAGGTGAGCTATGTGTTTTTTTGTTTTGTTGTGTGCAAGATAAAAGAGGTGATATGGATATGATGAGAAGAAGGTAGGAAATGTAGGTTATTGCAACGACAATGTAAAGAAGATCCTGGATTGTACCTACGCAATGGCTTGCACGAAGATGTGGTGAAGACCTGGATGAGTACTAGGCCTACACTCAGCATGAAAAAGGGTTGGCTATGTAGAAAATTTTGATGACAGATAGTACCATTCGATGAATGAAAAGAAGATGACTATGGCAGCAGTTATGATGACTCTATGATGAAGACTGGACCAGATGTGTTGATGACTATGAGAGAGAGAGAGAGAGAGATAATACCTTCTTATTTAAGAGGGAGCGTTGATGTATTTGTAACTTTGGAAGATATTCTGATGTATATTATTATTGTATGTTGTTGTACCCCCATCGAAGATGTGTTTTCCTCCTTCGGCGGGATGTCATTATTGTATATGGACCTTGAGGTACATCCTTCGTTGTAAGTCGGGGCAATAGTCCCCAATGTAACATCATGTAATGTATTTTTGGAGTCTCTCTAGTATAATTCAACCCTATAAGGGTAAGAGGTCAGCCCTAGACATGTGTTAGGTCAGTCACTTGAAAGGTATAAATAGGGAGGCACTCTCCCTCATTTATACACACTTGTACTCACTCAAGTTCGCATGAGTAGAGAGAGAAAGACAATGAGGAGAGATAGATAGTTGCATAAGACTTCTTATTAATGGGTTTGTTCATCTTATGATACAGCCTTTGTGACCGAACCATTATGAGGAAGTTTGTAGGGTTTTCTCCTTTATGTTTTCCCCGATGAAAATCCTCATGTCTTATGTACCTGCTTTATCTTATGCCTCTTGTTGTACTTGTTATTCTTTCATATAAATATCCTAATTAAGTAAATTAAATTAAAAACACTAACAGATAATGGGGCATCTACACACATGACGGGATACAAAGAATCATTTGTCAATCTATCTGAGCATGACTCACCTCACAGGGTGAAACTTGGGTATGACTATCAATACCCCATGAAAGGAAGTGGAGAAGCTTCCTACAAACTAGAATCCGACAAGTCCCTAAAGATGAAAGATGTTCTATATGTTCTAGGATTGAAGAAGAATCTTCTCTCCATATTTGCACCAGATGCAAAAGGAATAAGGGTTGCATTTGTTAATGGACAAGTCCTAATGTGTCCAAAAGGAAAGACAATAGATGATGCAACAGTAATTGGAGAGCAATATGGAGGCTTGTACAAGTTGAAGGGACAACCTGAAAAAGCATTGGTTCATGACTCCATAGATCCAAGTGAACTATGGCATAGTAGGCTTGCACATGTGCACTATAGAGCACTACCTATTGCAAGTAAAGTAGTTTCAGAACTTCCATAAATCCAGACAAAACATGAAGCATTTGCAAGGGATGTGTGCAAGGAAATAATGTAAAGAAGGCATTCTCGAGTAGCTAACGCAAAGCAAAAGGATATTGGAGATAGTCCACTCATATGTATGTGGTCCCATATCTTTCAACTCACTAAGCGAGTATGGTTATTATGTTTCTTTTATAGATGACTTCTCTCGTAAGACTTGGATCTACTTCTTGAAAAGTAAAGATGAAGTATTTAGCAAGTTCGAGGAATTCAAAGCCCTGGTTGAAAATCAAACTGGAAAGAAGATCAAGACTCTATGGTCAGATAATGGCAGAGAATTCACTTCGAAAGAATTCAAGGACCTTTGCAGAGAATCTGGGATTAAGAGGGAGTTGAGCACTCCCTACAATTCTCAACAGAATGGCATTGCAGAATGAAATAATAGAACAATAGTGGAAGCAACAAAAGTAATGTCACATGACCAGGATATTTCGATGCACTTATGGGCAGAAGCAGCAAGGACAACTGTGTATGTACAGAACCATACACCTCACCAAGTATTAAATAACAAGACCCTCGAAGAAGCTTTCTCAAGTGAGAAACCAGAAGTCAGCCATCTTAGGATATTGTTGATGTAATTGTAACTTCGGAATGTATTCACTTGTATTTCTTATGTATTGTACCCTGATGTTTATTCCGGGAAGTTTTTGTAATGTAATTGAGTCATGTCATGCCCCGATGTTCTGATCGGGAGTTTCTATAATGTAAACAATTCATGTCAATTCAATGTGGGTAACCCTCCTAGTTTGCAAGGGTTAAAGTCCTCGCAGTTCCGGGGCCCTAGGGTTGTTAGACTCACCTAGTGAATTCGGCCCTAGTGAGTCATTGTCCAGTCGGGAATTAGTATAAATAGAGAGTGAATCTCTCTATTTAACACACTCACTCACACTCAGTTGTAACGTATAGTTGAGGGAGAAGAAGTTGTTGGGGCTAGAAAGAAAGAGGCTACTGTTGTCAGGAGATCATCTTACTGTTTTGGGGTTTTACTTTTGGTGTTGATTCTATCTCTGAAAAAGTTGCGGGGTTTTCTCCATTTATGGTTTCCCCAAGGAAAAACATTGTGTTCATTGTCTCTTGTGTTTGATTGTTGTGCTTTTTATTCTCTCAGTTAAAAATCCTAATATAATGCTAGCTTAAATGTTAAAATCTAACATGGTATCAAAGCTAACCTGAGAAGAAGACACTGTGCAGCTGTGGAAAATAGGGATTCCTACTTTTTGGATCTCTCTCCATATATTTTCAGCAAAAGAACGTTGGGTTGACTCTCTTTCCTAGGGCGCATCCTTCTGTCGAAACATAATCTGATTCTGAGCTTTTTCAGTTTTGGACCCGACACTGCTGTCAGAAATTAGGGATTTCCACATAAGTGGAATTTTTGAGTGAGCCTAGGCCTGGATTGATCTCCTCCTCAAAATTGAAGTTTAGAGATCAAGATCAAAGTATTTGGTTGGACAAAACTCCAGGAAAGTCAAACCCTAATTTGCTCCTAAACCAGCATTGCAGAAATTCAGCTCCAAATCCAGATCCAAATCTTGACCTGGTAAGATCTAAATATTTTGTATTTCCATTTGAGGTTCTCAGTTAAGATGTCTCATCATACCAAGCTCGATGAAAATATTGAGGGAGCTGATAACTTCCAAACCTGGAAGTATAGGACTTCCCTGGTCCTGGAAGAAAATGAGTTGGACTCCTACATCAATGAGGAGGTTCCAGTTCCAGAGGAAGATGAGGCTAAGGCCTTACATAAGAAGAAGTTGGTTATGGCAAAGAAGATTATTGCTGATTCAATCAAGGATCACCTCATACCACAGGTGTCCTCCCTCAAGACACCTAAAGCTATGTTTGATGCCCTAACCAAACTATTTGAAGGGAAGAACATAAACCGAAAGATGACTCTAAGGAACCAGTTGAAGAATGTAAAGATCCAGAATGAGGAGACCATCCAGTCATACTTTACAAGGGTCTCCCAGATCAAAGAACAACTTGAAGCAGTATATGAAGAAGTGGAGAATGCAAAAATTGTGATGACAACCTTGAATGGTCTCCCTAGGTCATGGGATTCTTTCATCCAAGGAATCTGTGCTAGGAAGAAGCTAATCATGTTCAGTAGACTGTGGGAAGAATTTTCACACAAAAAATCTCGAATAGCAGCTCGAGAAGAAAAGATGGGAAGTGAAGATCAAGCTCTCGCAGTACACTCCAAGAAAGGCAAAAGGGAAAATCATCATTGCCAAGGTAAGCATTCTCATCAGAAAGATAATTTTGTAAAAAGGGATCTATCCAAGATCAGATGTTATACATGTGATGAAAGAGGACACTTTGCTAGAAATTGTCCCATGAATAAGAGTGGATCCAAGAAGAAGAAGAACTCCAAAAGAAGACATCATGCTCACACTGCTGAGGATGATGATCCTCACAGGAAGAAAGTAAAACAAGAAAGTGAAGACTCTTCAAGTGATGAAGAATATGTTCTGATCTCCGCTTTCATGAGAACTCTCACTCATGGAAGTAAAGATTGGCTTATTGAGAGTGGAGCTTCCAAACACATGATAGGATTTAAGGAATCTTTTGAGAAACTATCCGAACATAATTCACTCCATAAGGTGAAACTTGGGGATGACTACCAATATCCCATAAAAGGTAGTGGTGAATCCTCCTACAAGCTAGACTATGGAAAGTCTATGAAAATGAAGGATTTATTGTTTGTACCAGGAGTAAAGAAGAATATTCTCTCCATATCGGCACTGGATGCAAAAGGCATGAGGGTTGCATTTGTAGATGGCCAAGTCCTCATGTGGCCAAGAGGAAATACTATTGATGATGCAATAGTAATTGGAGAACAAGAAGGAGGATTATACAAATTGAAGGGCCATCCAGAACAAGCTTTGGTCCATGACACAGTAGAGCCAAATGAACTTTGGCATAGAAAGCTTGCACATGTACACTACAGAGCACTACCACTTGCAATAAAAGTTGTTGAAGGTCTTCCAGAAATTCACGCAAAACATGAAAGAGTCTGCAAAGGATGTGCGAAAGGCAAGAACACAAAGAAGACATTTTTAAGTAGTGAAAGCAAAGCAAAAGGAATCTTGGAAATAATTCACTCCAATGTATGCAGTCCAATGTCATCCAGTTCTTTAAGCGAGTATGTATACTATGTTTCTTTTATTGATTATTTTTCTAGGAAGACATGGATATACTTTATGAAGAACAAAGATGAAGTTTTTAGTAAGTTCAAGGAATTCAAAGCCTTGATCGAGAACCACACAGAAAAGAAAATCAAGACCTTTCGATCGGATAATGGCGGAGAATTCACATCAAATGAATTCAAAGAGTTATGCAAAGATTTAGGGATTAAGAGGGAGTTATCCACTCCATATAATCCACAACAGAATGGGGTTGCAGAAAGGAAGAATAGAACGATCATGGAAGTTGCAAGAGCAATGCTTCATGATTAAGATCTTCCCATGCATCTATGGGTAGAAGCTGCTAGAATAGCGATGTATGTACAGAACCATACTCCACACAGAGTACTCGAGAACAAGATACCTGAAGAAGTCTTTTTCGACAAGAAACCAGAAGTCAACCATCTCAGAATATTTGACTGTCCAGTATACATACACATTCCAAAAGAAAAGAGGACAAAGTTAGATCCTTCATGAAAGAAGGGTATATTTGTGGGATACTCTGAAAGCTCGAAGGCTTACAGAATATACTTCCCAAGATTCAAGAAGATCGACATCAGCAGGGATGTAACATTTGATGAAAACTCAGCTTACAACAAATCCAAAAAGAGACTTGATGAAGATCCTGAAGAATCAAAAGCACCTAGAATTCATGACACAACCATGAACAAAGAAACTCAAGAAGAAAATCGAGATTTTGAGGAACCTCAAGAACTTGTAGATCCACCTCAGGAGAAGAATCCTCACAAGAGGAAACCTGCTTGGGTACGAGAAGCTATCCAAGGTGTGGAAAGATATGGGGCTCCAGAAGAGAATCACAAAGAAAGAAAGAGGATCGGGTCCTGCTCCGGGTATGTAGCTTTATTATGTGACTTTATCAATAAATAACCTTCCAACTATGAAGAAGTTGTAGAAAGGAAAGAATGGAAGGATGCTATGATCGAAGAGTATCAATCGATCATGAAGAATGATGTTTGGGATGTTGTCTCAAGACCAGAAGGGAAGTCTGTTGTAACTTCCAAATGGATCTACAAGATCAAGCATGCTGTAGATGGCAGCATAAAGAAATATAAAGAAAGATTCGTGGCTCGTGGCTTCTCACAAAAAGAAGGAATACATTATGAAGAAACCTTTGCACCTGTAGCCAGATACACTTCCATCAGATCAGTACTTTCTCTGGCTGCAGTAATGAAATGGAAGATACACCAAATGGATGTCAAGACTTCTTTCTTGAATGGTGTAGTGGAAGAGGAAGTGTATGTAGAGCATCCACTTGGTTTTGAGACACATGACAGGGAGTCTCATGTGTGTAGATCAAAGAAATCCCTGTACGGTTTGAAACAGGCACCCAGGACATGGTACAGAAGAATTGATGGCTTTCTATCCAGTTTGGGCTTTACCAAAAGTAAAGCAGATTCCAACCTTTACTACAAGGTTGAAGATGGTAACCCAGTGATACTCCTACTGTATGTAGATGATCTGTTTGTAACAGGTATGGATGGGTTGATTGCTGATACGAAGAGGAAGCTTGCTGCCGAGTTCGAAATGAAGGACTTGGGTATGATCCACTATTTTCTAGGCATGGAGGTGTGGCAGAATGCAGATGGAATCTCCCTCGGACAAGGGAAGTATGCAGTAGAGATCCTGAAGAGGTTTGGGATGATGGACTGCAAGGCCATGGCCACACCTATGGCATCGAACCTAAAGCTATTGAGTGATGCTTCATCAGAAGCAGTTGATGCTAGGATGTATCGTCAGATGATTGGGTCCTTGATGTACCTAACAAACATGAGACTGGATATTTTATTTGCTGTGAACACCTTGATCCAGTTCCTGACATATCCGAGACATGTTCACTTGATTGCTGCAAAGCATATTCTGAGGTACCTGAGGGGTACAGTTGATTATGGGCTCAAGTAAGAGGTGAATCAGAAGATTAACCTAGAGGGTTATGTTGATTCAAATTGGGCAGGCAATGCCATTGATAGGAAGAGCACTTTAGGATGTTGCTTCAATATGGGATCAGGTGTGATCTCTTGGTTTAGCAGGAAGCAATCCTGTGTGGCACTGAGTACAGCTGAAGCAGAGTATGTCGTAGTTTTTTCAGCTAGTTGTGAGGTAGTATGGCTAAGGAAGCTGCTGTTTGATTTATTTGATCTAAAATTGAATGCTACTTGTATACATTGCGACAGCTAGAGTTGTGTGAAGTTGTCGAAGAACCCAGTGTTCCATGACAAGTCGAAGAATATTAGGGATATGGTGCAGAGAGGAGCAGTGAAGCTCCAGTATGTTGCGATGGAAAAACAGATAGTTGATGTGTTGACGAAGCCATTAGCTAGAGTGAAGTTTGAGTACTTCAGGGAGAAGCTTGGTGTTCTCCAGATCGAGGTTCCCTCCAAAGGGAAGTGATGAGTCCATGAGCCATTCTGACATGGTGAGAGGATTGGTTCCTTCCATGGTCAGATTTAAGGGCTGAGCCATTCTATCATGATGAGAGGATTGGTTCCTCGCATGTCAGATATGAGTGCTGATCCATTCTGATGTGACTATAGGATTGGTTCCTACATGATTAGATATAAGCGTTGAATGCCATTCTTGGAATGGAGGCACCTGGTCAGTTACCAGGAAATCTCAGTCTGGGACTGAGGACCATTATGATGTGACTATAGGATTGGTTCCTACATGATCAGATGTAAGTGCAGAGCCATTCTGAGGCGATTGTAGGATTGGTTGCTACAATGATCAGATGTAAGTGCAGAGTTATTTTGAGGCGATTGTAGAATTGGTTCCTACAATGATCAGATGTAAGTGCAGAGCCCACTAGTACAAAATGAAGAATTAGCTACTAGGTGACTAAAAATTCTAGTCACCACAGGTTTTCCAAGTGATTTACTACTAAATATGAGCAATTTTGATTGA
>LPNX011061247.1:132720-178446 GCA_001517045.1 Pseudotsuga menziesii | reverse complement strand
GCTGATGAGGGTGATGGTGATGACGATGATGATGAACAATGATGATGAGGAGGAGGAGGAGGAGGATGATGACTATATGATGATGATGATGAAGATGAGTACGAGGGTGATGATGATGATGATGAGGATGAGGGTGGTGATGACGATGAGGATGAGGGTGATGATGATGATGATGAGGATGAGGGTGGTGATGATGATGATGAGGATGAGGGTGGTGAACAATGATGCGTTAGGACAAAAATAAATTAGTGTAAAATTTATCATAAATTAGTTCTGAATGTAAATCTAGAAGCCATACCACATAAATAAGCTCTAAATGTAATTCTATATATCGCATATGCGATATGAACAATCCATAATGCATATGCGATATAATGCATATGCGATCCATATCGCATATGCGTTATGGATTATTCATATCGCATATGCGTTATTTGAAAATTTAAATATTTGGCGGGATTAAGGTTTGGCATTGGGTTTGAAGCAGCTTCAAAATACCGAACCTAATGGCTAGGACAAATCAACCGGGGCTATTGCTCAAGTCTTTTAGAACTCTATCAATATGCTCAGATTAGATCCCTATTTTGATATGACATACACAATATTTTTTTATGAAAATGTACGATATTGTAGAGTAAGAAATGACGATTCTGAATATATAATTTTTTCCTACAAAACTATGTTTTATTTATTTATAATTATTTTTCTAAATGACACACGTTAGTTTTCGAGAATACATACATCGATTGTTGCTTATATAACTTTCGATTTCCATCACCATTTCCCACAAAAACTATATGGTGCACTAGACGAGATCAATCTCTGTGATCTTATATTAAGAAATCAAGGATTTCATTAATTTTTGCCCCTAAAGTGTTGCACCCGCACATAAGGTTTTAATTTCAAGCTTTTCTGACTTCAATAATTAATAATAATAATAAAAAATTCATGAAAAATTCCGAATAAATAGTGTTGCACTAGGCCCATATGTCCTTTATATGTCTACAGGATTTTATCTCAAATGGACATCATTTACCTCATATATTGCTGCACCCGCACAAACATATATGTTAAGATGTGCTGAAAATTTGAAAACCCACTTTCACAGAAACTAATTTTATAATCATTTGCACACACTTTCTCTGCATAAACCCTATATATTATGAAAGCTGATTCAATAACCTATCTTTTCTTTTTTTACTTCATCTTCAAATAAGTTAGGGAAGTACCCCTAATTGTCACCTAAAATCAGAGTTTTTTGTTTATTCTAGTATTATGTGGCATCTAAAGTGTCCTTAAAGGAGTCCATGATTGTGCATCAGCCCCATACTATATTCAAAATTTGCCTAATGGAATTTCTAGACATCGGAAAGAAAGTAGAAAACAGTAAACATTGAACAATGAACAAGATAGTTGGTTTGGCTTCCTCAATCCATGTCATCAACATCACTATGGTCCTCTGCCACATTATCGTTGGAGTAGCGAGCACAGATCACTAATAGTGAGAATGGAGTGTTATCTGAGTTTAGGTAAGGAGCAAGTGTACACATAACATGTGTTTTAGTATTTTAATTTTTAATTTTTAAAATTTTAAACTTAAAACATTACAAATCGACGAGATAAGGCAAATTGTCCAACAGCTGTACAACCCACGTATCCAAACACATGGTACATCGTATTGAAACCCATGCAAGTACCATATTTTCATAAACGAAGTTATCTGGTCTGTGAGGTTGGATTTGTGTACGACTGGTTATGGATGGGAATGTTCCATTGAAGGACCTAGGTACCTAGTATTGGTTTGTGTACCCGACCCCTTGGTACGGGTACCCATGGAAACAGCTACACAGATAGCATAGTAAGCAAAGCCTATATAAGGATGAGGAAATACATAAATAACTGTAAGTCTCAGTATCGTCATATTATAAATATTCCATATTATTGGTGGAATTTATTACTCTTACAAAATCTTCCCACTGTGAAACCCATTAATCTGATCTTGCTCAAACCCATCAATTGAACCTTTTTAATGTGTAAATGTTATATGTTATTCTTGTGTTATTGGAAAATGAAAATTGTTATTTGCATCATAATAATTCATTGATAAATGGGGATCACGGTAAATGTTGTCATTACAATGCCTAGACCCTGTATGATCTAATCCTTGGAATAAAAGATGACATGTCAAATTAGGTCGAGATGTTTAGGTAGAAATCCTAAAATGGGGACATGGCCATTTTGAATTTAGGGAAATATTTAAAGAGTAAATTAATGCATTAACAGTAAATATGTATTAGGTGAATGCGTAAGGATCATATTTATGTTGTAAAAAGGGATGAATGTGGACAACGTTTAGATTCACATTGACAAAGACTATTGCACAACGTTATTCTACCCTACTATTTTATGCTCCTTCTTTTAACATCCTTTGAGCATCCTACTAATTTAGTCAAGCCTATTGAAAAGAGACAACAAAAGTTGTCAAGTCCATTTTGAGAAACAAAGGATATGAGCCTCATTTAACTTGTCGATATGTGGGAAGAAACAAAGGGGGGTGAGCAAGTTTGAAGATGAAATAGAGGCATGTAAAATATGGATATGAAGTTATGCATGTAGTTGACCATACTTCCATGTACGCAACATAAGAGAGTGTGTGTTGTATAGGTTCCATTCACACATTTGGTGAATCTCGAATAAGTGTTCTCCATCACGAGCATGCATTGTTGGTGATTTCACTCTTTTAACATGGACTTGTTTTGCACATTGTTCCAACTCTGATCTAGGCCATTTGTTTAACATAAATGTTAAAATCAACATTAGAAGTATAAGATCAAGGGGGGGGTCTAGTCGGTTATATAACCTAGGGAACTCCTTATGTAATCAATTGAACAAATTGAATGTTCAATCTTTATATGAAGTAGTAACAAAAAATATTGAAAGAGAGCTAAGAGTATAACGATGTCATCCGTGAAAAAATCAGATATGTAAATATTTTAGGAAAAGGTTTTAACTTTGAACCCATCTTGGAGGAGGTGATGCTTTTATATTCTTATGTTAAGATAATTCTCATCTTTCAACCTCCTCTTCATGTGACTTTTCAAGTGCATATTATGTTGTCATCTATCATGTTTTTTCTTTTGACTCTTAAGAATGTTTGTCACTCTTTAAAATGTGACTCCAAAATATCTTTATGTTATTATAAGAAATTTTGTAAAAACTATGGAAAACTCTATAATAAAGTGGTTACTAAAGGAGTTGAGAAAAAATTGGTCTCAAACTAAACTTTAGTAGTAAGACAACAAGAATTAGCCATGGATAAAATTTCCAAAAGTAAACTCTAGTGCAATGGCTAAAGATGTATTAGCTACCAAGGACTTACACTTTTGAATACAATATGGTTCACGTTCAACTATAGCTGAACCAGAGAAATAAATTTGTGAATATTTTCTTTCAATGAATATAGGGATACATGTGTCACAAAAGGTGCATAGAGAGCTAGAAATCTATTGAAATTGGTGCATAGTGACCTTTGTGGTTTTATGAGAACTCCATCATTAATAGGTGTAAAGTGATTAATGCCATTTATTGACTCCTTATCATGAAATCAATTGACTTGTACTTCAACAAGTACAAGTCAAATGATCCTGAAACATATCAAGGACTTTAGGAGGAAGGTGAAGGTTCATGTTATAAATCAAATCGATACTTCTCCATCCATGACGATAGTTCAAAAGATGACATAAAAAAGTGTCATTATTCACTCACAAAAATGACACTTATAAATGTAAGAGCCAATGATTTAACCCCTATTAATGGTCTTGATCCTTGAAAATAAAATCACAACATCATTCCACTCAATCTTGAGAGTTGCAAACATAAATTGAGGCAAATTTGCACCCTAGTAGTTCATTAGGAGTGAATTCACTAATAATTTGCATTCTACTAGATCATTATGAGCAAACTGTTCACACATTTCTAGTTCATTAGGAGCGAATGCATAAAAAAAATGACAATTTGCATCTCACACGCTAACAAGAAGTGAATCATTTCCAAGTTTCCAATTAATTAAGCGTGAATTCCCCATAATTTTTGAAATATGGGAGTTAAGGAATCTTTATTAACCGAATTGTTTATTTGTACTCCCCAAACCCCTTGGTAACCATCTGCAAAAATTTACTTCTCATATAAAAAGGAAAGAAGGTGGACACACTCTTCCTCCCTTCCTATCAATAATTCATGTTGTTGATCCCTTATATGCTTGAGCATTCAAGTTCCTCTCTCAAGTAACTTTATCCCTCACATAGGGAGTGGGATTGTTGTAGTGCATGAGTAGAGAGACCACAATATTCATGTTTGGCAAGGTGCTATGAGGTGAGAAGGTAAACTTTTACCTATTTCACTATTTAATAGATATTTGACATATTTCCCTCCCCCAATTCAGTTTTATTATAATTATGTTTGGCATTAAGAATGTTTTGAATTTGGTTAATGTTTTGCTCATTTCGATTTCAATTATATTCGTTATAAATTGTCAAATAGTTTGAGAAAGGTTGGTTGTTGTTTTTTTGGAGGAGTTGCATTATTTATACTTTAAAAATATAACTTAATACTCATTTAATCCGACCTATCTATTTTTTCTTCAAAATGAATTTTAATAATTTTGTATGGTTTACCAACTATAATCTAGGGACTAAACCTCATAAAACATAAAATAATGGTAAAATAATATGAATGCTTCAACTTAATGATGAGTTGAACTTGGAAGGAGGACGCCATGCCCCATATAACCCTAATTTTTTTCTTTTCCCCTCAAAAACCTCCTTGGGTTGGTACGGCCTCTTCTTGTTTCCCTAGAAGGGGACAATTTTCTCTTCAATACCAATATGACCAAGATGAAGTGAAAATACAAGAAAAATGGGTCTAAGGGAGTATCAATGAGGTGTTCTAAGGAGGGTATGACAACCCTTACAAGTGTAATCAACTCTATAAAGAAGAAACCATAAGTGTTAGTAGGATCCCAAATCCATGTGTCCTAATGGATTCATCCCAAGGAGAATTAGAGCACCCACCCAAGACATAAACGACCAACATCATGAGGGACCTCTACGCATCAAGTGGTAGTCTATATATCCACAAGGACAACATGTTGGAAATATTGTTGTCATTGATTTCAAAGGCAAGGGGATAGTACATATGTCCAAGATAAAGAATGTAAGATGTGGATTATTTTAAATATTGTTTTTTTTATTTTTGATGTTCAGTTTGGATACCCTAACTTTGAATTCATTTTTACTCTAGATATCTAGCTCAAATGGAAGTATAAGTTACATGGTTTTTTAATAACTTTGCAATGGTATATGAAACTCCTGTAAATCCATATGAATGAGGAGATATGGAAGGATTTGTAAAGTCATCCCAACCATAATTTTAAATTAGCCTTTCCAAGATATTGAACAATGTTATGTCAGCCCAAAATATGATTTCAGAAGAATATAAATGGAAGGAGGTACTCCTCATTTTTTAATTCACTCATCCACATATGGATATTTGAAAAAGGTTAGCACTTGTGGAAGAGAAATGTTTTCTAGGGTTTGAAGATGGATTTCAAGATTTTTTATGGGTTTTGAATATAATATCTTGAAGGTTTTTCTTAGGGTTTCTAAGGTTCTCTAAGAAAGAGAAGTTGCACCCTGTGAAGAGAAAGATATGTTTTCTTGTAGGTTCTTCTTTGTATGAGGCTAATATAGAAGGTGATTATGCCATATGTTTTAGTTGACTTGAAGTTTATCATATGACATAATTAGGGATAATTATGGTGTGGATCAAAAACAAATATTGAAGTATATTATGGTGCATATGTAGAAACATGTGTTTCATAATTGAAGAGTGCATATTGACATAGTGTTAGAATACAGAATAAATTACAAGAAAAAGAAAAGGATCCAATAGCAACAGCAACAAGAGATTGGTGTCTCCAATAGGTTGGTACCTACATATTGTTGAGTTGATGCTCAATTGAGGATATTGATATCTCTAGTAGGTTGGTGCCTACATATTGTTGAGTTGGTGCTCATTTTAAGGGATTGGTTTCTCGATTAGGTTTGTGACTACAAACTTGGTAATAGTAATTTGGTGCCTAAATGAATTTATAAAGATAATGTTTTGTGGTTTTCTCTCGAAAGGTTTACCACGATAATTTTTTTGTACTATTATTTGATTTTATGTGTATTTACTAT
This sequence comes from Pseudotsuga menziesii, assembly GCA_001517045.1. NCBI lineage: Eukaryota > Viridiplantae > Streptophyta > Pinopsida > Pinales > Pinaceae > Pseudotsuga > Pseudotsuga menziesii. The sequence continues at coordinate 172,210 of LPNX011061247.1, read as the reverse complement.
TTTAAAGTAAATGAATGATGGATGAATGGTTAAAATAACAAAAAGTACTTATATTGATTCACTTCCCCTCTCAGTATAACCATAACTCCAACAATTTGTATCAGAGTATGTTTCTTCAAAAATAGTTCAATTGCTAGAAGGGAGATCTCGGGAGCACACATGGTAATCAAAACCAATATTGATGAAGCCATAGAGAAAGAAAGGGGATCATAAAAATTCAATGGAAAATCTCCTTTGATTGATGGATCAAACTATATAATTTGGAGCATACAAATGAAGACATATTTGAATACCCTTGGGTCAAATATCAAGGATTTAGTCATGAAAAGTTATACAGTTCTAACCACTACTACAATTGATGCAGTTGGGATCAAGTTATATGAAAACAATGCAAAAGAAATGAATGCCATCATTTGTTTCCTATCAGACTCTGTGCTTGAAAAGGTAATCGAGTGTACATCATCTAAATAGATTTGGGACAAGATACAAAATATTTATGGAGAAATGGATAGAAATTCTAAAGAAGAAGAAGAATAAGAAGAAATTGTCTTCATGGACATGAATATAAAGTCCTATTTAGAATAAGAAGATATTGATATGGATCTTGAAGAAAAAATTGTTAGTTCTGTAGTAGAAATTGGCAGACTGGAGAAAGACAATATAGAAAAAGGAGAAATTGCATAAATATGAAATGAAGAATCATGATTTGATGAAATAGAGAAGATAATTGCCATCCTAAAGACCCAACTAGAAGAGGAAAAAAGGACAGAAGTAGTAAGAAGTCAACTTAAGGAGAGGGAATAAATCTATGAGAGGCAAGAATCTAAAGTTGTCTCATAAATAAAGGAATTGGAAAAGAAAAATGTGCAATGACATAGAATATTGAAGAAAACTGAAGCTTTGAACAAAATTCTTAGATACCAAATGTCACAATTCATTAAAACAAGTCTTGACTATGATGAAATCAAAAGACCTTTGAAGAATATGCAAGTAAGGAAAATGAAGAAAATCTGAAAGCTGTGATAATGTTCTTAGAGACTCCATCAACAATGAAAGTAGAAACAAGAATAGAAATGATAATCAATAACAACATGATAAGTTCAGAAGCTCAATTCCACCAAGAAGATCTTTCACACCTAGGTATCAAAATGTATTCTTTGTCTATTGTTTCTCTTGCAATAATATTGTTCATAAAACAATAGATTGAAGAGCATATGCAAAAAGTGATCATGTGAGAAATTGAAGTAAGGGTTCTTATAATACCTCAAAGGATGGTTATGTGAGAAACAATTCCATAAGTTCTCGGGGATTTGTTGACAGAAACTACAACTCATTTGTTCCCTTACTTGATATTAAATGCTATAAGTGTAATAACTATGGACACAATATAACTTGTTACTGTACAAGTAGAATATAAGTATATCATAAATAAAACATGGAAGAAGATTAAAATTCTAAACATAAATAATACTGCTTAAATATTTGGAAAAGGAAGCAAAAGCAAGAAGGTCTATAAGAGACAAGTTGCCAAAGAAAAGCATAAGAAGGAAGAATGTGGATTTTCACTCAATGCTCAAGATAAAGGTAACCAATGGTATATTGACAATGGATTCTCAAATCATATGACTAGGTATCAAAACAAATTTCTCAATTTAAAGAAAGAAAAGAGAGGTAGTGTTACTTTTGGAAATAATGTCTCCGCCAAAATAGTTGGAAAAGGTACAGTTAGTATTAGAGATGAGAGAACTAAAGCAAAAAATGTCCTACTTATTGAGTACTTGAATCATAATCTTCTCAGTGCTATCCAAATGTGTGATCAAGGACACACTCTCATCTTCAAGTTCCAAAAGTGTGAAATAAGAAAAGAAAATTCAAGTATACCAGTGGAAACAACAAAAAGAACTCCAAACAATGTAAAACTTTTGAATGGATCAACAAAAGAAAAATGTTGCATGGGACAAATAGCTGAAAGTTGGTTGTGGAACATGCGACTGGGACACATAAGCTTTGACAACCTGGTGAAAGTTAGCAAAAATCAAGCAATGAAAGACATGCCAAAGATCATAAAACGTTCAAATACTATTTGCAAGCAATGTCAACATGGGAAGCAAATAAAAACATTTTCAAGACAAAGGAATATTCAACCTAAAAGCCATTTGAACTTGTTCTTACTGATCTATTTGGGCCAAAAAGATAAAAAAATTCTACAAGGTGATGATTATTTTATGTTGCTCATTGATGATTATATAAGAATGACTTAGGTTGCTTTTCTTAAACACAAATCAAAATCATTTGAGAAATTTAAATCCTTCAAAGAAATGGTTGAAAATGAGACTAATATAAAGATCAAGTGTCTAATAATTGACAATATAGAAGAATTTACATCAAATGAATGTGATGGATTCTGTGAGACTTGTGGAATAAGAAGACACGTTTTAGCTGTAAAAAATCCCCAACAAAATGGAGAAGCAAAAATAAAGAATAGATTTGTTCAAGAAAATTATAGGACAATACTAAATGAATCAAAGCTCTCATATATATTTGGGAGAGAGGAAGTTTATATATAAGTTTACATTTAAATTGAGGACAACTCAAAGTCAACAGTGATCAAACACCCTATGAGTTATGGAAAGGAAGAATAGCAACAATCAAACACTTCAAAGTCTTCGGAAGTAAATGTTGCATAAAGAGAGATGATGATGACTTAGGAAAATTTTATTCTGGAACTGATAAAGGTTTTTTTCTTCGTTGCTCACCTACAAAGAAATATTATAGATACTATAATTTGAAATTAAGAAAAATTGCTGAAAGAGCCAATGTATGAGTTGATGACGTAAAATCCAAAAGGGACAAATTACAAACAAATAAACAATCAAAATAAATAAGCTATGAAGAATAGGAAGAATAAAATCAAGGAGAAGAGAATGAAGGAGAAGAATAAATACAAAGACAAGATACAAAAACACCATCAATATTTGTGCAAAAGAACCATTCTGAAAACTTAATTCTTGTTTACAAGGATGCAAGTGCTCAAACAAGAACAAATCTAACAATCTCACCAAACCATATAAATCTCTTCTTGTTGTCCAAAATAGAACCAAACAAGTAAATATGAGGGTTGGATTGTTTGTATGAATGAATAATTAGATCAAATTTAGAAGAAAAAAACTTGGGAACTTGTTATTAGATCATAGATCAAAATACAAAAATATCATGATTGGCACAAAGTGGGTACTCAAGAATAAGCTAAATGAAAATGGAAAAATAACAAGAAACAAGGAAAAGATGGTCTACAAGAATTTTAAAGTCTACCAAATGGATTTCAAATCAGTGTTTCTAAATGGAAACTTAGAAGAATACATTTACATTGAGTAGCCTAAGTAATTTCAACTATCAAAAGACAAATATTATGTATGTAGATAGAAGAAGGCACTCTATGGTCTAAAGCGAGCTCCTAAAACTTGGTATTCAATACTTGCAAATACCTACAACAACAAAGTCTCAAAACAAGAGTTATAGACAATAAACTCTACATCAAATTTGAAAATGAAAATATGATTATAATTGTTGTTTATGTAGACGATATAATATTTAGACGTAATATTGATTGTCTCCATCAAAATTTTGTAGAAGAAATGCAGAAATAATTTGAAATGTCATTTCTTGGTGAATTATCATTTTTTCTAGGCTTGTAAATTTTAGAAACCAACAAAGGCATATTCATATCTTAGACCAAATACATCAAGGAGTTGAATAAATTAAAATGGAATATTGGCACAAACCTTCCAGCACTCCCATGGTAACAAGTTGCAAGTTAAGCAAAGATGATGAATCTACGAAAGCATAAAAAATGTTGTACAAATCAATTCTTGGTAGCTTACTATATGTTACAGTTCTAAGGCCATATGTTATGCAAGAAATAGGACTGGTTGCAAGATTTCAAATTACTCCAAAGGAAACACATGCGCAAGAAGTTAAAAGAATCTTGAGATATCTAAAAGGCACATTTTATTTTGTCCTATGGTATCCAAGAATTGGAGACTTCACTCTAAAAGCATATACTAATGTAGTTTGGGAAGGTATCGTTGATGACAGAAAAAGTACAAGTGGATGAGCATTTGTTTTGGTCAATTATTTAGTATCATGGTTGAGCAAGAAGCAGTCTTCAATCGCTATGTCCACAACTAAAGTTGAGTACATTGCAATAACATCATGTTTTACACAGGTCCGTTGGATGGAGAAAACGTTGCAACATATCAAGGTAGAATAAAAAAATATAATATCAATAATGTGTGATAACACCAGCGCCATAAACATCTCAAAGAACAATGTTGCGCACTAAAAAAAAAGAACATCCCAATCAAGTATCATTTCATAAGGGAACATGTTACATAACAAATTTTCAAATTGGAATACATTGCTACTAAGGATAAAATTGCAGATATACTTATCAAAATTCATCCATAGATAAATTTTAGTATATCAGGTAAAAATTTGGGCTAACTCCTATTCCTAAATATATGCACCAGCTCAGGGGGGTATCCATTTTCCATTGATGTCAAAGGGGGACAATTGCAGGTAAAATAGGAGTTGCAGAAAGGGGGAGTATGTACATATTTGTTACAAAAGTTTCTAAAGGTTTCCATTAATGAAAGGGAGATATTGTTGGATATATTTTTTTATTGATGTAAAATAAAAGGGGAGACTACAGATGTCCAATATAAAGAGTGCAAGATGGAGATTGTTGGAAATATTGCTTTTGGAATTTTTATTATCGGTTTGGATGTTCTATCATTGAAGACATTCTTACTCTATATACATATCTCAAATAGTATTATATGTTACATGGTTTAAAATATTTATTCCATGAACATTCCAATGGTATATGGAACTCCTTCTAACTCCATAGGAATGAGGAGATATGAAAGGATTTATAAATCCATCCCAACCAAAATTTTAAGTCATGCATGCTAGGATATTGAACAATGTTATGTCGGCCCAAAAAATGATTTCATAAGAGTATAAATAGAAGGAGGTTCTCCTGATTTGTTCATTCACTCATGGAGCTCTGAAAAATGTGCACACTTGTGGAAGAGGGAGGTTTTCTAGGGTTTGAAGATGGATTTCAAGATGTTTTCTTGTTTTTGAAGATATTTTTGAGGATGTTCTCTTGAAGATTTTTCATAGGGTTTATAAGGTTCTCTAAGGAAGAGAGGGTGAACCTTGTGAAGAGTAAGGGATTTTTTCTTGCAGGTTCTTCTTTGGATAAGCCTAAGATAGAAGGTGATTATGCCAAATTTTGAAGCCGACTTGAAGGTGATCATATGACATAATTATGGCTAAATATGGTATAGATTGAAGGAAAATTTTGAAGCAGATTATGGTGCCTCTATATAAAGACGTGTTTTCTATTGGATGAGTGTAAATTGACATAGTATCATAACATGGAATGAAGTACAAGAAAAAGTAGAGGAAAGAGTAGTAGCAACAACATGAGATTGGTGTCACTGGTAGGTTACTGCCTACACATTGCTGAGTTGGTACTCAATTGAGGAGATTGGTGCCTACATATTTCTTAGTTTTTGCTCATTTGAGCAGAGTGGTGTCTCTAGAAGGTTTGTACCTACAAAATTTGTAACTGTAGGTTGTTTTCCACATGAATTTATAAAGATAAGGTCTTTTGGTTTTCTCCTGAAAGGTTTTGCAGATTAAATTTTGTGTTATGTGTATTTATTGTTTCAAAGTAAATGAATGCTTAAAATAAGAAAAAATATCTTATACACATTCACCCCCCCCTCGCCTGAATATAACCATAATTCCAACATAATGCCCATTGATCTGAGAACCAAGAGGACTTGCCAAGACTAGAATAAGGGTCATGATCTTGATTAGACCAACACTTTTACATAAACAATCCCTAACTTAGAATTTTACAATAGAAAAAGGACCCCCTATTTGGAAAATATGGTAGGGTTCACTGTAGATAATATATAGGGTAACAACTAGCTCCAAGCATGGGAACCTGTGAATATCCTGGGACTTGTAGACCTACACAAACTTCAAACAACAACTATGTCAAATGCATCAGAGGAATACACTTCCATCCTTCCTTGCTCAAATCAAAATGAAATGAAATAAAAACAACAAGTGCAATGCATGGGTAAAACAAATGATAAAATCAAATGAAACTAAATATAGTATAGAACAAGACATGTCTTGAAGACATTAGATATCACATGATTAGAATTTCTTCATTGGTTTCCCATTAATGGGAAATTGGAATTTATCTTCATTCAAAGGAATTAGGTAGAAAGAGTTAGTACATGCAACATCTTCCATTTGATATGGACCCAACCAAAGACTTTCAAACTTATTGTGTTCACTTGTCTTTTGTTTCTTTTATTCACATAAGTATGAGGTCACCTTTTTCAAATTTATGTTGTCATTCTTTCTTGTCGAATCGACCCTTTTTTTTACTCTTGATGTTGTACCTAGTGATCAATTACTCTTCTTTGGTTTTCATCAAGCTCTAGCAATTGGTCGATTTTTCTCTAAAATACATCTAGATTAGAGGCATCCTATGTAGGAATTTGTACACCAAATTTCACAAGTCAATAGGAAATGTTAGTTCCATTACATACACCAACTCAAATGGGAATTTTTATGGTCACTTATTTACTTGTTATTCTATCGACCCATAGACAACATTTTAATTTTCTATCCTAGTTTCTTTTGTTTTATCCCACAATCTAGTTCTTGATGATAGTGATTAGATTCTTATTTCTAGACTCGGTGAGACCATTTCCTTGCGAGTAATAGTTAGATGCATGAGATAAGACATTGTCATAGTCAAAACAAAAAGTATACAAGTGACCTAAACTAGAATATTGGGAATTGTATGTGGTAATCATTGTTGGAACTCTAGATTGAATAATGATATTATCTTCAAGGAAGTCAATGAAAATTTTTGATGTGTCCTTCTTTGTCATAATAGTTTCAACCCATTCTGTAAAGTAATATGTATCAACATTGTAAATATCTAGAGTATAATTAATAAAAAGAAGGAGCTTCATTAAATCATAATAAATCGATGTGTTTCAATCCCATATGGAATCATCATCAGTAGCTCCAGAGAGATGAGAAAGATCTCATTGAAGGACAGAGATATCATTCCATATAAAAGGTGAGTCAATTCCTAAAACCTGTCATTTATGTGGTCAATAGAAATAAAATAATAATAAATAATTTAATGCATTTTCATAGCCTCTATCAATGGTTTCAAAATTCCAGTTAGTGTGAGACCTTCATCTCGATTTGAGTTTTTTTGTGTAGTTCAATATCCAAGGTTTCCATTACCTTTTTCTTTCCGTAATTTTCCACTTTAGCGATGACTTTAGCTTCTTTGAGACATACATGGTGCTTGTTTTTCCAAGAATGCTCGGTGAGGGAATATTTTTTTATCTAATTTAACTTCATGTCAATGCCATGTTATTTAAACCTTTCTTTGATATACCTTCCTATCTCACCAATATAAACCTTGTCGTAGGAACATATTTCATTGCGTAAATCATGCTTATTATGGTGTTGATCAAGGAGGAGGCCACATGAAGGTCAATATTATTTAGGATCTTCGCCAGTTCTTTGAGAGACCTTTAATGTAAGCCTAGAGAAAATATTTTGAAATATTGGTGTGTATTGGTTCTATTGTTTCTTCTAGATTTGATCATGGCTTCTTCAATTTAATATTTCTTGTACCCATTCTTCTTATAAGCAACTACCAGATGTTCTAGCTCCTGCTCCACTTTCACCTTGTCTATGACTCGAATGGCCCTAGTTATTAGATTATTCAATACACATAGATTCTTGGAGTGAAAATTATATGATTTCACATGCAAGTATAATTAGTGTGACTGGGATTCTGATAGACCTCGTGTGCAAGGGTTCCATCATACTTCTTAGTGATGCGAACATTGAGAAACTGTCAATATCCATTTATGTATGCAACTGTCAATATCTATTTATGTATGTTGCTTGAGTTTTCCTTGAACTCACCAATGAAGTCAATATCATGTTGTTAGAAGGGGGATTCTTCTACCACTAAATGTAATCTAAAAGAAAATAACTGTTGTTTACCTGCAAATAGTTGACATGGTTGAAATATTCTCACGAGCTTGTACACATCCTAGAATATGGAGGGCCAATAATATCTTCCTCTCAGAATATTTTTCATTATTATAGTAGATGAATGCTGGCCACCACATACCACTTTGTGAGATTCATGCACTATTTCATTTGCTTCTGAAGAGTGAAAACGTCTAAGTATCAACCAAATGGGATTTATCCATTCTAGGCCTTTAATTATGAACCAATATTTTAATCCATTTAACTTTAATTCTCTTTTCTTATGTTTTGGAAGGTGAGGTGGACATGATATATTCTTATGATAGTAAACAATGTCTTTATACCACTCACACCCTGTTATCAACCCAGATGGCACTTCTCCGTCTGAGTGTCGAAATTCCTTATGTTGGCACACAAAAGGACATCTTAGGATTGAAGTTTTCCAAAACACTATAGATAGGCATGACATGAGATGCATTTTCCCTTGAACCAGCTTGCCGTATTATTTTTCTAAGTGTTGAATGGCGCACGCGACTATCCTCATTGCAACTCATGTACGTACATGACTATTCCCATTGACAACTCACGTATTGTACCCGACTATCGTCATTGCAACCCGCATACATCAGCATACGTGGGTTTCCTTTAAGCAACTCGCGTGTCATACGCGGGTTGCCTATATTAATAGTCGTGTACATCTTGATTCGACATTAAAAAATATAAATCACGATTAATGGAGATTATTTGGGTCCTAATCATTAACTATCCTAATGGTTTCAACCTCCTCAACCTTCGAAACCACTCTATTTCCCAAAGTATAAATAGAGGCCTTGGGGAGGGCATTAATGAACCATGTTTGGAGAGCAAAGTTATGCTGGTGGTATATCTTAAGAATTATTGGAGCAGCAGAACTTAGAGTCCTTTGGTTTTAGAGGAGTCCTTGTCTCAGAAGCTAGGTTGTACTCTTATCTCATTCACTGATTGTTAATAAAGAGGATTCTTCTTCCAATATTGTGTTGAGTCTCTTTCATGTATCATGGTTGATGAATATATTCGATTATACACTAGATATATTATTTGTCTAACCTCTCATATATACATGTATAAGATTGTACTTGGAGAATTCACTCTTTGCAGGTGAAGGAGGTGCATCCCTGGAAGCTTTGGAGAGAATAAGAGCGGAAGAAGATCAAGCTTGGATCAACCGTCGGTAATCGGGTGAGTCAAGTATTTCTTCCTATTTCATTTTTGTACTCTGTTAAAGTTGATTGTCTTCGAGGTTAGTAGTAATTTGGTAACCCCAGACCCTAGGTTACAAGGGTGTTTAATCCTAAACAACAGAATTGGCAACTCCACTGGGGAGCCCAGCCTGCTGTGGGTTAGTTCTGTAGATCCTTGCCCAATCTTTGCTTTGATTCAGTGTGTGGTGTTTTGTCTTGGTTTGGACTTATAGTGGTGTTTGAAGACCTTCATAATTTTTCTTTTTTTTGAAAAAGTTTATTCCTGTACACGGGTTGATGTGCTACACAGTCCCGTACAGAGGTCTGTGTACATGGGTTGTTGTATTGGACAGTCGCGTACAGTACACGGGTTGCTCTTATAGACAGTCACGTACAAGTCTGAGCAACAAAATTTTTGGGTAGGGTTGCTTTTCCTTGTCCTTCTGTGGATTTTGTCTTGCTTTGTGGTCTTTAGTACTGGCATTTCACTATAGGTTTGATATCCCAGTTAACCATACTTCGATCTTTTTGATAAGCCCTTGAGTTTTTGTTGGCTGAATTTTCTTTCTTTTACCATTTTGAAGTGGATTTGTCTATTGGGTATAGGTCCAAGTGTCGTGTGTATGAATCAGTGATCACGGTTCTAGATACCATATATCCCATGCTATTTCCAAGTAGTGTTGGTCTGTCACTTTCCTTTGATTGATTTCAGTGATTTTTTCATTGTGTCTTCCCAAGCTAGGTGTTTTCCAAGTCTTCCTTAGGTGGATGATCCTTGGTTTTTATAAGTCTGCTATACTTCACTTTGCTTACTTTATATAGTTAGATTATTTCAATCATACTCAAGAATCTTTGCATTTAGGTGCATAGTAATCTTTGAGAAATTTGAAAAGTGAAAAGAAAAGCATTGGAAACATTTGCATTTGAATTGTATATGCTAGTTTTACTTTCATTTTTTAAATAGAATCTCAAAAATTACAAAAATAAGTCTTAGTTTTCTCTTTCTTAGTTGCATTTTCGTTAGTTCATATTGACAAAAATAAAAATAAAAAAGAAGCTTGTTTAAAGTAGTGATAATTTGCTTTGGAATTGATTTATACACCTGTTTTTTACTTTTCTTATCAAGTCAATAATATCATAGTCTTTCACTCCACTTTCCTTTTGAGTAAGAACAGCCCTTAAAACGAATGCTATAATTTAAAATTTATTAGTAATTTTTGTTTTATAGGGTCATACATCTACTAGCTTAGGCTAGACTTGTGGGATAGGAAGTGTAAACTCCCCATAAGTACTTGAATTCAGATGTAGTGGGCCAATCGATAGGTAAATCCTTCTCTTTATTGATAGTATTTGGGAAGCTCCTCTCAAACGGGAGTTAAGCACGAGGCTGCATGGAGGCATTGGACTAAGGAGATAACCCTCTAATTCCTTCTCAAAACATGGACCAAGGTTTTTACGCATCTGGGGATTTTGTCCTAGACAGAGTTTCGGGCTTTGCTACCCTGCCCATGCGTACGAATCAGGCTTGCAACTGTTCCCCCAAACTGTTGATATAATTAAGGTAGCCTCTAGTCTCTTGGACATCTAGGTTTTATACATAGGTAAACCGAAAGGCTATTTCTGGTTCACCTTGGACGAGCTTGGAAGGTAACCCTTGTTGAAAGTGTAGGATGGCGGTGGGTGATTCCTATGCTTTTTCCTAAGAACCTCTTCAAGGACGCCAAGAAACTATCTCTCAACTTTCTTCGAGAAAGCATATCTTACACCCTTGTGATTGTTGAGACTTTAGGAAATTTTTTGTAGTGATTGCTCTGTGGTTTGTCTGTGTTTTAGCCGACCTTAGGATGTGAAAAGTCAAATTTACAATCGTGGAGGACTAATCTATCAGAAGGTCATGAAGGTTGCAAAACCTTCCTCCACTTATCACATTGGAACCTCCACCTCCCCCTCAAAGGCGGATATTGGACACAGACGATTCTTTCGAACCAATAGGAATTAGTGAAGTTTCGGGTGAACCAAAACTTAGGGAAAACCGTCTTAATTTAAACACAGTTGAGATAGAAGACTTGCAGGCTGACGAGTTTGCAAGGAATTTTAATTCACCTCTAACTGACTTAAACGACCATGTGATCATTCAGATTCATCCTTTCAATCCACCCGAGATTGGTGTCCCTATGGGCAGAATAATGTCTACTGCAGGAGAAAGTTCTTTTACTTCCACCTCAGCTGCTTCGACTGAAGGGGTACTACCTCCCCTGGTAGGTTCCCCTAGAACAAGTATACCTACTACACCATTAGCTCCAGCTAGCTGAGTGGTTCAAACACCGTCTCCCACAAGTATAGTAGGTGCTTCTGGTGGTATGGTCACTGGGATTCCTAGTGTACCTACAGTTCCTACTTCCTTTGCACACACTACCCATAGTGGTACTATAGGATCCTTGGCTTTTGTCCAAGTATTTCCTTGGAATAGGGGGCACATTCCCCCATCCACTCCATACATAAGCTCAACACCCTCATATGTAGGGGTGCAGTTTGGAAACACTAATCCTTATGGTCAAGGTTTTCAAACTCTGGTTTTAGCTCCGTTCACGAGCTCTCCCTTTTCACTTTTTAGCGGAGGGATACATGCTCCTGTATTTCAAACCCCAGCTTCAACTAGGGTAGCCAAAACCTCTTATACTACACCTCACATCAACAATCCATTGGCTTATGGATGGAATCCTTTCCCAAGCAACCCATCCACTTCACAACTGGAAGCAGGGGGCAACCCCACCTTCACATATGGGAATATGGGGGCAAGTCCCTCTAATCCCCAAACTAATACTTTTAGTGCTCCGGTTAGACCAATATTCCATTCTTGGAAATGTTAAACTTGCCAGATTTGTCGAAACTGATGAATGAATCGGTGAGACATGTTCCCTCCTAGCCACCCATCCCTACCAAGTTGCCCTCGGATATCCCAAAATTCAAAGGCAAAGTTGGTGATGATCCTAGAGTTCATGCCACCACTTTCCATTTATGGTGCTCTTCCAACTCACTGAACGAGGACTCAGGTCGGTTGAGGTTGTTCTAAAGAAATTTGACAAGTACTGCAGCAAAATGGTACATTGAATTGCCTTCTGTTGTGTTTAGCAGTTTTTGGGACTTGGCTAATGCATTCCTTAGTCACTTCCAGCTTCCTATCCATTATAATTTCAGGACAGATTTGTTATCTACCTTCTAGCAGAATAAGGCCACTCATATTTCAGATCACATCCAAGAGTGGAGAAGATAGAAGAGCCTTATTAAAGCCACTATACCTCCTGAGTTCTTATTAGAATGGTTCCTTAAATCCCTATTGCCTTATATATCTAAGGATGTATCTACTTCGGGAATGGCGAATGAGGAATAAGCTATCCTCAGGTCCCAGCAACTAGATTTGATATATTCTCAGTCTGGGATCTTATATGAGATTATCCCTGACGCACCGAGGCCAGCGCACAATGCAAAGAAACCTAAGCCTAGACCCCGTGCCGATGGTGTGGTTGGTTCCGTGAATTCTCCCACTATAGAATCTTTGGCCAAATAGCTCCATCAGCTGTTCGTCAAACATTCTACGGTGGAGGCAGCGAAGGCTGCCCCCTCACCTAAAAATGCAAATGTTTTTGCACAAACCTCTCAGAAGGGAAATCAACATCCTAGTGGGAAAAAGAAGAGAGGAAAAAAGGGTGAAGGAAACCAAAACAAGCAAAAACCCACAAACAATGTTCATGGGGGCAAGAAATAAAAGAAGAAGTTGAAATTCCCATGTAAGTTGTGCCATGAAGATCACCTTACTCATCTATGTCCCCTTATGGAACAAGCTCAGAAGCTGTTAAAATCCCAACAACCGACTGTCCTGAAGGATCCTTTTCCCCAAGGACAGAATTCTGCTTTAGCTTCAAATGCAGTAAGGGGCACCCCAAATGCTCCTGACCCAAATTATATCAACATGGTTCGATCCGAGACTTTACTATAGACCAGGAACAAGAACTATGAAAAAGAGACCTCTGAGAAGGGTAAGTCGATATGTGAAACTTCTAACCCTCTCACGATTGAGAAACCTGCCGAAATTATGCCCAAGATACCGAAAGGTGTCTTTAAGAAAACCTTCCATAATCCTAATGCTAGGGCTGCAACCAACTACTATGTAGTTGAAGACTTAGCTCAGATTCCTTGTGCAATGTCAGCTTTAGAGGTGCTACAGAGTTGTCCTCCCCAGCGAGATGCACTCTTAGCAGCCTTAGGCAGTATGGACGCATCAAGTCTCACGGCGAAATTCAATCTGTCTGATATAAAAATTCGCCTACCATACCATGTAGCCTTATCGATAGATGTCATCCATGGTGGAAATACCATTGTAAGGGAAGTTGTCGATGAGAGTGCTTCTACATGTGTTATGTCCTTGTCTTGTTGGAAAGATCTTGGATCCCCAGAGCTGGTTCCATCAAACACCCTACTTACTACTTTCGACGGAAGGTCATTACGTCCAAAAGGTATCCTACTGGCTTTCAAAACTAAGTTAGTAGGGAAAGCAGTGTCTGTTGAGCTAGAGGTGATTGATGCACCTTTGGATTATAACTTGCTCTTGGGGAGAACTTGGACTTATGCCATGTCTGCTATTCCATCGGCCATCTTTTGGGTGGTAGTGTTTCCACATGAAGGGAATTTGGTTATTGTTGACCAACTCATTTTTACTCGAAAAGGCTGCATGGAAACTAACGAGTCCACCATACCATTGGTTGATCAGGTTAGACCTGCTTCAAAGAGCTTAGGGGCTGGAGTGTACGCATCATTGATGGGACATTTGATCTTTCAGCTTCGATTAATTATATAGGTCCTACTAGTGTGGGGAATTCCATAGCTACGGTTGTTGATAGGACTGATCCTTAGGTTATCCCTTCTCACCATGAACCTGAAGTGCCCTTATCGGTAGCGGAAGTGGCTTATCAAGCTATCATCCATACTGTTGTTGATCCTATTCCGGTCCCTCTCACAGTCTCATAGGAACTGGAAGAAGTCTATTTGCCTTCTTGGGCAGAGAACTCTTTACATTCTATAGATTGCTTAGATATGGTTTTACCTTCGAATGAAGCCATTCTGGAATCAATGTGTGGATGAGATAAGATCTGCGAAGATCTTCACCATTGATCCTATTTTCTTCTAGAGTTAAGCAGAAAAGAGAACCAGGAGTTCCATATGAGTCTAGAAGACGATGTTGATACGCCTATTAATCCCTTACCAAGGGAAGGAATGTTTGTTGAGGGGAACATGGCAAATATTCCCGCTACTATCCCTACCAACATCTCTGTAAATCCAAATGTTGTGGAAAATGTACACATTGGCGCAAACTACTCTCCGGAGGAGATTGCGATCTATACGGCCTTATTTAAGGAATTCCATGACGTTTTTTCCTGGTCATATGAGGAGATGCCAGGAATTGATCCATCAATAGTCGAGCACGAAATCCGAACGTATCCTGACGCTAAACCCGTTCGGCAAAAGTTGAGACATGTTAGCCAGCGTAAAGCGGCGGCAGTGAAGGCTGAAGTGGATAAACTATTGAAAGCCAATTTTATTTATCCCATAGCTTTGACAGAATGGGTATCCAACCCTATTCCTGTTGATAAAAAGCAAGGGACCATACGCGTTTGTACTGACTTTCAAGATTTAAACAAATCCTGTCCCAAGTACAACTATCCTACGCCATTTATAGATCAAATTATTGATTCTTGCGTGGGAAGTGAAGTCTTTTTGTTTATGGATGGTTTCTCTGGATATAATCAAATCCAAATTAAACCAGAAGACCAACATAAAACAACTTTCATTTTTCCTTGGGGTACCTTCGTGTACAAGAAAATGCCCTTTGGATTGAAAAATTTTGGGTCAACGTTTCAACGAGCAATGAATTTTGCCTTTCACGATATTAAAGCCATTGTTGAACCCTACCTTGATGATCTTCTAGCACATTCTCGTAAGATGATCGATCACCCAGATCACTTGCATTTGATTTTTGAATGATGCAGATACTATAAAATTCGCTTGAATCCCCACAAGTGTGTTTTCTGTGTCGAGTCAGGGAGACTGCTCGGATTCATTGTGTCTAACAAAGGCATTCAGGTGGATCCTTTGAAAGTTGAGGCCATTGTAAATCTGCCTCCTCCTCGTTCTATCAGGCAGCTTCAAAGCCTGCAAGGGAAGTCCAATTTCCTTCAATGCTTTATTGTAAATTATGCCAATATTACTAAAGGTTTCATGCTCCTGTTAAAACATGACACCCCATTTGTATGGGATGAAATTACACAACTCACATTCGAGGCATTAAAAAGAGCTTTGTTGTCGGCACCATTATTGCGTCCACCAGATTACTCTAGGGTTTTTATATTGTATCTGGCCACGTCTGAGTTGACCATAGGGGTAGTCCTAGTCCAGGAGGACAATAAGCTCCAAGAGCATGTCATCTACTATCTTAGTCGTGCTTTAGCCAGACCTGAACTTAGGTATTCCCACGTCGAGAAGTTGGCCTTAGCAGCTGTATATGTTGTTCAGAGGTTACGTCACTACATCTTACTGAGGACCACGATGGTAGTGGCAGATGTTAATCCTTTTCAATATGTTTTGTCTCGATGGATAGTTGTAGGAAAATTCAACAAATGTATAGTCATTCTCCAAGAGTTTGACTTGGATTTTCAATCTGCCAAATCCAAAAAATCCTTAGTTTTTGCTGAGCTCATTGCAGAATTTCTAGTAGAGGAAGATGTATCCATTGAAGAAGACTCATTCCCAGATGAGCATATCTTTTTGATTTCCACCTCTGACCCCTGGTACGGAGATATACTTATCTATCTCCAGACTTTGAAGTACCCTGCAGCCTTCTCATGGGAAGAATGACATAAACTACGCCTACATGCCAAGAACTACCTCATTATAGGAGATACTTTATATCATAGGGGGGTGGATTCCATTTTGTGTCGTTGTCTTACCCATGAGGAAGTGGAGATTTTCCTAAATGATTCCCATAGTGGAGCGTGTGGGGGTCATTTATCTGGGTTAGTAATGGCCCAGAAGATATTACGTGTCGGTTATTTCTGCCCCATGATCTTTAAAGATTGTGTGGAAGCCATGAAGCGCTGTCATCCTTGTCAGCTTTACACCAGAAAGATGCGGTCGCATCCCGCTCAGTTATTTCTCGTCATCTCAGTGGGCCCCTTCATGAAGTGGGGGATAGATTACATGACGTTCAACCCAGTCTCAGCTGGGGGGCACAAATATATCATTGTCACTATAGATTATTTTACAAAATGGGCAGAGTCAATGCCCACCTTTAAAGCTGACGGGGAAACTACTGCTTTTTTCGTTTTAAACCAAATTATCACACGATTCAATATTCCTAAAGTGATTGTCACTGATCATGGAAGTCATTTCCAAAATAGC
Source organism: Pseudotsuga menziesii (assembly GCA_001517045.1). Classification (NCBI taxonomy): domain Eukaryota; kingdom Viridiplantae; phylum Streptophyta; class Pinopsida; order Pinales; family Pinaceae; genus Pseudotsuga; species Pseudotsuga menziesii. The sequence goes on along the minus strand of LPNX011061247.1, from coordinate 155,417 downwards.
ATGATGACTGAATTGACCTCTATGCTAGGATTTAGGCAAGAACATTCATCTTCATTATATCCTCAAGAAAACAGTCAAATCGAAGCTGTTAATAAAACTTTGAAAACTATCCTCAAATGTACTATTAATGCAGCATGTTCCAACTGGCACATTATGTTGTATCCTGCACTTTGGGCATATCGGACCAATGTGAAAACTGCTACAGGGTTTTCTCCTTTCCAACTCGTTCATGGAGTGAAAGCAGTTACCCCAGTTGAATGTGAAATCCCATCCTTAAGAATTGATATTCATGTGTTACCTGATCTGACTGAGCTGGAAGAACGTCTATTACATTTATAACATCTAGATGAGCATTGTAGAGATGGGCTGACAGCAAACGAAGCTCATAAAAATAGGGTAAAAATCCAATATGATAAGTCGGTCAAGGCTCGGATTTTCTCTAAAGGGGAGCTTGTTTTTCTATGGGATCAAGACAAAGAACACCTGGGGGTAGGAAAGTTTAGGTCTATGTGGTTGGGACCCTATGTCGTTGCAAAGGTGTTAAATAAGGGCGCATATGAATTGATTGATTTTGAAGGGAATAAGCTGCCTGAGCCTAGAAATGGGCTCTACCTGAAAAAGTACTATGCTTAGGCTTAGCAATTTTTCCTGTATTTTATTGTATGTATTTTTATGTACAATAGTTTGTCGGTTTGTGTTTTTATACCATCTGTTGGGTGTTACAGATGTCTTCCGGGTGGTTCGTAGGTTTCGTTGATGGCACTAGTCACCATACTTGTAATTTGGCTTCAGCTGCATGGGTCATTTGTTCACCCTCAAGACAGTTAGTTGCCTCAGGAGGTGCTTGCTTAGGTCCTGCTACCAATAATGTCGTTGAATATAGGGCCGTCATTGAGCTTTTATGGGATGCTTTGTCACATGGTATCACTCAGCTGGAAGTCCAACTGGACTCTCAACTGGTGGTTTTTCCAGCTCAATCGGGCTTATCAGGTGTGGAACCCTATTCTATTACGTCAGTTTATGCAATTTAGGTTATTGGAAAGAAATTTTGAGTTCATTATAGAAATCAAAATTCATTAACTAATGCATATGCTAATTATATCTTAGAATGGCATTTAACATATTTTTGCATAAAAAAATATACAGCAGACACATAAAAACATTTGTAAATAAAATGGAAATATATATATATATATGTGTGTGTGTGTGTGTGTGTGTGTGTGTGTGTGTGTGTGTGTGTGAATATCTGTCCATATAGATAGGTCAAGTTTCTGATCCTCAGATCCAGTCATAACTGTATAATATACAAAAAAATATACAAAACATGGATCAAAGTCCATAAAATGCTCCTAAGTCTAAGCTTTACCACCCTGGTCCCCCTGACCACCCTGTGCTCAGGCTTCTTCAGCCTCCTCGGCTTCAGCAGCCTTAGCAACATCTATATACACAAGTACTGCTCTGGCTATCCACCTTAGAAGGCGTATCCAGACAGGTGGTACACCAACCACTAGCTCTTGCATGATGGCAGGGATGTGATCAATCCGTAAGGTAGGTACTTTCTGGGTAAGCCTGGACAGCTTCCCCTCAAGAACCCTAATCAAACCCTGGTCCTCTCCCAAAAAAAGACACACATACATGCGTGGATTCCCAGCAGGGCGGACTGGTCCAATATCTGCATTTTGACATTTTAAAAAAGGATTAGAACTCTTATACATATGTATATATCTTTATAATTAAAATTCATAAAAATTTAAAATTTTTAAAATAAAAAAATACCTAACTCTCCCCATGCTCCTCCAGGAGGGAGGACAAGGTCAGTATCACCTCAGAAATCTAACCCAGCATATGGAAACTGCTCCAAGCCTTGCAACTGTCGCTCCCACCAAAAGTAGAAGTCATCGTCATAGACACTTTGGACCGATCCACCACCTCCCTGGTAGAGGAAGATATCTCCCCACCTACTCAGCCTAGGTTGACGGGGAGAACAAACTGGTAATGGTACTGTCAGACTCAAACTCAGCACTCTCTCAAAGAAAAAGGCTACTAACATGTTGGAATAACCAAAATTCTTTCGCCTGCCTCTTTTGCAGTCAGAGAGATGTTTCCTCATTATCGAGATTACTCCCGAACACCAGTCATATAAGGCTCCCTACATACAGTCCACTGCTAGTCTCATTTGATTCCAAGTTGCAAGCTGAAGTGATGATGACCCTGCAACCCTTACTATAGTGCTCACCAATACACTTAGAAGGTCACTGCCTCTACCGGTACCTTCCAAGTTCACCGAAGCTCCCTGTCGTAATAAACTGGAAATGAAATAGACATCTTCCGATGTAACCTCTAGAAACTCACCTTGAAGGTCAAACATGCCAAGATCATGATCCCAATAGTTTATCAAAAACTCTAAGAGGCAGACATTTGACCGCATAGGTGAGGCACAAAAAAATTTCAATAACCCACTTTGACGTAAAACATTCACCATGGGGGCATCTTGTAGAGCATCTTGGTCCATGTCTTCATTTTCCCTCTCCCCACATTCAAGCACCATCTTTCAATCTAATTACCAAGCAATTTCAAACCATTAGATTCATATAAAAAATTGAATTTTTGACCCTATATATTATTTTTCTACCTGGCGCATTGTACGCAACTGTCCTTTGGGCAATTCGCGTACTGTACACGACTTTCCTTCTGGAAACCCACGTACAAAATGCATGTACGTGACTATTAATATACCATACCCACGTACACAGTGTTCATGCTTTAAGGGCACTTGAAAACATAAAATTTGGGCTCAAATTTGAAAATTGTTTGGATCAAATGAAAGAGCATGGAGTGTAGTTTTACCTAACACGTGTGGTTTCGAGAATCGTCCACACCGAGCAATCAAACGTAGAGGTAAAACTTTTCTTTTTATGGATAAAAATCAAATGGTGAGTTTTTTATTAATATTTTGAACTATTTATAGAAAAATTATTTTCAAAGTGGGTTTTTTCCCTATAGTTCATATTTTTTAAACTAATGCCATATCTTTTTTCTATGTGACAGGTTTATGGTCGTTGTAAGTTGTTTTTTCGCTCATATAGGATGGTTTTTTTGGTCATTTCACATGCATTTTGCATTTATACCTAATCCATCTTAATCCTAGCATTAACACTTCAACCACGGACGATGGTATCCTTAACCATTAGCTCCTTGTTTTTACCATTGTTCTTCCATGGATAGGACTTTCCTCCCATGAGTATATTCATTTAGAACCTACCTATTTTCTTTTGATACTCATGCTACAACTGTCATAGGTTCAGGGGAGTCTTTATAGCTATTTTTCATGCCAATTTGAGCCTCATTTTGGTCTCTTTTTACAAGCTATCCCTTTATAAGACTCCTCTCCCTTATGGAGTTTCTTTAGGCCCAGGTCTAACTCCTCAAAACAGACTCGACTGCCGATTAAACTTGTTCGTTCAAGCTCGTTAAGAATATTTGAATGGGCATCCACATCGGTGGTAAGTTATTCCTTTCTCGGACCATGTGGAATAATACGAGAAAGGATCACTCTCTTTTCTATGGAATTGAGAAGAGTATTCTCAGGTACAGGTTTATCACTTTTCCGGACCTCCAGGACTAAATTTACAGAAAAGGAACACCCGGTATGAGCTCAGTTTTCTCTTTTTTGTGCTCTGGACCTAAACATGAAAAAGATTCTGAGTGTACTTTATGTCTTTGTCATGGTCGTTAAACACTAAGAACAAAACATCAAGTTTATTGTTGTAATCCCCATTTCTCGTACTCAAATGGATCTTTCTGAGTGATCTTGCTTTCCTTCACACTCATAAAACTCAAGCTATATGCTGCTCTCGAAGGAGCGTTTGGTAGGTGGTAATTTAACCTTTTTCGGACCTCCCTGACTAAGTACGAAAAAGGTTCACCTTTTCTTCTACGAAAGTTAAGAGAGTTCTTTTGTGGTATGTTTTATACTTTTTCGGCCTCAGGAGACTAAATTGGACGAGAAAGGACCCCCTTGGAGTCTTCTTTGGATTTTTCAGACTCTCTAAACATGAAAACACCAAGTGAGCATGTACTAGTTCAGGCTCACAAAATCCACGAATCAGTGACACTATCAAGCATTATTCCCTCTTCTCTTCAAGCTTGTCAAAAAATGAAGAGAGACTCGAGTTGACTTTCCTGGACTCGTTAAAATTTAACAGGGAAGGTAAGGAAGAAGTTTTCTTTTGGTTCTCAGTCAGTGGTAGCATTTCCTCCTTGAACATAGCACTCTCTGTCTTTTCCGCTACTCATGTCTCCGTGTTCACTTTCAGTTCAGATATTACTTCAAAATTTTTTTACTCCTCCTCTTGTCAGTTTCACCTGGGAAATCTGAGCATGTCTCCTACATGACAGATAAGTCTAGTTGCACTATCTATAAAGTTAAAAGCCTCCTTGGGTCATCTCTATGGCGTGCTCACTGTTCAAGGATTTAACCCTATATCTTATCTATATCCTGATTCCATCATTGTCTTATCTATTATTACTTGTGTCTCCCTTCCTTTATTCAGTTCCTAGTCACTCTTACGTTCTGTTGGAGGATCTATTGCCTTCCTCATCACAGTATGGTTCTGCATCAGCACTTCCTGACGACGAAGACCTAGAGTTTTGACGATCGTACCTTAGGATTCACTTTCATTTTTGTGAATTCCTTTGCTTCAGTTGTCGATTATCACCTATTGGTCGAAAATATGTTGAATCCTATCCATTTTTTACTTCAATAACATCTATTCACATGGCTTGGATTGCACTAGTTCTTTGGGATTTTTTACAAATACCTTAGTTTCATATCTATGGACTAAGTTGCGCAAGATTATGTTGTGGTCACTCACACAGCTTCCAGATCTTTGAAGACTCATCATTATTGAATATTTTGGCTTCGATCCACCTTTGTAATATACATGGTCTTGTACCCATACTATATGATGTACTCAAATATTGTAAAGGAGCTAGTGTTCCAGTATATTGAACATAGCATCCTCGGATATGACTTTGTATATGACATTATTATGTATTGGTTTCAGGTACTACCTCTACTCCATTGGACTTCTGAGTTCTCCAAGATAATGATTATAATGTATTTCGGCCATCGTTTCCCTCTGACCTCACACATTAGGGGGCATCTGTTATCTACCCAAATGGCACTTCTCCGTCTGAGTTCCAACATTCCTTATGTTGGTACACAAAAGGACATCTTAGGATTGAAGTTTGCCAAAACACTATAGATAGGCATGACATGAGATGCATTTACCCTTGAACCAACTTGCCATATTATTTTTCTAAGTGTTGAATGGCGTACGCGACTATCCTCATTGCAACTCGTGTATGTACGCGACTATTCCCATTGACAACTCGCGTACTGTATGTGACTATCGCCATTGCAACCCGTGTACATCAGCATACATGGGTTTCCTTTAAGCAACTCGTGTGTCATACGCGGGTTTCCTATATTAATAGTTACGTACATCTTGATCGACATTAAAAAATATAAATCGTGATTAATGGAGATTAGTTGGGTTCTAATCATTAACTATCCTAACTATTTCAACCTCCTCAACCTTAGAAACCACTCTATTTCCCAAAGTATAAATAGAGGCCTTGGGGAGGGAATTAATGAATCATGTTTGGAGAGCAAAGTTATGCTGGTGGTATATCTTTAGAAGTCTTGGAGCAGCAAAACTCAGAGTCCTTTGGTTTTAGAGGAGTCCTTGTCTCAGAAGTTGGGTTGTACTCTTATCTCATTCACTGATTGTTAAATAAGAGAATTCTTCTTCCAATATTGTGTTGAGTCTCTTTCATGTATCATGGTTGATGAATATATTCGATTATGCACTAGATGTATTATTTGTCTAACCTCTCATATATACATGTATAAGATTGTACTTGGAGAATTTGCTCTTTCCAGGTGAAGGAGGTGCATCCTTGGAAGCTTTGGAGAGAATAAGAGCGGAAGAAGATCAAGCTTGGATCAAACGTCGGTAATCGGGTGAGTCAAGTATTTCTTCCTATTTCCTTTTTGTACTCTGTTAAAGTTGATTGTCTGCAAGGTTAGTAGTAAGTTGGTAACCCCAGACCCTAGGTTACAAGGGTGTTTAATCCTGAACAACACACCCTTCCATATATTGGAGTACTATTGATATCATGTGTTGCACCCCTCTGTAAGACCTAGGACAACTTCATTCCCTTCTTCCATCAACTAAGATAGACCCTGTCCTTTTACCAACTTGGTGGGTTTGATTTCCAAATCATACTCTTAGATATTGGTGATCCATTTTCCCTTGCTTCCAATATTGTCCTACTAATTCAATATTTCTTTTACCATTGGATGTGGCATATAGGCAATGAACTTTGAATACCCAATGCAAACTTTGAAATGATTTAATGATATCAATAGAGCATAAGCTTGTTTTTCATAATGTGATATTTTAATTATTTTTCATCTCTTAAGGATTTTCTCATAAAGGCTATTGGTTTTTCTTCATTTTCATCATTCTTCTATAGGACAACCCCTAAAATAGTGTTAATAGAAGCAAAATAAAATATTTGGAATAACTTGGAGTAACCAGGACTTACCAGTATTGGCGGGAACAATAGCATCGTTGATGCTCTTGAAAACACCCTTTGAATATTTGTCCCATTTGAAAACTACACCTTTCTTAAGCAACGTGTTCAAAGGTTTAGTAATCGCAACAAAATTTTGAATGAAATTGTGAATCAAGTTAATCTTTCCAAAAAAATTGCAATCCTTTCAAATTTATAGATAAATCATTTTCTTGAATACATCTAACTATTTATGGATCTACCTTTACTCCACCCTTACAAACAATATGACCAAGTAACTTACCTTCTAAAACTCAAAAAAATGGTGTTTTAGGGTTTATAGAGATACCATACTTGCATAAACGTTCGAATACCTTTCATAGATGATTGAGGTGTTTCTCCCTTCCGTTGAAATACATTGTGAGGTCATCTTCATAGATTTCCAATATCTCTTGCATAATGTCTTTGAAAGCATAAATCGTGGCTCTCTGGAAGGTAGCTCCGACATTCATCAAACCAAAAGGAATCCTCAAATATTCATAGTACCCCATGGTACATAGTAAATGTTGTCTTGGAACTTTCCTCTTTCTTTACTACAACTTGAATGAAACCAAAGAATCTGTCCAAGAATGATAACATTTGGGAACTCGTTATTCTTTTTCAAATGTGTTCCATGTTAGGAGGAGGGTAGTTCCCTCTCTCTGATACCTCATTCAAATTTTTTAAGTCCATGCAAATCCTTAGCTCACATGTTTTATTTTTAATAAGCACCAAATTTGAGATCCCTTCTAAATATATGATATGAGAAATAATCTTGGACTCTACCATCTTCTATAATTTTGTTTGGACCAACATGGCCAACTACATATTTATTTGTCTTAGATTTTTCTTGCATGTCCAAGAATCCTTATTTAATGGTATGGCGTGCTTAATGATGTCCTTTTTATAAGTATTCAAATCATTATAATACCATGAAAAAACATATTTGAATTCACAGATCAAACTTTCAAATTCTTTCTTTTCCCGCAGGGTGATCCCTTTGTTGATTTTCAAGAGCCTTGGGTTCTCATGAGACCCAACATTTATCTCTTCATATTCTTCAACTTAGGGAATTCCTTCTTTTTTCTCTTTGTCTTTATAATTTCTTCCAAATATCCTTTCTAATTGAATTCATTCAATAGGGATGGGATAACCCTTTTCTTTGAATGGTGAACCTTCCTCATCCCAATCAACTTTATAGTTTGAAATATATGCAAGATTGTTCATGAATCTTTGTATGTTATTATCATAATAAAATACCTTCTAGTTTCCCATGTTATCATGAATGAAATTACTAAAAACTATTTCAATATTTTCTTTCTCGGCAATGCCTTCACATGGACACAAGTTGGAAGAATAAACTGTTAATGCAACGACCTGTTCATTTTGAGCTCAAGGAACCACTTATAAGGATAATGCAATGAAATTTTCCATGGTCAAGTGTATTGCATTCATGTTCCTTTTCAATATTTCATAATTACTATCAAATTTATATTTTACTTGCATCACAATAAGTTTAGAGTCACCAATAATTTTCAACAACTCAATTATATAAGACTTAGCTAATTCAAGCCCTTGTAAAATATATTCATACTTAGACACATTGTTAGTACCATAAAATTCCAAACGAAGATAAAAATACAAAAGAACCACCAAATGGGGAGGTTAATACATGTGAGAATTGCTTCACAGCGAGATCTAGGAGCTAGATAAATATTCACTATCTAAGTTATTCACAAAATATGCAAGAGAACAACAAAAGAGAAAAAATAACACACATAGATGGTTCCAATAACTGATCTTTCTATTAGTGTACATATTCTAGATGTGTATGGTACATACTTATAATACAATGGGTGAAATTCATGAGCCCTTGGAGACCATCTGGATGCATACAAGTGTCAAGCTAGGATTTGACCCCTGAACCCCCAAGTTGAACAATAGGCTCCCAAACCTAACCAAACAGTCACGAATGCAAGTGTGAACATGTATGGAGGCATGTTGATTCATAAATGTAGGCATGTTAGGCATGGGTGATGACATGTGTGAGTGGGAGAGTCTCTAGGAACCACTGAATGCCCAAGAAGACCACAAAACAACCACATTCACACACTAGCGCCCCTAGTCAAATATAAAGTGGTATGTAATTAATGTGGGAGTCTGGAATGTCAAGATGATCAAACTAGAGAACCTTAACCATCAGGATGATCAAATTGGAGCACCTCAACCGTGATTTAATGAGCCATAAATCACCTATTAGACCAAATATTGATCAGTATAACCTAAGTAGTATCATATAACATAAGTACAAGACAAATGAAAATGCCTCCTAGGTCTAATACCATGGTACTAAGGTATATTAATTCTAAGCCTAAATTAGTACATCTTATACCAAATATTTATTGAGGCCTTGGAAACTAAGGCTCAAGTCACCTTTTACGACAAAAATTTTATTTGTCCATGTCAAACAAGGAAAGAGGAAAAATACCATGGGGAAAATCCTCCCTCAAAAATGGAAATGACATAGATGATAAAAAAATGTCTTCAACAGGTCCTATTTTTCACTTGAATGAGCTAAAAGAACAACTTCTTGGTGATGGGCTTGGTGAAGATGTTGTGGATGCCAAGATCATGCATCAATGTGGTGTAGACAAAGATCATGTGGAGAGGCCCTTTAATGGTCATCATTTGATGATGTAGAATCATCATAAGAATATATTTTTCTGCAAGCATACTCTGATATAGAATCATCATTAATCATGTAAAATATATCTCTGCAAACTCTTTCCCAAATAACATCAAAAGATTCAACAAAATTTGCCTCACATGTAGCTGCCATATCATGAATAAAACCATGAATCTTCTTCCCAATTTGATGCAACACCTTAATTACTCTATAAAAAATATCATGAGTCTATGAAATATCATAATATATTTCATATAAAGAATAAAATATCAGAGGTATGGTTTCTCCATGAGCGAATGGGTCCATACTGGGAGAAGAGTGAGAAACTAGATCACAATGACAGTTGAGCGAACCTAGAGGGTCTGGAGACTTAAGATTTGAACCATGGGTGGTGAATTCAAGTCCAGACATATGGAACATCAGTCCCATGAAGTTAAAATCCATAGCTTTTCAACCAAGTAAATACACACAAGACATAAAAGCAACATACACAAGTGGCATAGCATTGGAAACTAAACAATTTTGAGATTTTCCAACTAGTGAACTTGAGGGTTGTCGGGTATTTTAGTCATGAAATGTTTGTGGAAATGATTCTATTACTGTAATAGGTTGTATATCACCTTCATAATCTGAATGGTAAATATATGAATGAATTCGAAAAGAGCTTTCTAAAGACACGTCAAAAACTAGTGAAAAATGACTAGTTTCTAGAGGAAGCTTCAGTGAATTGGTTGGGGTTTCTTCCAAGGAAGGAATGGAGGTTTCAGATTATGATAAATAAGAAGGTAAATGAGAAATAGATCCATATAAAACAGATATATAATAAATGGGTTTCTCCCATGCACACAAAGCATGCGTAGGCTTACCATCTCCTTGCTTGCGCTCCCATGTTCCTGCAAAATCTGGAAGATCTATATTGTTCTCCTCAAGGAGCTTGGTCATGATGTCCATGTTCTTCCTGAATCAATATCTTTAATGATGTGAACATTTGCAATAACCAAATGTTGTTCTCTCTCTTTTTCTTTCATCCTCTTGGATCTCTAACTCTCATCAGTTGAACTGGAGATTTTTGTATTTGAATGCTTCTTATCTTTCTCTCTTTGTTGCTTCAAATATTTCTTCTTACCTTTGGATTGATTTGATACACCAGCATCAAGGGATTTATCCTTGGTGGATTTCATGGAACTCATTTTCACTAACTTTTCCTACTCCTGAATTAAAGACTCCATGAAGTCTGCTAGCGCAGGAATCCTCCAATTTTTAACTGTAAGCTTGCTTGAGTGGAATGTCAAAACAAAAACAGAATACTCAGGACCTATATTAGAAAGGATGGAAAATATAAGATGGTATTGTTTCTTCTCTATTCCAGACTATTTTAGCTAAATCACCAGCGCTTTGAAATTTGTGAAGTATTGGATTGTCTCATAGTGAGCTGGACTCAGTGAGATTGGGTCATTTTTGAGCTAATGGCCTCTCATCTCATAAGTCTTCCCAAATAGTGACTCAATATTGAGACAAACTTCATTTGGTGTGCCAATACTATCTACATGGAAGAGAATATATCTCGAAGTGTTGAGACAAAGCATACCAAATTCCTTATCAAGTCTATTGAAGTACTTAGCTTTCTCCACAACAGAGTTGGGCTCGATCTCAATTCCTATGGTGACTCTATACAGGAATTTTGACCTCAGCTGGATCACCATTTTTCAGCCTTCTATTCAAAGTATTTGAATGGAGTAATCAATGCACAAGTCTACTCCATTCTGCTTGCACATTGTGTGACAAAAAAGTTGTTGAATCTGCAATGCAAATACTTGGATTTTCTGGAAAATTCACTAAATAGCAACTCAAAAATATCTATATTTGATTTGCAACTCCACAAATCTCTGATACCATGTGAGAATTGATTCACAGTGATATCTAGGAGCTAGAGCAATATTCACAAAATATGCAAGAGAATAGCAAAAGAGAACAAAATAACACACATAGATGGTACCAATAACTTATCTTTCTATTAGTGTACATCTTGTAGATGTATATGTTACATATTTATAATACAATGGGTAAAAAAAATTATCCCTTGGAGGCCATATGGATGCATACAAGTGTCAGGATAGTATCTGACCCCTAAACCGCCCTAAGTTGAGCAATAGGCTCCAAAACCTAACCAAACAGTCATGAATGCAAGTGTGAACATGTATGGAGGCATGTTGAGTCATAAATGCAGTCATTCTAGGCATGGGTGAACACATGTGTGAGTGAGAGAGTCTCTAGGAGCCAATAAATGCCCAAGAAGACCAAAAAACATCCATATTCACACAGTAGTGCCCCTAGTCAAACATAAAGCGGTCTGTAATCAATGTGGGCTCCTGGCATGTCAATATTATCAAACTAGAGCACCTCAACTGTCCGGATGATCAAATTGGAGAGCCTCAACTGTGAGTTAATGAGCCATAAATCACCTATTAGACCAATATTGATCATTATAACCTAAGTAATATCATAAAACATAAGTACATGACAAATGAAAATTCCTCCTAGGTGTAAGACCACGGTACTAAGGTATATTAATTCTCTAACAAAACAACACTTGCACTCATAGATGATTGGGAATTGGCCTTGTTGAAATTTATCATCTGGAACTTGTCAGGGTCTTGTGGAGGAGCAACATCGGTGGCCAAAACAATGTCGAATCCAACATTATCCTAGAGACATACTATCATATTCTATGGATCTTATGGATATTCCACATGATATCTTCTCATCATTTCTCTATGTAGCACCACGAGTATTCCTTTTGTTACTGGAATGGTGGCATATGATAAGTCCATTTGTATGCTACCACCCAAATCGATGGCTCACTTTCTCGATAGAATAATACCTCGTGATTTTAGTACATCAATGACAATGATATCCATTAATAACTCGATAGTAGCATGGGATGCAAGACTCAATTGGAAATTATTGATCAATCCACATACTTTGACTCCTCAAGGGTCCATAATGTTTGGCGTTGATTCTTCAAATCCTAATGACTAGGTTATCTAGTTTCTGATTGTTGGAATACTTGCTACCTCAACCAATGGAATTGAGAACTTTATAGCATTTATCGTACCTAAAACATCAATTCCATCATTTTATTAGTAGAAAAACCAAATAAAGATTTACATGTGAATAACTGAGTCTACGATGTTGCTTTCTCTTTAGGGACTTAACTTGCTTGTGGAAGATATTACTTTCTCTTTTGATAAGTAATGCATGTAAACGTGTTATTATACATTCTCTTGATTTCTTTAGGAAAAGGAATTTCCCCTAACAAATCTATGAGTTAACGAATGGAACATATTTCTCCTTGACTTCATATTCTCATCGATAAATGAAATTGTTGTTGATCTTTGAACAAATCGTTACATATCTCTAGATCATCTTCACTATTTTGATTTTGATTCTTTGTCGTTTCCTAAAATTAAATGCATGTACTTTCACCATGGAAATCTTAGTAATCTTAGAAAAAGTGAGGGTAATCACCAACCATATTTGTCGATTTTAATGATTTAAGAGGTCTCAAATTACTTGGAAGACCATTATTAAAATTTATTGAAGTGAACATGTTCTGTTGTTGGTTCCTTTCAACTTGAATAATCATATTGTGTAGAACAATCATCTATTGAATAAAATCAGTCCTTAATTTCTTTATCTCTTTAAGTACCAGGATTATAGCATTTTCAACAGCTTTTCTAATAGGAACTGAACTTGTCTTTGGTTTTTGCTCCACTTTACTTCTTAGGGAATAAAAAATATCATGTTCCCTTATTCCCTCCAGTTTTCCTCTAAATATTTCACTATTTTCTTAGTTGCTTCCAAATCCTGAGGCTTGTCCATATTGACGTGAAAGAGGAACTCTCTTTGGAATGCATTTGTATAATATGTCAGTATAATAGCATCATTTCATGACTTGTGAGTCTGAGGAATATTCTATACGGTATTACCGAATCCATTTTGGAATTGATTCATTCTTATTTCTCTATATGTTAGTAAGATCATTAAACAAAAACCAAGGATCCTTCTTTTCATCCAACTCATCATAAAAAAACTTCTTGCAACTTCTTGAGAGTACCAATGTTGTTATTAGGTAAACATGTAAACCATTTCTCAACTTCACCTTCCAATTTTAGATCAAAGCACCAATAATAGACAATAGGAAATCTAACTCATTTTCTATGCATATATGTCATAAATTCTTTCCAATGATCATCAAAGTCAATACCATTTGTTCCATTAAAAGTAGGTAATTTACTAAGTTTCAATATATCATTTGGATACCTTAGCATATTAATAAACTCAAAAGGTGCATCCAAATTATATAACCATAGAGTCATCACTGGAACAATAGGATTAAAAAGGTAATGGATATCTAATAAAGATTCAAAATATAGGTAGCTACTTACCTGCCTTACCTGGTGATGATGTATTTTTCTTCACTAAAGAATCTCGAGTTTAGGGACAAAGATAAGTTTTGATTTTCTTGAATTGGAGTTGCTAGATAAGACCTACAAGACTAGTCATTTAATCTTATCAAAGTACAAAACAAAAAATTACTTGGACCTTGGTTGTCCAAAATTGTTGATATATGTGTCATTAATATAAGTTGAGGAACTAATTTGTCCCCGACAATGGTGCCAAAAATATTATTTCATAGATTATCCCCCTTCATATTAGGCCACGATGGATGGTGCTAAGATCAACAACTTTTCAAGAGATGCACCCATTGTCACCTCAATGCAATGTCCTCTCTCTTTAAGCCTACTTTTGGGCCACAGGAGGCTTCCCAAATATGGTATAAATAGACCTATAACATGTACACCATGAACAATTATATCCATACAAGACCTTCCCATTGTTTTAGTAGACCAATGCCTTAATGAATTCAACAATATATTCAATAAACATTCAATGACTTGGAAGGTTTAGGCACAATAAAACTTGACGATGATTAATTAATAAGATAAATAAATATTCTTCAGTAAAAACCAACAACATAAACTTAGAATAAAACCCAAAATATATTGTGGAAACACCCTGAAAAGTATATCCCAGTGATCACTACCCAAAGGAGGATCAATCCCCCACAGGGCATACTTGTCATGACAGATGAATATTGTGTTTTGGGAATGATTTCACCTTCATATATGTAATTTACTACAGTAATGTATGGAAATTCTTGATTTGGCACTTTGAAACTCCCCTAGGTCAACCTAAGAGATTTGGAGATGAACTAGGAACCTTATCCAACAACTAGGGTTTGATCTCTTTATAAAAAAAGAACTTGCAAAACAATTGTACCAGATATGAAATAAGGTTGTATCGTCCTTGTGAGAGTGATGTCACCCTCCTAGGGTTAACATCACCCCCTTTTAGGGCCTTTTTAGCTGTAAAAACACTTCTTTATGGATTTTTATCACCTTTTTATAGATTTTTAAGTAACATAACAACTTCAAAATTTTACATTATCTAGTAAATATTTCAGAATTGAAGAAGTACAACAATTTCAACAACAAAAAATAAATATTTTTTATTTAAAATTTGATATTTAGTTTTTTTTTCTTTTTTTTTCTTTTTTTTTCTTTTTTCAAATATATAGTACAAAGAATTTTGTGAAAAGAGGTTTTGGTGAAGATGAGGGAATTAGACCCGAGTCTTATTCCTTTTGGGCACCGATAAATTGGAGTTAATGTTTCTCCTAACAATTGGTAATTCAATATTGTATGAAGTAGGGAAAGGATAAGAAACCCTAAGTTAGGTTAGCTTTGACCTAGTTATGGCAAAGAAAGATGCCAAGGCCCAAAACTAGAGAGACCCTACAAGATGGATGCCTCTCTTGCAATATTATACTATGATACATAAAAAGCCTAGGTTTCTCTTACCTTGGATGTCTTTAGTAATACAAGACAAGAGAATCATAGATATTACCATGATTGAGGGAGAAAAGAGAAGAGATTAACATCCCAAGAATATTTTAACCGTTAAAGACAAGTCTTTAAATATAGCAAACAGTTTTCATGCATAAACTTTATCCCCTAAAAACCCTAGAATTGTCTAAGACAGGAGGTGCTCACCACTTGATTAGCTCATGTACACAAGAATAAAAAAAAGTTTCTTATTTGATCACACAATCTTGATTACAAATGAGGAGGAGTTGTTGTATTTATACTAAAAAATGCTAACTTAATCATTCTTTAAGATGACCTACCTAATGTGTCTTTAAAATTACTTCTAATAGTTTTTTAGGGTTTGTCACCTGCAATATGGGGACTAAACCTCAAAAAACATAAAAATAACGGTAAAATAAGATGAAATACTTCAACTTGATGATGAGTTAATCTTGGAAGGACGACGACAGGCCCCATCTAACCCCAAAAATTTGTTGTTTTCCATCAATGCCCTCTGTTGTAATCTCACAGATCACAGAGGGTTACCAATTATACACATGGAATCATATAGACATAACAGACACAAGAGATAAGAACATAGATAAGGAAATAATAGATTATATTATAACATGAGGGTCCATAGATACACAGAACTGAACCGATTTCTCATCTGGATCAACAGCCTAATATATATGATTTACAAATAGTTACATATAACTACATGTCAGTTCGGTCAATCAACACGACCTCATGCGGCCGACCTAATCTCCAATTAGTTGGCTCACCAACTAGCTCCTCCAACATCTCCCCCAGGAACAAAATATTTCTTCATCCCGAAGAAATAAGGGAGGTACTTGACAATGTACTGTCTAAGGTAGTTGCTTCTGTTATTGTTTGTCTTCATGGACTGTGTAGTTGGATGGTTGGTCGTTTCTACACACATATTTCCACCATTTCTTCTGCTATAATAGCCAGTTGATGTTGAAATTCTGTCCAACTCTATAGTACTGTCTAGATGTCGATAGTTAATGTTGTGATGCTTAACAGAGTCGACATCTTTTCTTGGATGGAGAGGTCTCCAATGCTTTCCATGTCGGGTCCCATGAATTGAGCTTTCTCTTATGCTACGTCTAGTAGTCTTTTCATCTGTGGAAAAATTGTATCCAGTTTGTCGAGGCTCGGTAGTGCTTGTTGTGCTCATTGGTGTGCTTGTCTCTCCAGTTTCTGCAGTTTGGTTGTTTCCAATATAATTTGTTCTTGTATTTTATTTCTCATTGTTTCTTTAATTCCTCGTCTCTTTTCTAACACTTGAATTTGCTCACGATTCTTATGGGTCTGTTGAAATACTTGTCTGTAATAGGCAGGCCAATCACAGAGTACTTCATCTGTGATGAAGATTCTTCCAAGTGGTCTTGTAATACTTTGTGAGCTTCCGAGAATGTTGTATACTGCTGCCTGGGTAGTCTAGATGTTTCCTCTATTTGATCTTCCTTTGTATTCTGTAGATGTGATTGTAGAGTCGACACCATACTTTCAAATAGCCGATATGCTTTTTCGAGCGGCTTGTCGGTGTCGCCCTCTAGAGGTCCTGGTATTACTGTTTGAATCAAATTCCTGCATTTTGTCAGAAACTCGATTTCCTCTTTCATAGTGTTTCCGATATGCTCTCTTTTAGTCGTGTTTCTTAGGTTGGTATGACCTCTTTTTTCTTGCTTGGAAGGTGGACAATTTTCTCTTCAATACCAAGATGACCAAGAGGGAGGGATTACAATGGAAAAATGACCCCCCTCTTTGGCACATCTGGTAAGGTGCACTATAGAAAATATGGAGAGTAACAAGCCTTACTAAATCCATCTAGCCTTATTACATCATTATGGAACACCACACATATACTAATGTATTGATCCATATTCATGCACCAACCCATCAACATATGCATGGAGGAACACAACATACTCTTCCCCTTCAAAAATATTTTCCTTCAAAACCCTCCATGGATTAAAAACAAGTGAAAACACATAAGTGTTAATACCCAAATATAGTGCATTGCAACACTTGGAGTGGATGCCAAGAGGAGACACTAGCTTGGACTTGGAAATATCATTATGTAGTGGATTTTATGAAAGCATGGAAATCCTATCAAGTTGTGAATTGTTATCTCATGTAATTGTATTCCATGGAGAGATTGACAAATGGTCTCCAACTATAGCTCAAGATCATGCATCCTTTGATCTATCAATGAAACACATGTCCCTAATTTAGTTAGTTTCCTTGAGTTCCTACTTTAAGAAACATATATAGGTTTAAGTTCCTTGAATGAACTAGGTGGAATGGCTATGTTGAGCAAGTGGAACCAGTGAATGAAAAATAAGGTCGTGTGCATTAAGCATGGTTCCCTATCCACTAAATAAAATACAGGTTTCGACCACATCTCGTGTATCCAAAGGGAAATATACAAAAGATACATTGGGTGGCTTCTCTTCCTCCATAGGAAGTGAAACAACCTTTCAATATTCTAAGGTGGCTCTAATGAAAAGCATAAGGTTTACTTACATGTTGTATTCATAAACATTTTACTTTTGGATTAGAGACAAAATGATTGTTTTTTAATCATACTTATAAGACTATGGAAAAGAATAAGGTGTTCTTTGTATAGTTTTTCTTAGTAACCATAAGCATTAGCTATATACATTCTACTTCAAGGTTTGAATGATCTTGATTTTGTTTGGAAACTTCTTCAACTAAAATTAATGAATTCCAGATGTGTTCTTCATAGCCTATAGCATATTCAAGGAAACTTTCCCAATGATATTTCTCTACATAGTTTTCCCACAAACACATTTAATATTCCTCACTAAGGGGGGTTAATAAAACCATTGTGAATGCTATTGGGTTTCTACAACCTCCATAAGGAAAATTAGGATCTACTGGTTGGAATGAAAGGATATGTTTTCCTTTTAGGACTTACAAATTGTGTGTTCTTGTTTCCCATAAGATCAAAAAGAAAATATGGTATTTGTTTTATTTTACAACATGAACAAATAACATATTTTGAGTTCAACCTCCATAAAACTAACAATGACTTCTTGACACATACTTTAATAACATAAAAAAGGTGTCCTTCACTCTAGTAAGCACAAGTGTAACACCCTTGGTCCATAATGGGTTTTATTGACTAATTTTATCTCACGCTTTTATGTGTTTGACATCAATTTGATTTCAAAATTTGCATGTAAAATAAACATTTTATCATCATTTTTAAATTTCTAATTACAAATGCAATAATTCTCTACTCAATATATGTATGTCCAACCAAAATGCATCTAATTTAATCATTAAATTATGATACTTCTACAATTTAATTAAATCAAACTAAATCAAAGAAAGGAGTAGTGAATTAACTCAAAACTGTCTAATTTAAAACTTGGGTCCATAACAATCATTAGCAATATAGTCCCCTAAACCATTTATTGTTACCCAAATTAGAACTAATCCTCCCATACAACTAACAACTTATCCAATTGTTTAAAGCTAAGAAAAATATAGGTTTCATAGCCCCGTGCACGTGGTCTCAATAACAACAATTATTAGTAACTCTATAAAATCTATCAATCCAGTACTTAGAGCCCAACTCTCAACCTTCAAGCCTCAAGATTCCCATCTCTCAGCTCTAGGTTCCCTCCACCAAATTCTCCCCTCGTCAAGGTATTCCAAAACACCCTAGTTTCCAAACCCCCTCTTTGTGCACTTTCCCATTGCCCATCATATAGCCTCATGAGGAATGGTTTTCCATCCCTAAAAATGCCACAAAATAATAAAATAATACTCCATATTCTTGAAATCTATCCCATAATGAATACACTAACTTTCACCAAATAAATGTACAAATCCAAATCAAATAAAATCCAAGGTAGGATCATGAAATCCAATATTTAATGAAATGTAATTTATCCAAAATGAAATGCATTTTACTCCAAATAAAAGGTAAATTATGAGTATATAATTTAACATATTTATTGGAGTTTTGGCAATTCAACATACTCATTAATTTACTCGCCAACCACTAACTAAATAATAATTAATGTTATTATATATTTATTGGTATGCATATATAATTATCACAGTTATTAATCATTAGTGAGCTAAATAATAATCCAATTTATAAGTCATATTTTAATAATTGTACTAGTGCACATGTGCAACTTATGAATGCGTAGCTAATGCATACATATGTTGTGTTTGTATTAATGATAAGAAATCACATCCTCTAATAAATATTTCTTGTATGCTTTCATCCACGCATGCAAGACAACAATTAGTAATAATAGCCTCTAACAATCTTACTAACTAGTTCACAATAATACAATACAAATTGCACAACATACTAAAATTGTCACACATGACTAAAGCAAGAGATTTAATACATAGTAAACAAGTTGTTATAACTAAATCCCAAGAACATTATAAACTACTATGAACCATCTTTCCTCCCTAACCTACTTCCATCTTCCACATTCTATCATTTCCAGTGTTGGAATATGTTGGACGTCAACTATATTGACCTAACCCTAGTATAGAACATGTAAGTGGAAATGTCGACTATATCAACTAAGCTTCCCTAACATGTGACTAGTAGTCATCATGACACAACTTGGGGAGTGTGGCTCATCACAACCCTCCCACAACTCCAGGTTTCAAAGGATAAATGATGGGTAATACGTCCACCCCTCCTAGTAGAACTAGGGTCAACACCCTATCAATTACCATACTTAGTCATTATCATTGTTATTAACACCATGTCATCAAATGACTAGTTTGGGAACAATGCATCCTATAAAACATGTACTTCCCCACACATCAAAATAAGATATTGAACCAATAATAATCCATGAATGAATGCTTCATAGCATACCATTTCTCCTTCAATGTCAATGACATGTGTCACTTTAGTACCACAATTATTTGGCTATCACTTAACCCACTTGAATTGTAAATTAATAATCAAACCCAAAATCATGTATAACCACTTAAATGTTTATATGTGATTATCATGACATTACCCGTTAAACAATATAAACAAGCCAATCTGATTTACCATATTCATGCTACCTATTGCTTTATTTCGACATGAAATTTAAACAGACAACTCAATACCACATTTATCCATTTAATTAAATTATATCTCTTTTTTCTTTTGTAACAAACAAAAAAGGCGATAATTGGCATATTGGAAAGAAATTATATCAATTTCCTGTTTTAGAACATAAGTGATCCAATGCAGCAAAATAGTTAGATGACAGCCATAGTGTGGAGAGCTAATTGAAGATTTTTAGTTCAGACAAATCTTCCATAATGATGACATGAAGATAGTACCAAATTGAAAAATTACCAAGAGAATTGTGCAGAGTCTGCCCGATTATAGACTACGTTATTGAATTTCCTTTAAAGGTTCCTCGGAGAGTTTCTTCTAGGAAATTTTCAATGTGATACTGATAATTATTTCATAAACATGGTTAATGTTGGTTCAATGTGTTGTTTGCTAGAGATCATAACTTTATTAAAAATGTGTTTGCTCAAACTCAAATGGTGTTTCATAGTTGTTTTATTTTATTGTTGAGTATATGTTGGACACCCTGAAGACTCAATGCAAGAAAAAAACCATGACAATAGATATTTTTTCCACAATTGTTCCAAAGTATTTCAATGCAAGGCAAAACCATGTCAATAGATATTATTTTTGTTTGTAATAGGATATAACTCAAACAGAACAAGACAACCTATGATATAATCATATTTATTTGAAGGCTTCTAGTGCAAATTATTTGACTAGTGTCCTTTGATCTGTTGTAATGCTTTGGGAGGTCACATATTCAAAACCTGATTTATGTGGAAAGAATAGGCCCTAGTTTGAACATACCACATCAATATTTTTCAAGCATATTGAAAAGGGCTATACCCATCCTTCGGGTGTGGGGGATACTACTCTTGGAGATCCTGCAGTGATTACACATACTACCATTAATGCTCCATTGCTTGGTAGGCTTATTTCTTGCAATATAATAATTGGGATTTAATGATGACCAAGAAAAAAACACAAAGAAAATACTATAATGGATATATTGATGTGACATCAAATTTAGTAATGAAGAAATTAATAGAATGATATGATATGAGGATAATGATCAAAATATTAATTTACCTAAGGCTAATAAATTACTTTGATTAAGTTGTCACTTTTTTGTACCTATGCATGCACCACTTACCCATCGAATCATAAATCTCCAAGGGAACATCAAGATAATAAGAACACACAAATATGGTATAATGAGAATGAGATGGAATAATACCTATACTTGAATGCTTACAGTTTTCTAGAAAGGGACATTATCTGATGGCACTTAGAGAGGGTGACCTCCATATAGTGCTAAGCACACAATACATTAGGCTCAATGAACCTATGATGGCTTTCGTTATTTATATGCTTAAGAACTGCACTCTACATGCACCATTAGTGGACCCTATTTTATTAGATTCTCACATTACATAGTTAACAACACACACCTACACTTATAACCACTACCATATGTACCAAGCGGACCTTATTAAATTTGTTTGTCTTCATTACATCACTAACAACACACACACTACACATCTACTAATGTCGTTACCCCTATTTTCACACTAACCCATCAACATAGGAATGGAGCACATAACATTCTTAGCATGCAAGTAGCTAGAAATCAAGCTTTATGATTGACCAAAAAATGTTTTGTGCAAATCTCTCCCAACTAGTTGAATAGGCTACGGTGAACTCTAAACCATAGTAAGCTAATCTTGGAGCAAAAGAACCTTCTTTCTAGTGACAAATTTGCATACTAAAAGTTCCATCATAATTCAAGTTATTTTCATGATAGAATGATACCCCTAAGGGTTTTGTACCATTCTAAATCAACTCAAATAATCTAAAATTTGGTTAAAATGCATAATCAAATTTTTTTGTATATTAGAGTTTAACAATAAATAAATAAAATGTTTGACAAAATTAAACAACTGTATACACAACTTTACCCATGATAAGTTTTAAAAATTTGGAGATAATTGATCTTCAACCCTTTAAGATTATGGAGAGAAAAACGTGTGACTATGCCTAATGTGGAGATTTAATATGTAGCAATACCCGTGGACTTTGAAGAATATTAGTTAAGAATCAAGATATGTTTACTTTTTTACAAATGATTTGGGTTAAGCTTAAAATTTATTAAGAATCAATTTATGTTTACTTTTTGTACAAATGATTTGGTTTAAGCTTAAACATGTGATATAATAAGAATGTGGGGTACCATTTTATTAATTTTTGTTTTTAGGTTATAAATATATGAAATTTATTGTTGCGTCGAGAGGCGTTTTACAGCCCAGTATGGGGGAGATCTTGTAACGTGATGTAACGTTAGTAACGTTTA
>LPNX011061247.1:117382-132690 GCA_001517045.1 Pseudotsuga menziesii | reverse complement strand
TTATGGGAGAGATTTTGTAACACAAAATAAAAAATAATATCACTTTCATAACGTTATTTTTATTAATAAAAAATAAATTTTCTAATAGGCCAAAATAAATGTCCGCCACAAAAACAATCTAATATGGGGGAGATGTTGTAATCTTCCTACCTAACAAAACAATAAAAAAGTAAAAATTTAATTATCCGTAAAAAAAATATGTGAGTAAAAAAAAACACAAAATTGAATTATCCGCAAAAAAATGTTGGCTTTGCACATGGTTTTAAAACCATGTGCAAGGCATTCTAAACAACCCATGGTTTTATTATACATGGTTTAGGAGGCTTTGCACATGGTTTCTAAACCATGTGCAAGGCCTCCTAAACAACCCATGGTTTTATTGTACATGGTTTAGGAGGGCCTTGCAAATGATTTTAAGACCATGTGTAAGGCCTCCTAAACAACCCATGATTGTAGGAGGGCCTTGCATATGGTTTTAAAACCATGTGTGGGGAAATGATGCAATGTTCGTTCCTTACAAAATAAAAAATATTATATGTCGGCCATAAATAATATTAAATATTAATAATAATAAAATTATATGTGGACCTTAAATAAAAAGATGTGTCTTTTGGTTTGAATCAAATCAATGGATACCTAAGAAAAAGTTTGCACCTCGAGAGATTTGATCCATATTGACGCTTAATAGAGCCTAGGATTTGGATCTACGCTGGTTAAGAATCAATATATGTTTACTTTTTGTACAAATGATTTGGTTTAAGCTTAAACATGTGATATAATAAGAATGTGGGTTGTCATTTTATTAATCTTTGCTTTTAGGTTAGAAATATATGAATTTGGATGTTTTAATTATATAAATATAAATGGATGATTTTTTATTTTGTTTGTTTTTTTCAAAATATATATAATTGTTTTTTCTATATAATTTGTCTTTTATGGTTTTTATCTTAATATTCAATAAACATCATTATCATTATCCGGTTAACACTAAAAATTATGAAGTGATACAATGCAACATATCACTTTAATATTAATTTGGCATTACATTTTATAGGAGTAAACTTTCTACCCGACCATTTGCACCGATCGGACAACCAGTAACGTCGGATGTGATAGCTCACGCGAGCCAGGTCGTCCGATCGGTGCAAATGGTCAGGTAGAAAGTTTATTATCATTTTATATAGTGGCCACTAACATATGTGGATGCCACCACCTTCCTAATGTCTACAACCTTCACAAAAATGTCGTTGAATAAATAAGCTTTATTGTTTTCTTATTTCCTTTAAGAATGACACATTTGATACATGAATTCAGAAGAATACTTGATCTAAAGCAGCACGTGCAGAAATCATCAATTGGGCATGTATGAAGGATTAACAACCAAAACTTACAGTGACAAGTGATAATCTTGTGAGTTAAATTCCTTACTAAAATATCAAGTATGATATATGTTTTTCAATCATCTAAGTAAAACAATTTTATTTCATATGATACACATGGTACATAGACATACAAATTTATTTAACTAAATAGTCTTCTCTATTCCTTCCCAAGATTTAGAAATCATTGATTATTTTGAGAACTATGAGGAAAATGGTTTCCCATATACCCATTAGCTTTAGACCCATAAGCACTATCTATCTAGACAATCTCATAATATTAAGGATGGTCAATCAATTTACAAGTTTTTAGTGTTGAGATTCTATATTATATAGCAAATGCATCTAGGACACGGACATATTCAATCCTTAATATTTGCAATCTAGTATTTACAATCCTCTGCGTACATGTTTACTACATGTGCTACTCTTTAAAATTGCATGGTTCCTTCAAGTGTCACACTCAACTTGAAGCTCAATCTCGTTTATGGACATTTTGTCTTTAAAATATCTAGTACACCTTGCACACATGAACATTAAGATCAATTTCACTGCATCCTCAACAACTGAATAACAAACATAAACAATGGAATGATAAAGAATGCTCACATTAATCTCTTTATAACACCGACAATTTTGAATATTGGGAAAAGCCCATTGATAAAGAATGCCCCCATCAATCTCTTCATTACACCAACAATTTTTAAGATTGGGAAAAGCCTTCCTTTTTTTCCTTAAGCTCGTGTCATAATTCCTTTTCTTAAAAACTAAGACTCTGAGAGTCAAGTTTAGCTCAAAGTGTGGAAACCCCATTTTGTTTCAAGGTAAAAAGTTATAATCTACATTTCACATTATTTAGCTTTGTTTAAAAAAAGGCTTAATGGAATATCTGTAATTGAAATTGTAGCTACACATTTGATAGGTCAACTTAATTTTATAAATAGATGTTAACATAAAACATGTTGAAATGGAAGTGGGATTCTAGACACATTGCATAGAAAGCGGAAAACTAACTACATAGTAAAATGACATATTGCACGGTTTTACTATAAAGGCATGCAACACAATGTAGATGAAGGTGTTAACCTTAAACAATCAAAACATGGGAACATGCTCATGATTTTGAGAGCACTGGCCAAGCACAAATTCCAAAGCACATCAAGAAGTTTGATAAAGGAAAACAAATTTTGGCTTTTTACACACTAATTGCTTATATGATGATCTTGATACTTTGATCTCAGATGCATAGCTTGAATAAGTAATGTAATTTACACACTTTGACTTAGTAAAGTTAGCTTATCATTTATTAGATATAATATAGCAATTGATCTTATTTACATTAATGTAATGAATGTAATGCATAGATTATAAAAAAGGAAGGCAATTGGAGACATTGCGAGCATGCATATGCTAAGGGCATTGAAAGTCAATGTGTCTTCTGGATAATCTCAGAACCAATTCATTCTTTCACGAAAAGTAATTTATTTAATATATTGTCATCTCATAGTATTTGTATGTTGGCAACCTTAGAAGTAAAATGTCAATTGTGCATGTTTATGCCTCATTGCAAATTATTTGGGAACTTTATCCCAAGTTGTGGTTTACTGTTGGTTTCTAAAATGCAAGAATTGTCTGACAATTAGAATATTTTGATTTTCTGACCAATTTTTAATGTAATGTGACTATTAAAAAATGGTGAGATCATAACTTTCCTTACTCATAATCCATTTTAATTGTAGAAAATGATTAAGCACCCTCAAAAACCCCTATGGCACATGGATTATGCAAACTTAGCACCCTATATATGGGATTCAAAAAATTAAAATGGGATTTTGGGAAAAAATGGTTGGAAAATGAACCCAAAAAGAGGCAAAATCAAATCTTTAGACTACCTCATAGCAACATAGTTATGAAGTTAATATTACGATTTATTCATGTGCATGATTTCACAATTTTCATTGCCAACAACTAGATTATAACTAATGAATAGCAATAAAGATCATAAATTGCACAAAGTGAATACCTATTTTCTATGCCTTTGGGCTCTCAGAGCAGCTCTCTATATATATATCACAAATATAAATATATTAAAATATATAAAAACAAATTTTTAGACTACCTCATAGTAACATAGTTATGAAGTTAATATTACGATTTATTCATGTGCATGATTTCACAATTTTCATTGCCAGCAACTAGATTATAACTAATGAATAGCAATAAAGATCATAAATTGCACAAAGTGAATACCTATTTTCTATGCCTTTAGGCTCTTAGAGCAGCTCTCTATATATATATCACAAATATAAATATATTAAAATATATAAAAACAAATTTTATCATATAGTTTGATTTTTTTCATTTTAATATATATATAGCAAACCATATAAGACTAAGTACATGGAATTCTAACATACAAACCCCAAAAAAAATTAACAAAAAATATTGGGTTTTAATGTCAATATGATATTAAAATACTTTTGAGAATTTAAAGATATATAGACTCATACACAAAGAAAATAACAACTTAAAATATTGGGTTTTAATGTCAATATGATATTAAAATACTTTGGAGAAAGTTAAAGATATACAGACTCATACACAAAGAAAATAACAACTTAAAATATTGAGTTTTAATGTCAATGTGAAATTAAAATACTTTGAAGAAAGTGAAAGATATAGAGACTCATACACAAGGAAAATAACAACTTAAAATGTTGGGTTTTAATGTCAATATGAAATTAAAATACTTTCGAGAAAGTTAAATTTTAAGGTATACTCAAACGATGTAACAAAGTGAACTGATTTTCACCATCTCAATAAATTTTAATGTTTTATCAAATGGTTCAGAAAAGGTCACACACTCGTAAGATACTCGCAAATAAACTTTATATCATTGCCCATATTTTTCTTACGAAAATATATAAACAAATTAAATTAAATTAAATTAATTAATTAAATATATATTTGATATACAGAACAATAAACTTTAGAGAGTGGCATTGCCACATATACTTTTTACGAAAATATATAAACAAATTAAATTATATAAATAAAAAGTTAAATATATATTTGACATACATGCCAATAAACTTTAGTGAGCGGCACTGTTAACATGTCCTTTGAACACATTAAATTAAATATATGATGATCTCTAGGACTGATTGTATATGATGATCTTTGATTCAATAGAATAATAGGATCTCGTATTTTTTCCTCTGAAAAAAAAAATTAAATATATAAAAAATTAAATTAAATACATATTTTAAAGAATGTCGTAAACTTACATAATGGTTTTGTGCTTTTAAAAAATAGCACGTATTAGAACATCAAAATTAGATAATGGTTTTGTGCTCTTAAAAAAGAGCCAAATATTAGGATAGAAAATTTAGATAATGGATTTGTGTTTTTATAAAGCAAGATAATGGACTTGTGTGGATTTGTGTTGTCATGAAACCCACCATGTGTGAGGATAAAGAATTTTAAAAAAATACATGGAATAATAAATTATTGTTAAATCCATAAATGCATCTCTAGTTAAACATATAAGATGCTAAGAGAATGATTGAATTTGAAGAATGGAGCCTATAACTTGATTGAATTTGAAGAATGGAGTCTGCAACTTGTTCCTTATCCGGAAGTAGTAAGGGATGCCACATGTTTCCACAGCAGTGTATCATCATTCTCTGGAATCCTTCACATGTTAAGTAAGCAACATCTAATAGGATTAATTTATCAAGTAATTGCCATTCAATACCATAGCTTGGTCGCATGCAACTTCTTGCAAAACTTTATACAACAAAGAAATCTTCAAGAAACTTCTGTTAACAAAAAATTAAACTCTATACCGCAAAGAAATATTCAAGAAACTCATGTTAACAAAAAAATTAATATCATGATGGATTCTCTTACATAACTCCTTATCTATGCCAAAGCATTGTAGGTTCTTACAAAACTACAAAACTCTTTACTTACAGCAAATAAATCTTCAAGAAAATCATGTTTAGAAAAAATTAAAGTGGCAATGGATGCTCTTACAAAACTCCTTATCTATGCCAAAGAAATCTTTAAGCAACTCCTGTGTTGAGCAATTATTGTTAACAATAGTAAAGTGGTAATTAAGTCATAGGGATACTTGCAAGGGATGATGCAAAAACGACAAATGAAGGTGAGTGGTTCCAATTAACCTCTTCTCTAGCTTGTCTAAATTAATCAGCTCAGGTTCGAAACCCAGGAGGGAATCTTTAACTAAAACATGTAACACTTCAGGTTTGATTCATATAACGAATATCTTAGTTCTGTATGGTTTTCTATAAATCTGAATTTTATTTAAAACACAAACATCTGAGCATCCAAGGGAGAATAAAGTGATTGTTGTGTTAAGAGAAACAATGTGTGTCAACCAAACCAGAGCTAAAATGGGGTAATTAGGGCTCATTATAAAAGTTGTATACCATTGATATTGATATTTTATACCATTTTTTCTTCACAAATTATTCAGTTAAAGATAGGCATAACATACAAACAAGAATAAGTAATTCAATGTGTAAAATCTAGTAGGTTTTATGAAAGTTGTGTCATGATTTTCAGCGCCGGGGAAAGGAAAACAAGAAAAGGAAAAGTGGAAATTGAGAAATACAAGGAACATAGGATCTATTCCTTCATGGCATGTGCATCAATGTCCTCGTGGTGTTGCTTCTCATCATATTATTTGAGGAAAGAGGGAGAACTTCCCTGTGAAGGTGAGTGTTGCTTCCCATCATATTACTAAAGGAAAGATGGAGAGCTTCCCCATGAAGGTGAGTAGTAGTATTGATCACCGCCTCGCCAATGGATTCCAATTTTTGTTGCAGTAAAATACTAAAAACCTGAGTACATAGATGCCTTCCCTGTCCCCACAAATCCATTGTACTTTCACTATCCTTGCTGATGACAATGAACATAATGGCTTTGGGTTGTATTTCCCCAAATTCAAAACAACGGTCTCAAAATTATCTTTAGTCTATGTTTATTATATGGGTGATTCAATTTGGGTGGATGCTTGATTAAGTAACTCATTGGATGCAAATGGGAGAGTCAAATGCTGGATTAGGGTAGTCAAGTGCTTGATTAGGGAGGTACATGTTTAGGAAGATGATTCTTACGCACCTGGAGAGGATGGTATTTAACCATAGGAGCATGGGACCATGTAACATATACCTTTGATATTGGACACTCGAGTTGAGAAAAATACTTTAGGAAGGTTGGTTGTGGTCTCAAATATATAATATGTTGAGGAGAAACATTGTAACATATTAATTACATTAACCCACATGGAAAAGCACTCGACACATGAGAGGACATGTGACACACAAAAGGACATGTGGTACATGATTATAGTAAGAACACATTGTAGCATAGTAATTGTTAGGATTTATAATTTTCCCTTGTCCAAATTGTCTATTAGATTGTATTTGTCTAACTTAGGAGTCATTTAGTTGTTATTGGGTCCACTTGGCCTAATGGGGCCAAATGTACCAGTCACTAGAGTGTGGGGAACACGAATAGAGGCTAACTGGAACTAACTGCGCCTTCATGCATCAGTTTAGGCGCCTCCTAGACCAATCCCTACATTTTAGGAACCAATGGGAGTGTCGGCACCAACCTCCTTCAATTGTTAGCAATTGGTGACTAGTCAAGCTTAGTTATGCTTCAATTACATTTAGTTAGATATCATCCAATTTAGTTAGCGCTAGTTATGCATGGTTGCATGTGGAAAGGCACCAATTTTCACCTACTACTACAGTTAGACTGGTTTGATTGATTGTAACTGATTGAGAGAGTGGATTAGACATCTGTATTTAGCTTGTTGAACTCCGATAGTGATTTAGACACGTCTAGTTAGCCATGCAGACAATCTTGAGTTCGTAGATTCGAATTCATTCCTCATGATTCGAATTCTCGTTTATGTAACATTGTTGTATACTATAGGGATTAATGAAGTTTATACTGTAATTATACTGATCAATTCTTGTCTGTTTCCTGTGAGATTTGTTTTGTTCAGTGGGTATTATTCATTCCTTTTCACTGCAAATAATTAAGAATCCAATAGCACTCATTGCTTGAAGATCAATGTCATATTAATTCTAACAGTAATTACATTAACACACGTGGAGAAGCACTCAGCACATGATTATAGGAGGAACACCTTCCATGATGATACTTGGAAACCACCATGGAAGAGGTAAAGTTGAACTAACACCATGTTGTAGAGAAGCCATCATGCCCTAGGGGTGCTTCATCTTAAGAGTTGGATAAAATTTAGTATGACACTTGTACATCAATGTATTATAAAGTGATTCATGTTCGATTCATGATATGACTCAAGCATTAAGAGCTATGCAGGGCAGATTGGAAGCCATAGAAACAATTCAAAGGAGAGGAGTTGCAGTTGATGCTCACGATGTGAGTGATGAGGAAGTGGAAGCTGGAGATCCAAAGGAAAAAGATGAAGGCCCATAATAAATAATTATTAAGGCTCTAAAATACTTGAGGGGAAAACCCAAATTGGAAACACCTACTTATTCAAGAAGCCTGAACCAAGAAGAGCCAATTGATTGGGTTAGAGATATGGAAAATTTATTTGACATGGAGCAAATTGATGATCCTAAAAGAGTGAATATGGCTTGTATGAAGTTGAAGAGGCATGCATCCTTATGGTGGGATACTATGTAGTTGGAAAGACAAAGAAAGGGAAAATCCAAAATCAAGAATTGGGACAGAATGGTATAAAAATTGAAAGGTAATTTTCTTCCCACTTATTATACTCTAAATCTATATAGGAAGATAAAGAATTTGAGGAAAAAATAATAATTTGTTTTTAAACAGAAACGGTTATATTAAGAGGCAGTGGTATAACCATTGTGAAAAGACCACATAGTTCAGATGCCCTTGAGGTAAGCAGAAATTCCAAATGCCCTTATGGAAGCGGAAAATTCAGGTGCCCTTGTAAAAGCGGCAAACAAGAACTCAAAAACACCCCATATTGATCGAGTTTTCCAAAAGGAACCTAGAGAGTTTTACACAAAAGAAACTATACAAAAACTAGTATAGCAAGAAAAACAGTTCCAAGAGGAGGGAATACATGATTTAACGATCAGTTATGTCGTGGCACAAGGAGGAGCCAAGACAAGCCTCCATTTCCATCTTAATCACTTTCAGTTCCAGTTTTTCAACCTTGATTTCCAATTCAGCAAGAAACCTGATAAACACCTGTTATGTTTTCTTGATCTTGAGCTCAAACTCCTTCCTTAACTGAATCATGTCTTGATCAACATTCTCCAAACGACACCTGCCCTCCGTGTCCATTCTATGCAGGAGGTGATTCATTATTTTCAATTTCTTCCTGATATCCCGGATATCGTCTTCAAAGTGCAGTGCAAGCGAGGAATAAGCTATGGATTTAGAGTAGGAGTCCATGATTACCCAGAGGAACGAAGAATCGACCGTGTCTACAAATTCAGCAATCCTGCAAATAAACCCACGATGATGAAGAGGAAACCATTCGCCAACTTGTATAGAACCAATATTTTTGCACGTCATCATTCTAGATGATACGGGAGTACAGGAAATCTTTGGAAGGACAGTATTGAGGGCATACAAGATCGAAGTGACGGAGGATGGAGTGGATGGGAAACAGGGTCGTACAAACAACCTCCTGGCTTCATTTAAACCGACCCGCGTTGCATGCAAGCACCCACGTGCTAACTCGAAAAACCAACTCATGCCACGAGCGAGGATGGGACATGCCATAAATGTTGATGTAATTGTAAATTTGGAATGTATTCATCTGTATATCTTATGTATTTCACCCCGATGTTTATTTTGGGATGTGTCTGTAATGTAATTGAGTCATGTCATACCCCAATGTTTATTTCGGGAAGTTTCTATAATGTAATAAGTCATGTCAAGTCATTGTGGGTAACCCTCCTATTGGTCAAGGGTTAAAGTCCCCGCAGTTGTGGGGCCCTAGGGTTATTAGACTATACTAGAGAATTCAACCCTAGGTGAGTCATTGTAAGTTGGGGCAACAATTTCCACCATTGTGTTAAGGATAAACCTCCTTGTTGGTCGGAGGAGGCAAAGTCCCCACAAGTTGTGGGGCACTAGGGTTATTAGACACTCCTAGAGATGTCGGCTCTAGTAAGTAATTGTTAAGTGAGGCCAACATGTTGGAGTGGGTTTCAAGTAAATGAAAGAATATAAATAGAGAGTGATCCTCTCTATTTATCACACACACACTCACTCATTGGGGCACATGAGTGAGAGAGGAGAAGCTCTCTCGGTGTGAGAGAGAAAGAGAGACAGAAGCTGTGGAGATCATGTTTATGTTTTCAGGTTTTACTTTTGGTGTTGATTCTATCTCTAAGGAAGTTGTGGGGTTTTCACCATTTATGGTTTCCCCGAGGATAAACATTGTGTTCATTGTCTCTTGTGTTTGATTGATGTGCTTGTTATTCTCTCAGTTAAAGATCCTAATATAATGCTAGCTTAATGATAAAAATCTAACATGGTATCAAAGATAACCTGAGAAGAAGACATTATGCAGCTGCAGAAGCTAATGCTTCTTAATTTTTGGGTCTCTCTCCACAATCCATCAGTAAAAGTATGCTAGGATAACTCTCCATTGAAGAGTACATCTTTCTGTCGAAGCGGAATTCAATTCCGAGCATTTTCAGTTTTGGTGCGGGAAATTAGGGCTTCTTGCAGAAGAGGAATTTTTGAGTGAGCCCAGAATAAGATTTCTCTCATCATCAAAATCGAATTTTACAGACCTGGATCAATATTTTTGGTTGGGTGAAACTACGGGAAAGTCAAACCCTAGTTTCACCCCGAGCTAGAAAAACCCTAAATACTAAAACTGCTACGTTTTGGTACATTTGCTATATCCCGATATTGGCCAAGGCTCAAGATCTCAAAACTGTAGAGGCCAAATATAAAATCCTGATTTACACTGTATCCAAAATTCAGCCTCAAATTCTCTATATTCTGGGAGATATGATCCCTCCAAGTTAGGGTTCCATCCTCTTCCAGAATTCATCCCTAAACAGGACACCTAGGGAGAATTGCTATATCTTGGGATACAAAGGTCCAAATGAAATTTATGAAGATTCTCCTGAAAGGGTACGAACTTTAATTTCTGTGGTCCGAGTTTCAGACTCAGAAGATGAACCAGTGACACGTGGCAGTCCATACAACTTCGTTGTTCTGAACAGTCCTGTAACAGGTCACCTTGGGAAAAGGATCATAAGTCCCAATTGGTGAAACCAATTCTAATGAAACATATGGTGTTGGAACAGGGACATGCAAGTATACCTCACTGTGAAGTTTCAAACACAGAGGATTAGTAATTTTGGAGATACCATAGAAACAGTAATAGGAATTTCTACAAAAGAAATTGGAAAACTAGGGCTTCCTGTTCTGGGAGCTTCCCTCCACTGTTTTCAGAAAAGGAGTACATTGGACAGCTCAACTTGAAGAGATATATATTTATATCTAATCAGATCTAAAAGATTCCAAGTTTTGAAAATTAGGGTTTCTCTAACAAACCCTAGATCAACCAGCTCCGGAACTAGGACAGACACCTCAAATCAGTAAGATCTAATCTTTTGTTATTTGCATTTGAGGTTCTCATTTCAAAGTGATCTATCACATCAGCTTGATGATAAGGTTGGTGAAGTTGACAACCTCCAAGCATGGAAGTATTTGATCTCTCTGAAGAAAATGAATTGGACACCTACATGAGTAGAGAGGTTCCAGTTCTAGAGGGAGATGAGGCTAAAAGCCTTACACTAGAATAACTTGGTCAAGGCCAAGAAGATCATTGTTGATTCAATCACGGATCACACTGTACCACAAGTCTCTTCCCTAAAGACACTGAAGATGTTTGATTCCTTGACCAAGATATTTTAAGGGAAGAACATAAATCAGAATATGACCTTAAGAAACCAGTTGAAGAATGTGAAGATCCAGAATGCAGAGACCATATAGTCATCTCTCAAATCAAAGAACAACTTGTAGTAGTAGAAGAAGAAGTGGAGAATCAAAAGTGGTGATAGCCACCTTGAATGGCCTCCCAGGATCATGGGATTCATTCATGCGAGGAATGTGTGCCAGAAGGAAGTGATTACTTTCAGCAGACTCTGGGAAGAGCACACATAATAAGAGAAGAGAAGATGGGAACAACTAAAGATCAAGCTCTCACCATCCAAAGAAGATCCCTCAACTAATGAGGAATATGAAGAACTCAACTCTTGAAGAACCTATTATCCACCTTATCATTTGGATAAGAAATGAAGCTATTATGAATGAAGAAGACGCTGAAGTTGAAGGCTCAAGAAGGAGTCTACCCACAAAACAAATAAAGATAAGTATTCAATTGTCATTTCATGATATTGTTTTTGTTATGCATTTGTTTATATTCAGTTAATGTATTATGCATGATATAATGTTTGCATTAATGACAGTATACTACTAATATGCATGTGATGGGTAAGTAGTTCATGGTGCTATACAACTCTCCATTGCTACTTATCTAGAATGAAACCTCTTTGCTGACATATTGGATTAGTGCACAATCTCAATGCTGTCCTGGTAGAGATGGAAGGCATCTAGAAAAGTTTGCATGAGATATGGATGAATGTTGTATTGGCTAAAGTAGTTGCATGATCATATATTTATGCATAAGAATTTGCCAGTATGAATATTCCTTATGAAATTTTTCTAACCATACAAATGAATTTGACTTGTAGGAAAGATCGCGTACATAATCGGCTACAACCAAAGAAGGATGAAACTTGTTCTGAAGAACAAGTGACGACATTTCAAAATGAAAAATAATATGACGAATGCAGCGACATCATTGATGCAGAGCCTTCCAAGAACAAAGGGAAGATCAGTTCAAGAAGAATGATGTCTAGGATGTAGTATCGATATGTGAAGGAAAGTTCGTAGTTCCATCATGCAGTAGATGGAAACATCGTGGGATACAAGGCAAGATTCATAGCACGTGGCTTTTCACGAAAAGAAGGCATAGACTACAAAGAGACATTTGCAGCCACTGCAAGTGAAGACACATGACAGGAAGAATCATGTGTGCAAATGAAAGAAGGCCTTGTATGAACTTAGAAGACACCCATGGGATAACACATACATGAGGAGCTTGATGAAGATCTGAACCTTTGCTACAAGGTTGATAAAGGATGACAAGCTTACAGATGGGTGCAAGAAGAAATTTTGAAAAGGTTCAAGATAGGGGATCTTGGTATCCAGTGATCCTAGATGGATACATAGAAGAAAGTAGCATAGGAATCTACTTGTCACTTCGATACAGAATGTTTCAGTGCATAGAGTACGGAAGACAGAGGGAGTGACTGCAGAAGATCCTGAGGTTCGACATGGTACGATAGGATGAATAAATTACTAATGACTCTAGGCTTTACTGAGAGTAAAGTGGATTCCAACCTTTGCTTCAAGGTTGAAGGCGGAAGACCAGTGATGCTCCTGTTATGTGTCGATGCACTACATTCTAGGCATGGAGGTGTGGACAAGGGAAGTATGCAGTAGAGATCCTAAAGAGGTTTAGGATGATAGACTGCATGACCACACCTATGGCATCAAACCTGAAGCTATTGAGTGTTGCTTCATCAGATTTGGTTGATGCCACGATGTATCGTCAGATGATTTGTTCCTTGATGTACCTGACGGATACGAGACTAGATACTTGCTTTGTTGTGAACACATTGAGACATGTTCACTTAATGGCTGCAAGTATGATACAAATAAGAAGATTAACCTGGAAGGTTATACGGATTCAGATTGGGCAGTGCCATTGATAGGAAGAGCACTTTGGGGTGCTTCTTAAGTATGAGATCGTGTGTGATCTCTTGATTGACACGATGGAGTTCTGCATGGTGCTAAGTACTGCTGAGGAAAAAGATGTTGCCACTTGCTATTTGGGAGGTAGTATGTTTCCTTTGAAAACTACTATTTGATTTGCTTGATCTGACTTGCAATTTTGGTATGATGCAGAGAGGAGCAGTGAAGCTCCAGTTTGTGATACATATCAAGATCTCTCGAAAGAGGGAGTTCTATCATAGATGGTGAGACAGGTTGTCTGAGCATAAATCCTGGAAAATCTCATAGGTTGCTCAGACATAAACGGTCTTGTAGGTTGTCCTCGAATGTAATCAGTCCTGGCGAAGCTCGCAGGTTATCCTTAGACGTAATCAGCCCTGATGTGATTCTATGCTAGAAATGGCCAGAGTGAATTTTGAGTAATTCAGGGAGAAGCTTGGTGTTTTCCAGATCAAGGTTCCCTTCAAAGGGAAATGATGATTTCATGAGCCCTTCTGACATGGTGAGAGGATTGGTTCCTTCCATGGTCAGATGTAAGTGATGTGCCCTTCCGACATGGTGAGAGGATTGGTTCCTTCCATGGTTGGATGTAAGAGCTGTGACATGGTGAGAGGATTAGTTCCTTCCATTGTTAGATGTATGTATGGATTCCACACCCAGCATGAAAAAGGGTTGCCTCTGTGAAGACACATCTAGTATTAAAAAGGACTAGCTCTATGTGGATCCTACATCCAGCATGAAAAGGGGATGGCTCTGTGAAGACACATCTAGTATGAAAAAGGACTAGCTCTGTGTGGATGCCACACCCAGCATGAAAAAAGGCTGGCTCTGTGAAGACACATTTAGTATGAAAAAGGACTAGTTCTGTGTGGATCCCACATCCAGTATGAAAAAGGACTGGCTCTGTGAAGACTCATCTAGTATGAAAAAGGACTAGCTCTGTGTGGATGCCACACCCAGTATGAAAAAGGACTGGCTTTGTGAAGACTCATCTAGTATGAAAAAGGACTAGCTCTGGGTGGATCCCACACCCAGTATGAAAAAGGACTGGCTCTGTGAAGACTCATCTAGCATGAAAAAGGACTAGCTCTGAGTGGATGCCACATCTAGTATGAAAAAGGACTAGCTCTGTGTGATGATACATCCAATATGAAAAAGGACTAGCTCTGTAGATGTACTTCCAGCATGAAAAAGCGCTGGCTCTGTAGAGATTCCTATGATGAGAAGAATCAAGAGATAGCAACCGTGATGATGACCCAGTGATGATGATCCAGCAGTGACGATCCAGATCGAGTGATTATCCAGATCCAGTAATGATGTCTAGTGGTGGTCCAGATCGAGTGATGATCCAGATCCAGTGATGATGTCCAGTGGTGATCCAAATCGAGTGATGATCCAGATCCAGTGATGATGTCCAGTGGTGATCCAGATCCAGTGATGATGTCCAGTGGTGATCCATATCGAGTGATGATCCAGATCTGATGATGAAGATGACTTGGAAATGAAGATGACCTGAAGATAAAGATGACTTGAAGATGAAGATGACTTGATGATGATCCAGATGATACAGATAATAAGACTTGTGTTGATATATTGTGTGGAGAGAATACCTTCCTAGTTAAGAGGGAGTGTTGATGTAATTGTAACTTCGGAATGTATTCATCCGTATATCTTATGTATTGCACCCCGATGTTTATTTTGGGATGTGTCTGTAATGTAATTGAGTCATGTCATACCCTGATGTTTATTCCAGGGAGTTTCTATAATGTAATAAGTCATGTCAAGTCATTGTGGGTAACCCTCCTATTGGTCAAGGGTTAAAGTCCCCACAGTTGTGGGGCCCTAGGGTTATTAGACTATCCTAGAGAAGTCAACCATAGGTGAGTCATTGTAAGTTAGGACAACAGTCCCCACCATTTTGTTAAGGATAAACCCCCTTGTTGGTCGGAGGAGGCAAAGTCCCCACAAGTTGTGGGGCACTAGGGTTATTAGACACTCCTAGAGATGTCGGCTCTAGTAAGTAATTGTTAAGTA
>LPNX011061247.1:84178-107875 GCA_001517045.1 Pseudotsuga menziesii | reverse complement strand
AATAGAGAGTTGGCCTCTCTATTTATCACACATCTCATACACACTCAAGTGTAGCGCATAGTTGAGGAAGGAGAAGACATTGGGGCTAGATAGAAAGAAGGTTACTATTGTCGAGAGATCACTTACTGTTTTGGGTTCTACTTTTGGTATTGATTCTATCTCTGAGGAAGTTGCGGGGTTTTCACCATTTATGGTTTCCCCGAGGATAAACATTGTGTTCATTGTCTCTTGTGTTTGATTGTTGTGCTTGTTATTCTCTTAGTGAAAGATCCTAATGTATTGCTAGCTTAATGATGAAATTCTAACAATGTTCAAAAGAATTTTATTGAAACCAAAGAATCAATCAAGGGTAAAAGAATCAGACCAAACGAAGTCCATCTTTAGGACAAGATGCAAAATTGGAGGTAAGTGTTGTTCATTAATTGTAGATGGAGGAAAAAACTAAAAAACCAGTGTCTACTAAAGTAATAGAGAAATTAAAATTTAATTGCAAACCACATCCTCAAGCTTACAGGGTTTCATGGTTGCAAAAATTGCACCATGTCACCATGGTTGCAAAAAGGCGCTCCTCTGCCTCTAAGTCTTCAAGTTCTTCTGGTTGAATATGTCTGGTAGCACATGTGACATTGGGTTATGCATCAATGATCTGCTTCCCCTAATCTATGCTTGTGACATTGGGTTCTGAGTCGAAATCGGAATTGGGATATGATTTTGAAGCTTTGATCTCGGGCACTAATGATTGTGTTGAGCAACATTCATCAATGTTGTGTAAGGGGATTTTGTGGAACTTACACCACTTCCTGGTGTACTTCTTTGTCTTTTTGTTACCCTTATTTGTTTGTGGTTGGGACTGGTTTTCCTTTATCTATCCCATGTTTTGCGAGCCATATTTTCCCTTGTCTTGCTTCTATGGTGGATTCACAGGTCTGGATTCTTGCTTGTTCTTATGCTAAAATTTATGCTCGATCTTAACAACATACCGATAGGAAGATCCCATTGAAGAGATGTCCAAGATGTCCATCTCTCTTTGTATGTACCAATGTAGGCCACTGCGATATTTCAATACCAGGTGTTGTTCGAAGTCCTTGATACCCAACTTTGTGCGCAAGGTATGAAAGTTGTTAGTATACTCTAGCACTGTTTTGTCCCTCTCTTTACACATAATAGTCTATTTTGTTTACTGGTCATCATAGTTCCCCATGGGGTAATATTGTTCCTTGATGACATCTATAAAA
This sequence comes from Pseudotsuga menziesii, assembly GCA_001517045.1. Classification (NCBI taxonomy): domain Eukaryota; kingdom Viridiplantae; phylum Streptophyta; class Pinopsida; order Pinales; family Pinaceae; genus Pseudotsuga; species Pseudotsuga menziesii. The sequence continues at coordinate 106,640 of LPNX011061247.1, read as the reverse complement.
TAGGTCCAAGTGGGATTGACCTCAAATATTCCAGACTTGTTTGATGAGTTTTTCTCACAATAAGTTTCCCACCAATTTTTGACATGGGGGACAACCTTGACGAGTGCAAAGGTGATGTTTTCCTTGTTGAAAAAATTGTGGATAGAGAAACAACCTTTTGGCAGATTCAACCTTTTATCTAGGGCATCGACATTGATTTGGCCTTCAAATAAAGGGATATCAATGTTAAGTTGTACCTTGAAGGTAGTTACATCTCTGAAATGATTGCTCATTGAAGGTGCATCCACCGTTGTCGGCATTCGTCAAAGGATCTAGGAGAAACTATCCATCATCTTGTTCCTCTGTCGCATGAGGGATTCCTCGATCAACAACTTAATAGGATCTCCTGCTTTGTCGTCTCTCTTTTCTTCCTCCATGGGAGGCCACTTGGGGTGGCAAGAGTGACCTTATCCAAGTGAAACTAGTTCGAGACCCAACTCTCTATAACTTGACCTCGTTGGGGACATGCACCGAGAAACAATCAAAAGGCAAAACGCTCTGATACCGTTGATTCAGATATATGTGAGAACTAAATCAAAGAGCAGAAATAAAACCATATACACATACATATTGCAAGGGAAACATAGATACAATAAACACATATTCTTTTAAATGGCAGAAATAAAACAAACTATAAAATAAAACAACTAGAATGGTGGTAGCAATCTTTGAGAATATATGTGGCTGATACGCTCATCCGTGCCAACCTAAATACAAAATGAGGTTGAAATGACCTATTTATAATAAGCATGAGGGATAAACCCTAAACTTCCAAAACATAACCCTAGAAGACGAACCGCCATAAAGTTTGTGACCCCAAGGTGGTTAGTTGAACAATCAACTTCTCGGGGTCATAACCTTTGCATACGACCTCTATTTGGGGCGTTCGATAACCCGTTGGAAAGGTATATCTGATTTTTATATCTCTTAGGTGGGGGAAATCAAATTTCAGTGGAAACCATTCACCCGTTTCCCCTTGAATTGCCAAAAAACGTCGTTAAGGGCCTCAAAATAGCCCCAAAAGTTTAGGACTCAAAAAATAAAAATAAAAATAAAATAGGAAACTGCCAAAATGGACAATTGTTTTGAGATAGTGGAATAGGTGGGTGGAAACCAATATCCATCTAGATCAATCCTCCCTCATTAGGAAGCAACGGTTTCCATTGCATCGAATCTCTTATCACATATCGAATTGTGTGTCGAGTCAAGATCTTAGTGCGACATTTGTTGAAGTGAGAAGGTTGCATTTCTTTAACATCTTTGAAGGGTTGTAATTGTTGTTGATGGGTGTGTGGGGGTTGTTCAACAATTTTGATTGCCATGTTATAATTTGTCTGAGCGTTTTTGGATGAGCACCTTGAATGCATGGCCTTGCACTATGACTTCTTGTTTCTATTGAGCAAAGAAACCACGTGTAGAGGTTGTGGAGGTCTATGTGATCTGATGTTCTCCTTCAGAGGCAATTGCAAATAGGAAATATTTCCCAATTTAGTAGCTTATCTTCCTGCATTGCTTGGTTGGGGTTAATGCAACTATCTATGGTATCCGATAGAGATGTCCTCCCAAAGTAACAATGACACTTTGAGGTCGTGACTCATATACGACATGACACTCAACACATATGGTCGTCCTAAAAGAACTTGAGAAACTTCAAGTGGGGCGACATCAAACAATACCTGGTCTTTGAATGGCTTGATGTCGTATGGTAAGTGACATTAATGATTGACACAAACACCTCGCCCTTGGCTTAGCTAACTGATGGTGTAAGGCTGTGGGTGTGGTGTTGTTGGCAACTCTAATCTCTTGATAACTTCTACTGAGATCATGTTCTTTTGTCTGCCATTGTCAACAACCTCTTTCCTAATATAATTGTTGTTTAATTATAGCTTGAGCACACTTAACTATGGGGTGTTTAACCATAGTCACACCACTTATTGCATCGAGAGTAGAAAGATACTCTAACCCAATACAAGAGAGATGTTGTCATACTCTATAGCCCAATACGAGAGAAATGTTGTCAAGTAAAATAGATAATGCTCATATGACAATATAACCACATCATAAAAAATAACATATTAACTCATAAAATAAACAAAATAAAATCAACATATATTCATTTTCATTATATTTATTCAATAAACTTCAAATAATTAAACAACTCATAAATTAAACAAAATAAAATCAACATATATTCATTTTAATTATATCTATTCAATAAATTTGAAATTTCGAATAATTAAAATATTTAATAAGTGCTTTAATTATGTGTCAACTTCACATTAAATTTTTGAAGTAGTTGTAATGGGATATCTTAGGAAATTTTGGTTACTAAGGACAAAAACTCTTGATTCCTATATTGGTTATATGAGTATTTCCAAAATTCAATGGTAAATTAGTCAAATTGAATAATATAATATGAAAATTGATTAATTTAAAAATTCAGGAATACTAATTAAGATTTAAATCAAAATTTTAAATATTGTAAATTAATATAATTATAGACTTTTTATATATACTAAAATTTAACAATATTTTTATATTTATGAATGATAAAAATAATACTATCTTACCAATTAAACTAACCCTTTAGACTCATACAATTACAACAACCCTCAATTTACCCACTGCAAAAAGACATCCACAGCTACTGCTACGATGGTTGGAAAAAAAACAAATACATTTTCTCACCCACAGATTTAATGGTTAAAAGAAACCTGTCCATCAAAATCAATCAACATTTTATCCACATTGAATTCCACGAAGTGAGCTGACCTGGCAGGATCCAGCATGTAAAATGACATGGCGATCTTGTCCATGTAGTGTGCTGCTTGAATGGCCGACGAGGGGAAGATTCATTCATTGGGTAAGCAATGCATACGAACGGAATGAGGTCCAGGTTCATTGCATCTCTGGTCGCCTCTCCTCTATATCGGCAATGCCTGTTCTTCGTGAAAATCCTTTCACGCAAGGAGGACGACGACGCATAATTCTTATGAAGGACAACCGCGGCCTCTCTGAGCTTCGCTGGGAATGCTTCCAATGCAGAATCCGTTCAGGATCCAGATTTCCAAAGTTTTCAGTCTTAATTTAATTCGGAGCCTCAAGATAAAAGGTATTTTCGAAATTTCTGTTTATCCTCTGATTTTTTCTGAGCTGAAGATTGTAAGAGAATTCTTGAATACCGGAATCTTACGGCGTTTAAGTGCAAATTCTGTAAGATAATCTTACATACCGGAATCTTAAGGCGTTTAAGTTCATATTCTTCATTGCCTCAGGTTTCGGACCGTTTCCTGAGTCTTTAGTTGCGAATTTATGTTCTATTGCCTGGAAAGACAGAGCAGAGCATATGTTGTTTGAGTCCTAATGGCCGATTGATTCAAAGATTGTTAAGGCGAACCGGCGTTTACTGCGCATAGGATTTTTTGCGCCGGAATTGTTTTTCACGTTTCGGTGAGATACCTGTAAAAACAATGGAAATGACAGTCAGAGCCGAGTCTTCGCCATTTTTTCCAAGAAAGCCTGATGTTACCCCGTGCTATCAGCAGAATGACACATCCCCTGCTTGTGATCAGGCAAAGTCGACCGGCTTCTTGAAAACACAGGAAAAAACCGATCCATTTCATGCTCTGTACAAGGTCCCGCTTGGAGACACCCCTTATGGCAGAGCCAAGCACCTTCAGGTAAACTATTGGTCAGTTTGTCCATTTTCCTTAGAACATGCTATTTTATTCATGATTTCTGTGTTAAAAGATGAAAGCAATTGAAATTTTGTGGAAACAGCTCGTGGAAAAGGATCCTGCTGGTGCAATCGCATCGTTCTGGGAAGCTATTAATGCCGGAGATCGTATTGACAGCGCATTGAAGGATATGGCCGTCGTGATGAACCAGCAGAACCGGGCATTGGAAGCCATCGAGGTCATAAAGGCCTGTAGACACCTTTGCTCCAAGCAAGCACAGGAGCCTCTTGATAATGTGCTCATTGATCTCTTTAAGGTATAATCTTCTCTTTAAGGTATAATCTCAAGCAAATCCTATATCCATAAGCAGTATAAAGGATAAACTCTGGTCTGTAACATTTTATGTCCTGTGTTTGTATTGCAGAAATGTGGAAGATTTGATGAGCAGATTAGTCTATTGAAGCATAAGCTCAGATTAATTCAGCAAGGAGCTGCATTCAATGGCAAATCAACCAAAACTGCACGGTCACATGGAAGGAAGGTTCAGGTTTCCATAAAGCAAGAGACCACTCGGGTTCTGGTACATAGCATTGACGACCTTCCTCTTTTCTTTTAGTATTTGTGTATAAATAATAACAGTGATTGAAAAATAATGTAATGGGTGTTGGCAGGGTAATTTGGGATGGGCGTATATGCAACAGCATGATTACTGTTCTGCAGAAATTGTTTACAGGTGAATTTTAATTGAAGATGAATGATTGATTTTCTATTATTGAATTTAAATGTTAGCAATAGGATTGAGATGGCGTATTGAATGAATAATTGCATGCAGGAAAGCACAGATGTTGGAGCCAGATGACAACAAGGCCTGTAATCTAAGCGTCTGTCTAATGAGACAGGGGAAGGTGGAGGAGGCCATGGGTTTTCTACAGGGGTTGCTGAACAACAATAAGATTTCTACGAACTATAATAATAATATCAGTAGAGGAAAATCGAATTCGCTGGATCGTGTCGAAGGGTTGTTGAAGGAAATCCGGGATTCTAAAACAGAGGGAAGGACTGGGGATGGTTGTCAATCAGCAGCATCAGCATCCCGTGTTGAAGATTTGGAGTGGGTTTGGTGTTTTAATGACGAAGGAGGAGGATCACAAGAAGAAGACGATTGGGGTGTGGCAATTGAGGTGAATCGCAAACGAAATCGACTGAGAGTTTTTCAAGAGATGACTTCTGCTCTTAAAGAAGAAGTGGCATTTTAATGCAGTGTATATTGCCGGGATGTTTGTACAGGATGTTAGATCGATGGATTGGAAAATTTGAATACAGCTTACTTATTTAGGTCGGCAAAGAAACCCCTCTTGTCTCTTTCAGATTGATAAATCTGCTTTGGGTACTTCCCTGTAAACCAGCTTCTTCAATTTACACCTTGATTATAGTAAATTACCAAATACATCTTGGTTATTCACAACACACAGCAGGCAAAACCTACTAAAAATTCAGAGCACTCCAGTCAAAACCAATTACAACATGGTTACTTCATGGATGTTGGAATCAAATACAATCTCATGCACATTTACTTGTGTCTTGTGTCATGGATTGAATTTTAAAGGAAGCCAATGTTCCAAAGCACCAAAGTATCAGTATCGTCGCATTTTACCAATTTGCAGGGCATCTTTTACATCATGGACTGATAGCGAGTGCTCATAGGTGAGGCGGGCAAAATAAATAGAAATATTTAAAACGTGAAAAGAACATTGCCCACAGTAATGTAAATATATATGATCTTATGTCACGATAGCTAGTGCTCATAGTCGAGGCGGGCAAAATAAATATAAATATTTAAAACGTAAAAAGAACATTGCCCACAGTAATGTAAATATTTATGATCTTATGTCACGACATGGCAACTTTAATAGGTACATTATGTGCGGAGAAAAATCAAATTAAAACAAAGAATCGATACACAAAGTAGATTAGAGCGTCATGTTTGTATTGCTGTTAGAGATTACACATATCAGTATGTTTTTTTTGGTTTTGTTTGTTAAAGTGGTTCACAATAATTTGCTTCCTAGTGCATCATGTGTCATTGTTGGCAAGCACATTCTTGATGCAAGATGCAAAGGATAAGTGTATGGACTATTAACGTGGGTGTGTACAAGCTGTTGTGCTGAGTGTCAGTATGTTTTTTTGGTTTTGTTTGTTAAAGTGGTTCATAATTACTATTTGCTTCCCAGTGCATCATGTGTTATTGTTGGCAAGCACATTCTTGATGCAAGATGCAAAAGATAGTGTATGGACTATTGAGGTGGGTATGTACACGCTGTTGTGCCGAGTGTGCAGGGTTGTTGAGATGGGTGGGTACACACATTCAAACTTTGTCTGCATAGCAGGAATTATACGTGATAAATGTTAGAGAGAGTTTTTTTACTTTAGATATAGGTATATGATGATTATGGAATTTAGGCTATGTTAGGGTTATTGTTGTTGAGATGGGGACTTTTGTGTCTCAATTTGTGACGACCACATACATTTAATGTCTTGCATTTATCATTTTTAGATAAAATGATCATCATATTATACTATGCGACACGGGTAAAATTCCTTGGATTACACAGCAATAATGGTACTTTCTAGAACACATTTTTGAACCAATTGGCAAGTTTATATGCCACAGGTAGTGAGATTCTTCAACTTATGGTCCCTGAAGATGGTGTGCCTATGAAATGAGGAGGCGATGGTGTGCCACAGGTAGTGAGATTCTTATGGGTTTGTGTACATTTGGGTTGCATTGGGGTGCAAGGGCGGAGCAAAGTTATTTGCCAATGAGTTTAATACATCAACCTCTTGAAAACCTATTTTAGGTGTCAAAGCCCCCAATTCATAGAATTAATAATTGCCCTCCTAATGGGTAAAATGGAAATACAAAAATTGAAGCCACTAAGAATACATAAGGCCATGCCTCTATGGCCTTGCCCTTGACAAACAATGAAGGTTGAGTGGAAGTTGTATAAAAGGGTAAAGTTCCTAATGTCTAAAAAACGTAGTTGATCCCAACACTTGGCCTTATCTAGAACCAAATTGCTAGCCTATTAGGGCCCCTTGACCCACTTCCTCATTTTTTTGTTTTAAAATTTTGAAGGGGGTTGTGGAAGTTGGAGGTCATAGGAATCGATCTCCTCCCCCACACCTTAACTCTCAATTGACCATCGATGGAACACTCTCAAAAGATCCTAAATGAATGGATTCCATCCAAGGGGCAAAGTGTGGCTTCTTCAAACACCTTCAACTCCCTTGTGAGCCTATGAAATGAGGAGACGATGAATTTCTATATTGAAAATTCACAATGACAGTGGTATCATGGATTGTCTAGGGTTTAATTGACCCTTGCCACAAATCCATTGCTTGAAGAGCAAATGAAAATGTTTATGATCTAGATATTTTGTGTTTGTATGAAATTAAAGTAGTTCGTTTGATGTTAAAAAAAATTATTTGTGTAATTTGGTTGAGTGTTGTATTTTTTACTAACCATCTTGAAGGTAAACAAGGAATTGCCACCTTGGTCTCCTCGAAGTTGGTTTCTATTGTCATTGGTCATGGTTCCAATGCAAAAAATCATCTGGTTTGGATGTTGTTTGATTTGGATAGTAAAGTCTTGCAATTGACCAACATTTATGCCTCAAATAATGCAACATATTAGAGAATCACAATGTGGGACTTACTGGATGATGAGCTCCAAGAAACCACATGGTTGTTGTGTGAAGATTTTAAACCTGTTGAAACCCAAGAGGATAAAGAAAGGATGCTACCTATCCAGATGTTGTCGATAGAGAAAGCAACCTAAAATGGCTTGAAGGATAGGTTTAGGTTGTATGACGAGCCTAATAAATTTGATTGTTGGGATTCCCTTGCACTATTGTTTACTTAGTTTAATTTCGAAAAGGAAATGAAAGAAATTGAATCCATTAGACAAAGCCATTCTTATAGAGTTTGTGGAAGACAATTTATCTAGGTCTTATGTCTGCTTACTCTTTTTTATTACTGAGACTATCTTTTTTTCCATTTCTCGGGGGTTTGCAAAAGTGAAATCTCTAAATATCACATATATCCTTAATGTTTTTCATCTCAAGAAGCCAACTTGTATTGAAACCGTCAAACACATTTGTAATGCAATGCCTAGACCCAAGGGTCCTAGGGCTTGGAAAACATGGATGGAGGATGTTATTAGTGAAGTCCCTACTTTTTTGTGGGGGCTACAACAAGGATCTCACCACTATAAGGAGAACGAACTATATGGGTGTCACAGAAGAATTGGAACAACTGTATAGATCACTACAAAACCCTTTTACTAAACAAACCCATTCCAAAGTGGTCAAGATAAGACATTTCCTGAAGGTGGAAGAAATATACAAAGCTTGAGGGTATGAAAAATGCAATCTAGGCTAGGACGAACTAGATTAAATTGGATGACAAGCCAATTAATGCCTCTTCCAAAGCCCTAGCAATTACCATAAGGAGGCGGCATAATGTATGAAAGATCTCAAAACTCTTGAGGGACGTGAGAAATCAAAAAAATATTCAAAGATAATTCATAGGTCACTATAAGAGGTTTTTCAATCCCAAGCACTGATAGAGGAGTGAAGAGTGACCATACACATATACAGTAACACGGTCTCATGTCCTTTGTAACCAATTCATCATAGACTTTATGATCAAGGTTTAACCTAGCACAAGTTGAAAGAAAAAAAACCCTATTATTAATTGCACCCTAGGTGATGGACTTGATGCCAGTAAATTCATCAACGAATTGTCTATCCATTGCCATATAATTTATGCATTTTTGAGTTTGCATGATATTTATTTTAATCTCATTTTAAAACATAAACTTAAAAACCATGTCTACAACTTCAAAGTAGCTCAAAGAAAAATCAGCAACATAAAAAGTACTATAACCAAGAAATTAAAAAATATCTGTATGCCCCACATTGACGCACCCTCTTCAAAAGAATATTTTTGGTTTTTCAATTTACATAAACAATAAAGGCGAGGGAGGTGGAAGGTTTCATGGTGATTTAAGGTTGTCGGTTTTGGTATGGTTCTGCAAGTTTCTGTTAGAGTTTGGACTCGATACCTTCGCATTGGGGGAAGGGTGCACCGGTATGAGTGAGCACACAGATGGGGGGGAGTCATCCCCTCTCCAGGGCTCAGGATGGGAGAAAGGAAAAGCGACGGTATAAGGACCAAATCTCCACTCGGGGAAGAGAGGAGAAGAGACGAGTGGAATTACCAAAGATGCAACCCCGACTGGGGAAACTCGGAAACCGAGACACTGCGTCGCAAATTCTAAAAAAGTTCCGAAGCTTCAGATTCGTTCGGACTGTGTTCATGAGGACATTCAATATATGAAATATCATGCTCTCATCAACAAATTCGTTGGAATTTGGCTGACAGAGAAGACCCTGGTGTTCCAGTAAATTGAACATAGCATCCTCAGATGTAACTTTGTAAATGACATTACTATGTATTTGTTTCAGGTACTCCTTCTGCTCCACTAGATTTCTAAGTTTCTCCAGAGTTAGTATTATAATGTATTTCGGCCATCATTCCCCTCTGACCTCACACATTAGGGGGCATCTATTATACACCTGATTGGCACCTCTCCGTCCGAGTGCTGACATCCCTCAGGTTGGCACACAAAAGGACACTTATGGATTGAGGTTTGCCTAGTTTCATTATACCTTGGTTGATGATGAAATACATTGCCTATATGCCCAGCTGATTACTTTGCCATTTTGAGATTTTGAGTAGCATACGTGACTATATCTATTGGCATCTCGCGCATCATACGCGAGTATCATGTTCAGCAGATCGCGCATACCTGTATACGCGGGTTACACTTGTATAGGGTCGCGTATCATACGCGGGTTGCTCTACTACAGACCCGCGTATGGTTACCTCAAAATTAATATTTAAAAACACTCGATAATGGAAGATTAGTTCATTCATTTAACTTAATCTTCCTAACTTCTATAACCTCCCTAACCTTCAAGAACTGCCTCATTTCATCCATATAAATAGAGGCCTTGGGGAGGGGGTTTGGGAATCATACTTGGAGAGAAAAGTTATGCTGGTGGATTGTCTACAGAAATCTTTGGAGCATAGAAACTCAGAGTCCTTTGGTGACAGAGGAGTCCTTGTTCAGACATTGGGTTGTAACCTAAACTCTTTCTATTATTGTTAATAAAGATATTACTTCTTCCATATTGTGTTTCATGTGTCGTGGATTGGTAAATGTTTACATTTCAATATGATATATGATTTGCCTAACCTGCATCTATATATATGAATTGCTTTGTATCTGGAAGAGTGTTTATTAACAGGTGAAGGAGGAACTATCCTGGAGACTTTGGAAGTGGATCAGAGAGGGTAAAGATAGCAAGGATCAACCTTCGTTTAATACAAGTAAGTCCTTCTACTTTCCTATTTCCTATTCTGTGCTTTTAGAGTCAAACTGTCTGCAAGTTATGAGTATGTTGGTAACCCCCCAGACCTAGGTTATTAGGTGAATTATCTTATACAACACCTGGTGTGGTGGATCAACACAACCTGGAATCCCTGAGGCCATTATGACCTGCAACTAGGCGCAAAAGGTTTTTTCACGATCATTTTCTTCAATGAAGTGGACCGAACTACAATCTTTGATAACGGGCCATACTTCTTCAATCCAGCTGGCCTTTTCCTCATACCATGGAAATAACATTTTAACCCAGAAAAGAAAAACCTAATGATAGCCTTGGTCTAGATCCATTTGTATTCCTTACCCTCGAAATACTGGAAAGAAGAAATCCTCATAGATATTGGTAGTACGCTGGGAATCTTTGTAAAAGTATGGGAGCAAATTAAACAGATGCGATATACTTCTTATGCCAGGATATGACTTTACCTGGACATATATCAAGATCTACTCGATGGGATTGAGTTATCCTGGGATGATGAGGAATGGTTCCAAGTGATCGATTATGAACAGATTCATTTTCGCTGCAGGCGATGCCATGAACATGGGTATCTTTTCTGTGACTATCCTCTAAATAAAAAACCTGGAGGCACTAATGCCCAAGAAGGAAAAGATGTAGAAGGATTTACCAAGGTAGCCACCAAGAAAAGATTGACCAAGAAAGCAGTCGGTCCAGAGATCCACAAGAAAGTTCAGACCCACAATCGGTTTGAAGCCCTTCAACCTGAAAAGGTGGTTGAAACCTTAACAGAAGGGAAAATCCTAGAACTTCAAGATCGAGAGCCACCCCCATCTTCAGAAATCCAGATCCACAAATCCGACAAGGAAATAATCAGGGAGGAGAACCCAATTCCAGACCAACAAGGGGAAGAGATGGAGATAGAAGAACTAGATCTAGAAGGGTTGGAGGCAGAATGCTCGGACAAAATCCCGAATCATATTCCTCCTCAACAGGTCTCCCTACTGGAGAAAGCCATTATAAAGACCAAAAAATTTAAGCACCTGGGAATAGCTGTGGAATCTCTCAAGGATCCAGATGGGAAAAAGAAAGGCAGAAGAGAGAATCGAGGGAGACAACAATGTTCAGGGAATTCAACTGATAGGGGCAAAGCTAGTGGCCTTAGGGCAATATCCAACCATAGATGCAGCCTTGACTTCTTCCCCAAAGAAGTTATAATATGCGGATCACATCCTGGAACATAAGAAGATGTAACAACCCCCTGAAGATTCGTCTTCTAAAAAGGAAAATAGAAAGTGAAAAGTCGGTTATAGTTTTTCTTCAAGAAACTTAATGTTCAGAAGCAAAACTCAAAGTAATAGGAAAGAAAGTTTGGCACACTAGCGAAGCAGTTGCTATAGATGCCAGACGAACAAACGAAGGGATATGCATCATTTGGAATCTGAGGGAGGTGGTACCTACACACTTTCTTACCTCATAGTTTTTTCTTTCGGCGTCTTTTTAGGTAATGGCCACACGAACCCGTGGATTCATTTCCAATATTTATGGCCCATCCTAGGATGATTTGAAACCAATTTTTTTGGAATCCTTGTGTACTCTAAAGAAGGAGGTTGGGTTGCGTCGCTAGATTCTAGGAGGGTACTTTAACTTGATCAGAAGCCTAAACGAGAAAAAATGAGGAATATGATAGTTAAACCGTATCAAAATCACTTTAACGAAGTCATTGCAACCCTCGATCTGGTTGATGTCAGAACGTCCAATGGTATATACACCTAGAATAATAAGAGAGCAGGGGACAGAAACATTGCATGCCGCTTAGACCACTTTCTGGTTTTAGAATCTATTATGATGGAGGGGGGAGAACTGACAACCGTGGTACTTCCCTCAGCTGGTTCGGACCACTGGCCAATAAGTCTGGACTAGGCGAGAGTTGGGGTAAACCTTCGGACACCCTTTCATTTTGAACAATTCTGGATCCTTCACCCCAAATTCCTGGAGAAACTTAAGCAATGGTGGGCAGACATTTCCCCCATCAAAGGTATGATCATTTATCAGTTCCAACAAAAACTCAAGCTTCTAAAAGGAAAAATTAAACGCTGGAATATAGAATCCTTTGGGAACATATTCCAAGAGAAAAGGTAGTTGGACTAGAAGATTCAAGAGGTTCAGCAGAGAGGCATGCATCAGGGATTCGCTGAGGAGGTAAGAGCTCAAGAGAAAACCTTGCTTCAAGAATTTATCTTAAGAGATCAACAGGAGGAACTCCTCTGGAAACAAAAATCAAGAATCAGATGGCTCAAAGAGGGAGAACGCAACATTAGGTTCTTCCATAAAGAATCTATTCAACATTGACATGGTAATCTCATGGTGAGGCTGAAAAGAGTGGACGCAACACATGAAGAAACCAAAGAGGAACAGGAACTTACCCCGAACAAATTCTTCGTTTACCTTCTGGAGGAGCCTGACCATGATAGGAATGAGGCTCAGACCAAGGTCCTGAGGCACATCCCAAGGGTCATCACTGATGAACACAACTTTATGCTCATGAAGTCGATTGAGATGGATGAAGTAGAGGCAGCGGTCAAGCAAATGGATGTTGATAAAGCCCCCGGGACCTTATGGGTTCGCAACGAAATTCTTTCACTCATGTTGGGATTAGTTGAAAGAGGAAGTGTGGGCTCTTGTCGAGGATTCAAGAAAGACATGTAGCATTCTGAAAGCTCTCGATGCCACTTTCCTCACGCTCATTCCTAAATAAAATGGCATGGAGGACCCTGGGAAACTAAGACCGATTGCTTTGTGCAACTTCATCTATAAGATTATTTCCAAGGTCATTCGACCCCTACTCCTACTCCTTATATCACCAGAACAAGCTAGTTTTATCGAAGGGTGATAGATAATGGATGGCATCATTCTGGTGCATGAAACCATTCACTCCCTTAAAATGGAAAATATCTCAGGTATGCTACTGAAACTTGATCTATCAAAAGCATACGAAAAATTAAACTAGAAATTCTTGCCAGGAATCCTTCGGACATTTGGCTTTTCGGATCAATGGACCGAGTGGGTGATGAATCTAGTTTCTTATGCTTTCTTCTCAATTATGGTTAACGAGACTCCCTCACAGCCCTTCCCTGCCTCATGGGGAATACGTCAAGGAGATCCCTTATCTCCTTTCATGTTCATCATCATTGCAGAAGGACTAGGTCGAATGCTTAAGGACATGCAAAGTGAGGATCAGATTCGAGGGCTCAACCTCAGCGAAGAAAAGGAACCACAGAATCATCAAAAATTTGTTGATGATACAATACTGATGGTGTCACATGCCCTAATTTGCAAAACAATTTAATGTCATTGAGGAACATTATGTTATATTTTATGATAAAGTTTGTAATTGATGACCAAATGGGGTCAAGGATAATTAATGTATTGTAGAATATTTTATTAATAAATAAATAAATGATGAGACAACAGCTTAGGGAAGCTGTTAAATGAGTGTTAACTGGTCACTTGGTGGAGGACACTGGGTGGAGAGTATACTGACAAGTGGCAACATCCTCAAACTACGTCTAACTATTGCAGGTGGCAACTTCCCTATAATTGTGGTCATGATTCCCCAAGAAAGTGGAATAGGAGCAGGTGGCTCATTAAGTAAAAACTGACCCAGAAGACCTAGGCATTGATATAAAACTTCCCATTGAAGACAATCGAGGCTGCTCATTTCTGGAATTATGTTCATTCTAAGTGAATGAAGTGCACATGAGAAATTCGATGGAGGGGACTTGTTGAAGTGAGTTTGAGGGATTAAGTGTTGAAGATTGAACTTGTGCAGCTACTTTAAGCTGAAGTTCTTACTGCTGTAAGTAGGGATTAGTTACTACTGTATATCCAGTAAAGTGACAGAGGATCTCAAGGTTACATCTCTCACCCAGTACTCTACCAGGAGGACCAAGAGACAGCCTCGGGGTCCCTGAGAAAGTGCAGACTAAGCTTTCTCCAGGAGTGGTTGGGAGGAACAACCTCCTTAAGCTGTTGTCACCTCATCCATTTGACAGGTTCTACATGTTCAGGTTAAATTATAGTTTATCTACTGTTTCAGAAAAAGATTACAAGTTTTCAAGTTATGCATATTATTATTTTATTAGGGTTAATGAAGAAGAAAGAGCATTGTTTAATGATAAAATTAGTGATTAGTAGATTATATTTAAAAACAGTAGAGAGTTTGCTAAGTAAAAGGTGAATAGAAAAAAAAAGATTACCAAACTGTATTTTTCTACGCCTTTTACAAGGCAGTACTCTAGTACATCTAGTTGCTTAGTTACATAAGTAAATTTGTTTATTAACTCTGAATGTAAAATGCAAATAATTACTTCTATAGTTTTATGTGATTTATTTACATAAATCTAGCTGTACTTGCTCTGTCTATTGAAAGTAACTGCATTATCTAATTTCAGAAAAGAATAGATTATATAATATTCACTAGTAATTATAATATTCACAGAATTATTACTAGTATTAACACTTATTACAAATACAATAAATAAATTTTAATAAACAAATATAGGAACAATAAAAGTTTTATTTAGGGTTTAACCTAGCTATTACTTTGTAGGTCATTATAATTAATTATACAAGTTTACAATTACACTTTGTTTTCTGTAAGCATAGGTGTTTTTACTGCAACCCGCAAGAACCATGTAGGGTTTATAAGAGATAGGATTTATCTCTGAAACAGACTTTACATTATTACTCTTAATACAAAACCTAACAGCAGTAAATAATTATTACTAAAAATAAAATGAATACAAAGCTAAAGTTTATTTCTGAAAACCATTTAAACAGAGAACTGTAGGTTATCCAATGGTAATAACCTTTTTAAGAGAAACAGAACATTTTCCTCACCCAAAACACTGTGCAAATTTAAATAGTAACAATTACTATAAACCATTTATACTAAATGTAATTTTTAAATTAAAAAATACTGTAAACAAACTAAACAGAGGCGAATTGGAACAAGTATATAATGGCCTATGGCCTCTTATAACATATGTCAAGGCTTAAATTTGATCAAAACAATTTATACAAGTTTAAACAAAAATAGTAAATCAAAAAGTTTTTACATCTTCCCAGGCCATAAAAGGCTCAACCAAAAACCTTAAGCCATGGCTCCAACAGCCTTAAAATATTTCCACATAACAACCTCTAGGGTGTTAAAAGTAGTATTTTAAACAAGAAGCAATATTATAAAACAGTAAATCAAGGCCGATCCAACAACCAACATGGCGAAGCTTCCATATTTTACCGACACCACAAAACCCTCAGTGATAACTGGGGCTTACCAGGGTTTGTGTGGCCAAAGTTTGAAGAGATGTGCTAGCATCCAACATTCAAAACCGGGAAAGAAACATGCGCAGTAAAACAATAATAATTACAATCTTTATAATGTATTTGAAATTGTTAATTTTAATGTAGAATGAAAACCTTGACAAGCCATTACCTGGTAGTGATCTCGTTCTGGAGAAGTTGTGGAAGCAAAGCCTCTGGAGCCAACTCAATGGCACCTCGAAGAGTAATGCCGGAAACTATGAAGATGCAGAATGCAACATAAAACCCTGAATGGCACTCTAAAGGAGTTAAACACCATGAAGAAAGCAAACCAACTAGAGGCTGAAGCACTTGCCACCATGCACTAAAACCACAACCTCAGTGTTCAAGTCGGCAGCCAAAAACCAGCCTCAATACTCCAGTGCACATACAACAGTCAACAAGCTTCGAAAATACAGAACTATGGTGGCCATGAGCTCTCAGCTCGACCGTACCTCAGTCGAAGAAACCCTCTCACTTGCGAAATGAAGGGTTAGGGAAATCGTTTAAGTCAACTTAACCAATGGATAAAACACTTCCACATGTCCACTATAATTTTTCACCTTCGTGGATTGCAAATCAATAGTTGATTATGTAGTTTCCAATTTGCATAAAATCATTACAAATCAAAATAATAAATCATTTAAACAATGTAATTTTTTATTTCCAATAATGTAATATACCCTTTGATCATTTCGATGCCTAGTTTGTAAACCATAGAATAAAGAAATGGATTTTTGTTTAGGGTTATTTGTTTATTGGGCAAGATAGGGTAGTATTTCTTAACTATATTTTTAACATACCCTTAATAATAAACTACATTGATAAGGGAAATCTAATAATTTCTTGAAGTAGTCATTTGTTTCTTAGAGTTGGAGAGTAATTGATTGTTTAGGGCCCAAGCAATCATAAGATCTTTTATATTACATAAACCAACAACCATATCTCAAAAGAATTACAAATCAACCTTGTGTAAATGTGTAGTTTATAGCTAAAAGGTACACCAGGAAATGAGGTGTAAGATACAAATAAAAAGACTTCAAAGTAAAAATTGTAAAAGTTTGAAGGAGAATTCTTTCAACTAGGAAGAGAATCTTGGACCAATTCTCTTAATGCATTGTGTAGTTGGGGATACAAGTAAGTGCAGTCCATATATTTTATATAAGAGTATCAATTGTAATTTTAACATCCAAATTGTGAGTAAAACAGGTAAGAGTCAAAATAGTTTTTGTTTATCTATTAAGAAAACATTTAATTATAGAACCCTAGGGTAAGGGTAAGTTTGGTAATATTGCAACTGAGTATGATGACTTAAGAACCCTTAGAAAACAAACTCTTGGACAAGATAGAATAAATTTATAGTTCAACAACGTAGAGTATTTCTTTCATGTTTACCAAAGGATTCAAATACATTTGATCAAAACCAAACTCCAAATGTTTTGACTAATCTAAGCAAAAGTATGAGTACCATATCTCTTTCTATTTAAATTTTAGATCACAATTACTATAAGCAAACGTACTTGTATTATTTAGAAATAATATTAATCATCCAGTTTGATTTGATTTCATTTTGATGGTAATTTTGTCATGCATTTAACCCATGCGTATGTAGTTTTGTTTTAACACCTTTAGGGAGTTTTGACAACTTTAATAAGGTCAACGTTACCTCTTACGAAGACAAGATGCATTTAAACATTCTCATTCTAGCATCATTTTTATGCTAGTGAAGCATCTTTCTTGACCTGGATATATTTTTTTACTGGAACAAAACGCTTACTTGTTAGAACCTGTAAAGAACCATTAGTTCTACTGTGTTAGCTATAAGCTAAGTAAACCCCGATCACACCTAATAAATTTTCCCTACTTGACAAAAAAATAAAACAATAACATACTTAGCATTAGTAAGAGTCATATTTCTTTTATACTTTCTGGAAATTGCAACTACTATGTTAAAAAGGTACTAACACAGTATTTAAGATAAGCCTTTAAGTTATACAGAACCTTATAAAAGAAGTAATCTTCGTTTCTCTTTCAAAACTGTTTAAATATCCACTATAAGTTAATGGTTCATTAGCATTGACATTTGACATTTTATGTCACATGAAAATTTTTAAATTTTTACGAATTTTGAGATATTACATGTAGTATCAGAGCACAAGGTTCAGACACTAGGCCTGAATGTGTCTCAACTTGCATAAATAGAACAATAAATTTAAACAAGTATACTGATGTTATTCTTTTTTGAATGATATTTCTAGAGAATTTTGTTTTCTGAGTTAACTACAGGCATGGATAGATTGGAGGAATATGCGGATGAGGAGTCTCCCTACACTGAACAAAATTATTTTCAAAAAGAACCTATACAAGAAGAAATAACTAATAATTCTTCTGAACTACTACAAACAGTTAAGGAACTAAGAACAGAGATGGAATCGGCCAAAAAAGAAAATGAGAGGATTCTGAGAGCTCAGGAGGAGCTAAATCATATTTTGATGGAAAGATTTCATCATGAGGAAAAAGATAAAAGAACTGAGTCTGAAGATATGGGTTATCAGCATAAAGATAAAAGGACTAAACAATTTAAAATCGAAAGTAGCTCATATTCTGAAGTGTATGGTGATTCACATAAACAAAATTTCCAATATACTAGTGACAATAGTGAAGATAATCATCATACTAGGAAGATAAAGTTTAAACCTTACGAATAAATATCTGGGGAATTCAAGAAAATCAAGCCACCAACCTTTAATGGTGAAACTGAGAAGGGGGGAGAGGTAGAATCTTGGCTATCTGAGATGAAGAAATACTTTCAAATTTATAACTACTCTAATCAACTGAAGGCTGGGATGACTATTTATAATCTTACAGGGAAAGTAGATATTTGGTGGCAGGACCTAAAAAGAGTAAAAGGTATAAGGGAGAAAAATATTAATTGGAGTACATTTAAGAATTCAAGAATAAATTTTTATTTGAACAGTATTATGAGGAGAGGGCTAAGAAATTTTCCAAGCTAAAACTAGGAACAATGAATATGAAAGAACTAAATAGTAAATTTCTAAGTCTGCTCAGGTATGTGCCGTATATAGTGGACAAGAAACCTAAGGTACAACGGTTTCTCAGCTGTTTACCTTATCATATAAAAGACATAATTGAGTATGACAATCCGAAAACTTTAGAAGAAGCAATGAGAAAAGCGAATTTATGTTATGAACATAATCATAAAAAGGAAAGTATGACCAATTGGAATTCCAAAAGGAATAATAACTTTGAACAAAAAAATAAAGGTTTTGTACCTAACCGAAATTTTAAGAATAGTAACACCAGAAATTTTCCTAGTAAAAATTTCCAAGGGAGTAAAAGTAATTCACATACCAATCCAAATAATCAAAGGAATAAAGAATCTGCTAACAACCACAGTAACTATACTAAGAATTTTGAACGAAAGGAACCAATAAAGTGTTGGGAATGTAATGGTCCGCATTATGCATCAGTTTGCCCCAATCAGAAGAAGACTGTTAGCAACATACACACAATACAAGAGGAGATGACTGTTTGTGATCTAGCGATGACAATGTCCAAGATCAACACAACATTGGAGAACAAGAAAGCTAATTATCAAAATTCCATGGTGGAATTGGAAGGTAAGCTAAATCAAATACCTATATCTATTTTAATTGATCTAGGAGCTAGTTTAAGAATTGTGCAGTAACTATGGATCAATTTGAAACCTCTATTAAACTTAATGTGTTACCTTTAGGTTCATACGATATGTTAATTGGTATGGATTGGTTAGAACAGCATAGGGTAGTCCTGAACTGCTTTGATAAAACCTTTACTTGCATAAATAACAATGGAGAGTTAATAAATGTAAAAGGAATCCATAGGAAAGCAACCATAAGGAAAATTTCTGCTTTGCAGCTTAAGAAAGTTGTTCGGAAGGGCTGTAAAGCTTTTACTGTAACAGTAATTAATGAAAAAAATATGAATAACAGAAATAAATTAAAACTGGAAGATATTCCGATCCTAAGGGAATATTTAGATGTATTTCCGAAAGAAATTCTGGGACTGCCTCCGAAACGAAAATTAGATTTTACTATTGAGCTGGTACCTGGTGTAGTGCCCAGCTCAAAATCCCCTTATCGGATGAATATACTGGAATTAAATGAACTTAAGTCGCAGTTAAAAGTGCTCATTGACAAGAATTACATTATACTCAGTGTGTCTCCCTGGGCGGCACCTGCCATTTTTGTTAAGAAGAAGGATGGAACTCTATGACTATGTATAGATTACCGTCAACTAAATAAAATGACTATCAAGAACAGATACCCGTTACCCCGCATAGATGATCTGTTTGATAAGCTACGTGGAGCAACAGTGTTCTCAAAGATTGATTTACGATCTGGTTACCACCAGGTCCGAATCAAAGATGAAGACATATTTAAAACAACTTTTAGGACCCGGTATGGCCATTACGAGTTTGTCATTATTCCATTTGGGCTTACTAATGCGCCAGCCGTTTTTATGTGTCTGATGAATACTGTAATGCATAAATACTTAGATAAGTTTGTGGTCGTATTTATTGATTACATCTTAATTTACTCAAAGTATGAAGAGGAACATAAAGAACACTTAAAAATTGTCTTACAAGAGTTACGAGAACATCAACTATATACAAAATTTAGTAAATGTGACTTCTTTAAGGATAAAATTCAGTATCTAGGTCATGTGGTGACTAAAGAAGGAATGTTTGTCGACCTCGAAAAGATAAAGGAAATTGAGGAATGGCCAATCCCAAAAGACGTAAATGACGTCCGATCATTCATGGGGATTACTGGTTATTATCGAAGATTCATCGAAGGGTTTTCAAGAATTACAAATCCTATAACCTCTTTGCAGAAGAAAGGGAAGAAATTCGATTGGAATTAGAAGTGTGAAGACAGTTTTAAAAAGTTAAAAACGTTATTAACCACCGCACCAATTCTAAGAATTGCTGACCCTAATGAATATTTTATAGTATGTACTGATGCATGTAATGACGGTCTAGGTGGAGTTTTAACTCAAAAAGGACACGTCATTGCATATGAGTCTAGGAAGCTGAAGGTTCATGAGAAAAATTATGCTACCTATGACTTAGAGTTAGTTGTTGTCATACATGCCTTAAAAATGTGGCGTCATCATTTAATCGAAAGGAAGTTTATATTAATGAAAGATAATAAAGGATTGAAATATTTGTTGGATCAACCTAACTTGAATGCTAGGCAAGCTAGGTGGCTAGCTTTTCTTAGTGAATACGATTTTGAAATTCAACATATTAAAGGAAAGGAGAATAAGGTTGTTGATGCATTAAGTAGAAATGCAAAACTGAATTTTACAGCAGCCATCAACACTTATAAGAAAGACTTGGAATAACAGTTAGAATATGGAATAAAACAAGATGAAAATTATCAAAAAATACAAGCAAAGGTAAGAGAAAATTTAATAGAAAGTCTAAGTACAGGGTACAGCTTGAAAGAAAAAGGATTATTATTGTATAAAGATAGATTATACATACCTAATGTACCTAAGATTAAGCTGTTAATTTTAAATGAAGTTCATAACACTCCTTATTCAGGGCATCCAGGTTATTAGAAAACTATAACCATGCTAAGAAAGGATTATTTCTAGCCAAATATGAAAAATGAATTGGCAGAATACATTGCTAAGTGCTTCGAATGTCAGCAAGTAAAGACTGAACATCAACATCCAGCTGGGCTACTTCAGCCATTGCCTATTCCTAATTGGAAATGGGAGATAATTAGCCTTGATTTTATCACGGGACTCCCTAGAAATCAAAACTTAAATGACTCAATAATGGTAGTTGTTGATAAATTGAGTAAAGCAACCCATTTTTTACCTGTAAAAACTACTTATAAAGCTACAAATATTGTTGATATTTTCTTAAAATAAATTTTTCGGTTGCATGGAATACCGAAGGTGATAATTTCAGACCAAGACCCTAAGTTTATAGGAAACTTTTGGAAGTCTTTGTTTAAAGGGTTAAATACTACATTAAACTTCAGTACCTCTTTCCATCCTTAAACCGATGGATAGACTGGAAGATTAAATTAGGTATTGGAGGATCTGCTCAGAATGTATGTAAAGGAGCAGCCAGGTAAATGGGAAGATTACTTACACCTGGTAGATTTTGCTTACAATAATCATTATCAAGCTTCAGCTAGATATAGTCATTTTGAAATTCTGTATGGAGGAAATGCAATACCCCCATCTCTTGGAGTAATCCATTTGACAGGCTAGTATTAGGACCTGAATTATTAAAGGAGATGAAGTTAATTGTAAAATAGGTTTTGCGCAAGATCGACAGAAAATCCAATCAGATCTTAAACGAACTCCAAAGGAGTTCTAGGTAGGTGAAGATGTTTTTATTAAAGTGAGACCTAAAAAGAGTTCTTTGAGGTTAGGTAACTGTGCTAAGTTAGCACCCGAATATTCTGGTCCTTTTCAAATACTATCCAGGATAGGATAGGTAGCATATCAGTTATCTCTACCACCAAATTTAAGAGTTCACAATGTTTTCATATTTCTGTATTAAAAAAATATGTGCATGATGCTACTCATGTTATTAATTGGAATGATGTGCAGGTGGAACCCGAAGGAGATTTTCTGGTGGAACTGGATTGTATCATCAAAATGAGGGAGATATCGCTTCGGAATCGCACCATTGGTCAGGTGAAGGTGCAATGAAAGCACCTTAGTCCAGAAGAAGCCACCTGGGAATTGGAAAGTCATATGCGGGATGCATATCCAATTCTATTTCAAGGAAATTCTGAGGATAAGGAATAAATAACATCGAGGACGATGTTATAAATTAAGGGGGTGTGTATGTCACATGCCCAAATTTGCAAAACAATTTAATGC
>LPNX011061247.1:72947-84149 GCA_001517045.1 Pseudotsuga menziesii | reverse complement strand
ATGATAAAGTTTGTAATTGATGACCAAGTGGGGTCAAGGATAATTAATGTATTGCAGAATATTTTATTAATAAATAAATAAATGATGAGACAACAGCTTAGGCAAGTTTTTAAATGAGTGTTAACTGGTCACTTGGTGGAGGAGTCTAGGTGGAGAGTATACTGACAAGTGGTAGCATCCTCAAACTACATCTAACTATTGCAGGTGGAAACTTCCCAATAATTGTGGTCATGATTACCCAAGAAAGTGGAATAGAGCAGGTGGCTCATTAAGTAA
Organism: Pseudotsuga menziesii; assembly: GCA_001517045.1. NCBI lineage: Eukaryota > Viridiplantae > Streptophyta > Pinopsida > Pinales > Pinaceae > Pseudotsuga > Pseudotsuga menziesii. Next base: position 83,873 of record LPNX011061247.1, on the reverse strand, counting down.
AAACTGACCCAGATGACCTCGGAATTGATATAAAACTTCCCATTGAAGACAACTGAGGCTGCTCATTTCTGGAGTTGTGTTCATTCTGAGTGAATGAAGTGCACATGAGAAATTCGATGGAGGGGACTTGTTGAAGTGAGTTTGAGGGATTAGGTGTTAAAGATTGAACTTGTGCAGCTACTTTAAGCTGAAGTTCTTATTGTTGTAAGCATATATGAGTTACTAATGTATATCTAGCAAAGTGACAGAGGATCTCAAGGTTACATCTCTCACCCAGTACTCTACCAAGAGGACCAGGAGACAGGCTCGGGGGTCCTGAGAAAGTGCAGACTAATTTTTCTCCAGGAATTGGTTGGGAGGAACAACATCCTTAAGCTATTGTCACCTCATCCATTTGGCAGGTTCTACTTGTTTAGGTTAAATTATAGTTTATCTACTATTTCAGAAAAAGATTACGAGTTTTCAAGTTATGCATATTATTAGTTTATTAGGGTTAATGAAGAAGAAAGAGCATTGCTTAATGATAAAATTAGTGATTAGTAGATTATATTTAAAAACAGTAGAGAGTTTGCTAAGTAAAAGGTGAATAGAAAAAAAAGATTACCAAACTGTATTTTTCCACGCCTTTTACAAGGCAGTACTCTAGTACAGCTGGTTGCTTAGTTAGATAAGTATATTTGTTTATTAACTCTGAATGTAAAATGGAAATAATTATTTCTACAGTTTTATGTGATTTATTTACAGAAATCTAGCTGTACTTTCTATGTCTATTGAAAGTAATTGCATTATCTAATTTCAGAAAAGAATAGATTATATAATAATCACTAGTAATTATAATATTCACTTATTACTAGTATTAACACTTATTACAAATACAATAAATAAATTTTAATAAACAAATATAGGAACAGTAAAAGTTTTATTTAGGTTTTAACCTAGCGATTACTTTATAGGTCATTATAATTAACTATTCGAGTTTGCAATTACACTCTGTTTTCTGTAAGCATAGGTGTTTTTACTGCAACCCGCAAGGACCATCTAGGGTTTATAAGAGATAGGATTTATCTCTGAAATAGACTTTACATTCTTACTCTTAATACAAAACCTAACAGCAGTATATAATTATTACTAAAAATAAAATGAATACAGATCTAAAGTTTATTTCTGAAAACCATTTAAATACAGGATTGTAGGTTATCCAATGGTAATAACCTTTTTAAGAGAAACAGAACATTTTCCTCACCCAAAACACTATGCAAATTTAAATAGTAACAATTACTATAAACCATTTATACTAAATGTAATTTTTAAATTAAAAAATATTGTAAACAAACTAAACAGAGATGAATTGGAACAAGTATAATGGCCTATGGCCTCTTATAACATCTGTTGAGGCTCAAGCTTGATCAAAACAATTTATACAAGTTTAAACAGAAATAGTAAATCAAAAAGTTTTTACGTCTTCCCAGGCCGTAAAAGGCTCAACCAAAAACCTTAAGTCACGGCTGCAACAGCCTTAAAATATTTCCACATAACAATCTTTAGGGTGTTAAAAGTAGTATTTAAACAAGAAGCAATTTTATAAAACAGTAAATCAAGGCCGAGCCAACAACCAGCACGACGAAGCTTCCATATTTTACCGACCACCACAACTTAAAGTGCAGAAAAAACCCTCAGTACTAACTGGGGCTTACCATGGTTTGCATGGCCAAAGTTTGAAGAGATGTGCTAGCATCCATTATTCAAAACCGGGAAAGAAACCTGTGCAGTAAAACAATAATAATTACAATCTTTAGAATGTATTTGAAATTGTTAATTTTAATGTAGAATGAAAACCTTGACAGGCCATTACATGGTAGTGATCTCGTTCTGGATAAGTTGTGGAAGCAAAGCCTCTGGAGAACTCAATGGCACCTCTGAGAGTAATGCTAGAAACTATGAAGATGTGGAATGCAACATAAAATCCGGAATCATGCTTTGAATGAGTTAAACACCATGAAGAAAGCAAACCAACCAGAGGCTGAAGCACTTGTCACTGTGCACTAAAACTACAACCTCAGTTTTCAAGTCGACGGCCAAAAACCAGCCTCAATACACCAGTGCAAATACAATAGTCAACAAGCTTAAAAAAAAAACACAGTTTGTTCTCACCTACATAAGCTCGCAACGATTTTTAAAGGACATATTTACACCTCAGAGGTCAATACAGAACCATGGCAGCCACGAGCTCTCAGCTCAATCGTACCTCAATCGAAGAAACCCTCTCACTTGCGAAATGAAGGGTTAGGGCAATCGTTTAAGTCAACTTAACCGATGGATAAAACACTTCCACATGTCCACTATATTTTTTCACCTTCATGGACTGCAAATCAATAGTTGATTATGCAGTTTCCAATATGCATAAAATCATTACAAATCAAAATAATAAATCATTTAAACAATGTAATTTTTGATTGCCAATAATGTAATATACCCTTTGATCATTTCGATGCCTAGTTTGTAAACCATAGAATAAAGAAATGGATTTTTGTTTAGGGTTATTTGTTTATTGGGCAAGATAGGGTAGTATTTCTTAACTATATTTTTAACATACCCTTAATAATAAACTATATTGATAAGGGAAACCTAATAATTTCTTGAAGTAGTCATTTGTATCTTAGAGTTGGAGAGTAATTGTTTGTTTAGGGCTCAAGCAATCATAAGATCTTTTATATTACTTAAACCAACAACCATATCTCAAAAGAATTACAAAAAACCCTGTGTAAAAGTGTAGTTTATAGCTAAAAGGTACACCAAGAAATGAGGTTTAAGATACAAATAAAAAGACTTCAAAGTAAAAATTGTAAAAGTTTGAAGGAGGATTCTTTCAACTAGGAAGAGAATCTTGGACCAGTTTTCTTAATGCATTGTGTAGTTGGGGATACAAGTAAGTGCAGTCCATATACTTTATATAAGAGTATCAATTTTAATTTTAACATCCAAATTATGAGTAAAACAGTTAAGGGTCAAAATAGTTTTTGTTTATCTATTAAGAAAACATTTAATTATAGAACCCTAGGGTAAGGGTAAGTTTGGTAATATTGCGACTGAGTATGATGACTTAAGAACCCTTAGAAAACAAACTCTTGGACAAGATAGACTAAGTTTATAGTTCAACAGCATAGAGTATTTCTCTCATGTTTACAAAAGGATTCAAATACATTTGATCAAAATCAAACTCCAAATGTTTTGACTAATCTATCAAAAGTCCGAGTACCATATCTCTTTCTATTTAAATTTTAGATCACAATTACTATAAGCTAAAGTACAAGTATTCTTTAGAAATAATCTTAATCATCCAGTTTGATTTGATTTCATTTTGATGGTAATTTGCTCATGCATTTAACCCATGCATATGCAGTTTTGTTTTAACACCTTTAGGGAGTTTTGACAACTTTAATAAGGTCAACGTTACCTCTTACGAAGACAAGCTGCATTTAAACATTCTAATTCTAGCATCATTTTTATACTAGTGAAGTATCTTTCTTGAACTGGATATATTTTTTTACTGGAACAAAACGCTTACCTGTTAGAACCTATAAAGAACCATCAGTTCCACTATGTTAGCTATAAGCTAAGTAAGCCTCGATCACACCTAAGAAATTTTCCCTACTTGACAAAAAAAATAAAACAATAACATACCTAGCATTAGTAAGAGTCGGATTTCTTTTCTACTTTCTGGAAATTACAACTACTATGTTAAAATAGTACTAACACAGTATTTAAGATAACCCTTTAAGTTATACAGAACCTTATAAAAGAAGTAATCTTCGTTTCTCTTTAAAAACTGTTTAAATATCCGCTATCAGTTAATGGTTCATTAGCATTGACATTTGACATTTTATGTCACATGAAAAATTTTAAATTTTTACGAATTTTTGCGTTATTACATATGGTTCCATCTATTGTTCAGGAAGCCTGTGGCATTAAGAAGAGGCTAGACACTTTTATGGACGCCAATGGGATAGAAATAAATAACGGAAAGTCCTAGGTGTACTTTTTCAACACCTTGAAAATCACATGATGAAACATCCTCAGAATCCTGGAATTTTCGGAAGGTGTTCTACCTTCCAAATATCTGGGTGCTCCTTTAGCTGAATCCACTATAAAAAAATCTCCTGGAAGGATTTATTGGATAAAATCAAGCAAAATATCGGTCAATGGACCTATAGGGCTCTTAATCTCCCAAGAAGAATAATTATGGTCAAGTCAGTACTCCAAGCCATGCCTCTGTACCTCTTCTCTGTTTTTGCCGCTCCCAAATAAGTGCTAAAACAAATTCGAAACATCAAGAGGACCTTTCTGTAGGGGGGAACAAAAGGGCACGGGAAATGGGCTCTAGTCGATTAGAATACTCTGTGCAAACCAAAGGTTGTTAGGGGGCTAGGACTCGGGGATCCTATCAGCATAAATAGAGTATTTAAGGAAAAAATATGGTGGAAATGGATTTCTCACTCAAAGGAACCCTGGGTGCAGCTGTGGCATAAGAAACGCGTGCCTCAGTGGCCAAAACAACAACTTATTCGATTTAGGGAAGATCTCTCGAGTTTAAGTATATGGAATGCTACCCAAGAAAACATAGGTCTCATCCAAAGCCACAACTTTTGGGAGGTTAGAGATAGGAAGTCAACTTCGTTCTCTCAGGATGCATGACAACAATCACCATTTTTAGCTAACCGAGATGATATCCCAGATCTACTCCACTATCTTCAGAATATCCCGCTAGAACGTGTGCATGATTTTCAAGACCACCTTTCAACGGATACCCAGTTTAGGACATGAAAACCAAAGTCCCGGTGGAAAGCTTGTGCACCTGAGGATAATATCGAAGATTTCTATGAGGAATTATGCAACAGAAGGATCCCAAAGGTGGACGGGCCGGACAATATTCTATGGGGCTATTCCAACACATGCAACTTCAACATCAAAGAGGCAATGGGACTTTTGATGGAAACTCACAGAATGGAGAAGGAGTTGAAGTGGTGGAAAATTTGGGGTGGGAAATGGTGGCCAAAGTTGGCATCTTTTAGTTTATTACTTATCAGGAGGCACATCCTTATCTGAGACAATATTCAGGGACGCAGGATGATAGGACCATTGAGATGTAGCATGTGCGAAGCTGCTACTGAAACTATTAATCGTCTTCTTGATGAATTCCCGATGGAATCCGCCCTTTGGTAGAAAGGAGCAGTAAAGTTCAGAAAAAATTGCAGACATAATGGGCGTCTGGATATAACAATAGCCAATTGGCCTCTCCAGGTCTTCAAAAATGAGATTTTGAATAGTTTTGGGACCTATTCCCAGCATTCATTGTCTAGGAAATATCGAAATCTAGGAACAAAAGAATCTTCAAGGACAAGCTCTGCCACATAGAGGAGGTATGGGCTCTAATTGAAATTCATATAAAGAAAAATCTAACCCTAAGCCGATGGACTTGGGAAGTTACTAAAGCAGACAAAACAAAACGCCAAATACTAAATGATTGGGGTATCTTCAACGTACCTGGAAACAAGGAACACTTGTGAGCTTTGAATGCACCTCCTCGCAGCCCCTACTCCTAGCAATGACTGATGACAGGTTCCTTTAAATTGAATTTCGATGGAGCATCTAAACGAAACCCAAGACCAGCAGGATATGGAGGTGCAATCAGGAATTCAAAAGGAAATGTGATCAACATATTCCGGGGGGACAAGCGAAAACACCAACAACATGGTGGAACTGGAAGGACTGGTAAGCGGATTAAAGTGGGCCTTACGAAAACAATGGATGCCCTTGGTGGTGGAGGGGGATTCCTTTGTTATCATCTCCATAGCATGAAGAATCCAGCAAGGATCCGCTATTGCCAAGGTCTCAAGGAATTGGAATGGGAAAGCTGACTATCATAACTTAAGCGACTATTAGTCGCCACCCTGGCTATACAATTTACCCATGTTCGACGAAGAGGGAATAAAGTAGTGGATGTGTTAGCGAATTCAGGGGTTGGGAAATGAATTTCTTTCCATGCAGAACAGTGTTCATATTTAGGTGACCACGTTCTATGGCGGGGCTGTGAGAAGCTGACGAAAATAGATAATGGAAACTTGTCGACCGGTATGGATGCTAAATAGCGCAGAACTCCTCATCAGGATGCCAGCCAATATCATGATGAACAAGAAATAACCTCCCATGATGACACACCTCCTTGCATGCACCCGCACCATGTTTTATCTCTGGAGCCGCATGGGTGGCACCTATCTGGGACAAGTGGTTTCCTTTCATCGAATCCTGAGGAGGGTATGGTGGCAACTGATGGTAAACAGATCCAGGAGGAGCTGGCGATCCCACACGTCACTGCCATGCCCGATTCCACGTATCGTCATAATTTCAAGACAAGTGGCAAAGGAAAAACAAGGAAAACCGTAGATAATGACATGACACACAGATCCATCAGGGACAGTCCTTTGTCTTTCCTTCTTTAAATGTGCTTACCTCAGTCCTTCTCTGGCTTGTCTGGAGTATTCAGACATAATTTCCCTTTCAGGAATATCATTGGCCTCACCACGGGAATTCACCACCATGCTGAATGTAGGCAGGTGGGTCGTATGCCGTCGAATAAAATGGATAACCCTATCCAAGATCACACATGCGAGCAGGAGGGCTCCGATGATGCAAGTTTGGTAAAGCAATACAAAGATTTTAATGTAGAGAAACTGGATCACGTGAAGGTGGGAGTTCACTCATGTTCCATGAGCATGTTGTGCCTCCTTTGGTTTCCCATAGATTCCTTAAATACCCCCACAGGGGAAGGGATGTTCATGCCTTCTTTTAACAACTTTGTGAACGAGAGGTTGCTTTCTGCAAGCATTAGTTCCTTGGGTGCTCTATGTTAAGTCAGGAATTTGTTTCTTCAAATTTTATGTTTGATTTCCATTTTTATTCTAGTTTGCTTATTTGCTTGAGTTTATTCTTTCACTTATTTTAGAAAATTTTGGTATTCAGTGAAATTTTCAAGTTTTTGCCTTTATGTTTTTTATTGTTTTTCCTCCCTTAAGTTCTTGAAGGGTTCTAAAGGTCAATATATGGAATAATGGATTCACAAGTCATATCATGAGTATAGTTTGTCACCTAAACAACATTCAAAATGGAAAAAATGACTAAATAGTGCCAAACTTGAGTTTAAATTATTCTGGTAGCGCAACTACCAAAAATTAACACTACGGCGCTACAAGAAAATCGTTTTTTGCCAGAATGGTCATTTTTCAGTCCGACTTTTTGGGGATTTCGCTCCTAAATTGTTAAATAAATAATTGGTCGCGTTTGATATATGTTTTGCCAAGTTTTTTTCATGTAAACAGGCGTCAGTCTCATGTGAGGGAGATTTTGGCAACTGTTCTGGCAACTGGATGCAAATTTATGGCAAATGATGATAGTGAGCGAAATAAGGCAAGATGTTTGGGGAAGATGTTCTAAATTAAATATTATGGAGCTGGTGGAGACGTTGGAATGAAGACATCTTCCAAAAAATCGAAGGTTGTTGTTATAGAGCAGAGTTGGGGCTTTCTCCTTGAAGTCGTTTCTGTCAAAATTAGTTAAGGGAAATGTTAAATTATGTCTTTAAAAGGGATTCCTTTTGAAGAGATAGCCATTTAAGACATTCTGAGACGTTCTGCTGAGTGGAAGATTGAAAAATAGCTCTATATTGAACCATTCCTCTGCTGAAGTTTGAAAAGAGGATGGGGTGAAAAATTGTGCATTTTATGGTGCTTAAACTTCACAAAAGAGTCTACTACTTATACACAGTGCAATGAAAGAGATAAATAGCCGAGATTACATGAAGACCTATTCTCATTTTTTATGCTAAGACTACAGGAAGCATAAAATGAATAGATTGGAGATTGTTCTGTTTTATATATCTTCTCATCCAACAGACAAACAGTCTTTAGTTAATCTGAGAAGCTGGTAGCTGAGATCATTTATGTAAAGTTTTACTGTGCAGAGATTGTTCATAGGTGATACTAAAAGGATTTGAAGGTTAATTTTGGTATTAACACACAAGTGTTAGTATACATGCTGGAGATTGTCAGTTTTTTTTTGAATAAACAAATTGAGTGATAATTAAGTTTCATCATCAGTTGCAGTGAAGAGTCTGGAGTACTCTAAATGACCTAAATCTCTTATACCTGTGATAAAACCGAGCCTGCATTAGGAAACAAAAAGGAGCATTCAGGGAAGATTGAGGAGTGCTGTTATTGAAACCCAAGACGTTTGAAGAAGAAAAAGCATCTGTCAGGTCATTGGCTAAATCCTAGGAGCCATACAGTTTTCAGCCCTTAAAGATAAATGGGTAAAAGTGGTAGAGGCTATAGGAATAAAAAATGACGGTTAAGACCGAAGACAAGAAGGAGTTTAAGCTTGAAGAAGTACCAAACCCTTTGAAAGATGATAAATGACCTCAAATGTCCTTAGCTGAGATTAAAGGTAAATATTCATTATTTACTAAAAAGAAAGAGCAGCCTATGCAGCACTTGACACCAGCAAAATTTTCCAGTGAAGATAGAGTTGTTGTCCCAGAAAAAAATTACTGTACAGGAAGAAGAGATTCAAACCCAGCAAATGAGTCCCATCACCATTCTGTCAGAGGATGAATATTATTGGTTAGAGGAGGATCAGCCCATTGCTAAAACTGAAGCTAAAGCTGAAACATGCAGAGAATTTTCTACTTTAGAAAACAAGAAAGTCAGACCTAGCAGAAAGAAGAATAAGGTTGAAGTGATGGAATTTGCTACAGTCAAGCATAAGGGAAATTCATCCAGAATAGGAGCAAAAGAAGTGAGAGTAGCTGATTTTGAAAATATAAGTTTGATGACTGTGAATGGTGTGAATATTGATGAGACTTTCAGTGAAACAAGGGCCAATACTTGGTAATTTGACCGGTGAAGAAAAGCACAAATTGAGAGTTTGTGTTAAAGTGAATTCTGATTCTGTTTCTATTCACAAAAGATACTGCAATTTACTCTGACTTAGGCCTTCATCCTTCTACTTCCCCATCACTTAAAAGTATCCCGAATAAAATTTAGATGCTATCAGATGCAGAAAACAAAGTCTCAGCACTTATGAATGAAAAAAGGAGGCAGTAGAAACAAAATTCTGCTCAGTTTTTCCTGTTTTGGGTCATTGAAGTTAAATGCATACCACGAGATTATGGAGAGGAATTTTTGAAAAAAAAAAGAGGTTTTTGTTCATAATATACCCATATACAAAAACCTCTCTCATTTTGGCAACAGATATCAAGGTTTGAAAGATACCGTTTAATCTTTGCAGCCTATTTTTCAGGGATTTTAAATATTTTATATTTTCCCGTTTTAGCGTTCATTTTGTGGGGCAGATTATGATTTATTGAAGATGAATTTTTAAAAACCAAGAGAGGTTTTTTTCCTTCACGGACCCATTTACAAAAACCTATCTCATTTTTTACACAGGTGTCACGAATTGAGAGATATGGAATATTCGTTGACACCTATTTTTCAGAAATTCACCATATTTGCCAGGAATCCGATTTGCTATTTTTAGTCAATTAGTTGAATTAGTTAGTTAATGTAACTACTGGGTAGTTTCAATTTCGACCTAATGAAGGGGAGATAGAAATACTTCTTTGTAATGATAAAAGAGGGACAGGGGGACTGAAGAGGGCTTCAATTTTTTGGGAGAACTTCAGGAGGTCTTCAGACTTATTTGTGAGCTAAGTATTATGACTCTTGTATGTATTTGATGGCAAAATTATGAGATATATGACACCTTTTACCCTTCAGTTTCTGTGTTGGCTTCATTTTTCATCTTGTTTAGTTGCTTAAATGATATATTCATTACTGGTTTATGTTTATATGCTAGTGATGCTTGTCTTTTATGAATGAATTTCAATATTGTGTTCTGTTGAATCTGGTTGAATATATTATGCATCTTTGTCCTCTTTTGCTTATGATTCAGTTATTATTTTTTTCATGAGTGTATTCCCTGTTTGTTCCCAAAGTTCACAACCAAGAAAACATTTCAGAAACCCTAAATCCAATTTACTTTATTGATTTTATTTTGAGATTGTGTTGGCTTGTTTCTTTGGCCTTGGAAACAATTTCTGGCACAAACATCTTTGGCGCCGTTGCCGGGGAACGAAAGTGAAGACATATTTTTCCCTGGGATACTTATCAGTTTTACTGGTTTTAAGAGGTGAACTTAAACCAGCACATATTTAAGGCTATTTTTCACCAAATTTGACACAATGGTTGCTAGAAGAATTAGAAGGTTTAAGTCATCCCCAGCTTTATGCAGCCCTAATTAATTTGAACTACTGTCACCCCTTTCTCTTTCTGAGGAGAAGAAACTAAATCTGTCTTGACAAATTAATTGGCGACTCCACTATTTCAAGATGCAGAGGCCAATGTCCATGGAAGATATTCTGGCTCGAAGGTTTGCACCTTTCAATTTTTCTGATATTCCAAGTTTTCCAAATCCAGTACCTACTATGGATGTTTGGGGATATTGTCTTCCACGGTTTAGAGAAAGCAAAGAGGATAATCCATCAGATCACCTCATCAAATTTCATCAATGTATGGTCCAGTTAAATATCCAGCATGAAGATGTGCTCATGAAGATGTTCATGTATTCACTTGACCAAGATGCACGAGATTGGTATTTTTCTCTTCCCGCTGCTAGCATTTCCTCACTGAAAGAATTCCACACATGCTTTCGGAGACATTGTAAGTATCTGTTCTCAGCTGAACTCTTTTTAAAATATTGTTGTGAGCAGGCTGATGTTTATAGCACAATTTCTGATTTAAAAAATCATGATGATGAGTGCAATCAAGAGTTCAAAACATGTCATGAAGAAGTTGAAGTTTCAGAATTTGTTGCAGA
>LPNX011061247.1:61017-71573 GCA_001517045.1 Pseudotsuga menziesii | reverse complement strand
TGGCAACTGGATGCAAATTTATGGCAAATGATGATAGTGAGCGAAATAAGGCAAGATTTTTGGGGAAGATGTTCTAAATTAAATATTATGGAGCTGGTGGAGACGCTGGAATGAAGACATCTTCCAAAAAATCGGAGGTTGCTGTTATAGAGCAGAGTTGGGGCTTTCTCCTTGAAGTTGTTTCTGTCAAAATTAGTTAAGGGAAATGTTAAATTATGTCTTTAAAAGGGATTCCTTTTGAAGAGATAGCCATTTAATACATTCTGAGATGTTTTGCTGAGTGGAAGATTGAAAAATAGCTCTATATTGAGCCATTCTTTTGCTGAAGTTTGAAAAGAGGATGGGGTGAAAAATTGTGCATTTTATGGTGCTTAAACTTCACAAAAGAGTCTGCTACTTATACACAGTGCAATGAAAGAGCTGAATACCCGAGATTAAATGAAGACCTATTCTCATTTTTGATCCTAAGACTACAAGAAGCATAAAATGAATAGATTGGAGATTGTTCTGTTTCATATATCTTCTCATCCAACAGACAAACAGTCTTCAGTTAATCTAAGAAGCTGGTAGCTGAGATCATTTATGTAAAGTTTTACTGTGCAGAGATTGTTCATAGGTGATACTAAAAGGATTTGAAGGTTAATTTTGGTATTAACACACAGGTGTTAGTATACATGCTGGATATTGTCAGTTTTTTTTTGAATAAACAAATTGAGTGATAATTAAGTTTCATCATCAGTTGCAGTGAAGAGTCTGGAGTACTCTAAATGACCTAAATCTCTTATACCTGTGATAAAACCGAGCCTGCATTAGGAAACAAAAAGGAGCATTCAGGAAAGATTGAGGAGTGCTGTTATTGAAACCCAAGAGGTTTGAAGAAGAAAAAGCATCTGTCAGGTCATTGGCTGAACCCTAGGAGCCATATAGTTTTCAGCCCTTAAAGATAAATGGGTAAAAGTGGTAAAGGCTACAGGAATAAAAAATGACGGTTAAGACTGAAGACAAGAAGGAGTTTAAGCTTGAAGAAGTACCAGACCCTTTGAAAGATGATAAAGGACCTCAAATGTGCTCAGCTGAGATTAAAGGTAAATATTCATTATTTACTGAAAAGAAAGAGAAGCCTATGCAGCACTTGACACTAGCCAAAGTTTCCAGTGAAGATAGAGTTGTTGTCCCAGAAAAAAATTACTGTACAGGAAGAAGAGATTCAAACCCAGAAAATGAGTCCCATCGCCATTCTGTCAGAGGATGAAGATTATTGGTTAGAGGAGGATCAACCCATTGCTAAAACTGAAGCTAAAGCTGAAACATGCAGAGAATTTTCTACTTTAGAAAACAAGAAAGTCAGACTTAGCAGAAAGAAGAATAAGGTTGAAGTGATGGAATTTGCTACAGTCAAGCATAAGGGAAATTCATCTATAATAGGAGCAAAAGAAGTGAGAGGAGCTGATTTTGAAAATATAAGTTTGATGACTGTGAATGGTGTGAATATTGATGAATCACTTTCAGTGAAACAAGGGCCAATACTTAGTAATTTGACCGGTGAAGAAAAGCACAAATTGAGAGTTTGTGTTAAAGTGAATTCTGATTCTGTTTCTATTCACAAAAGATACTGCAATTTACTCTGACTGAGGCCTTCAGTATTCTACTTCCCCATCACTTAAAATTATCCCAAATAAAATTCAGATGCTAGCAGATGCAGAAAACAAAGTCTCAGCACTTATGAATGAAAAAAGGAGGCAGTAGAAACAGAATTATGCTCAGTTTTTCCTGTTTTGGGTCATTGAAGTTAAATGCATACCACGAGATGATGGAGAGGAATTTTTGAAAAAAAAAAGAGGTTTTTGTTCATAATATACCCATATACAAAAACCTCTCTCATTTTGGCAACAGATATCAAGGTTTGAAAGATACCGTTTAATCTTTGCAGCCTATTTTTCAGGGATTTTAAATATTTTATATTTTCCTGTTTTAGTGTTCATTTTGTGGGGCAGATTATGATTTATTGAAGATGAATTTTTAAAAACCAAGAGAGGTTTTTTTCCTTCACGGACCCATTTACAAAAACCTATCTCATTTTTTACACAGGTGTCACGAATTGAGAGATATGGAATATTCGTTGACACCTATTTTTCAGAAATTCACCATATTTGCCAGGAATCCGATTTGCTATTTTTAGTCAATTAGTTGAATTAGTTAGTTAATGTAACTGCTGGGTAGTTTCAGTTTCGACCTAATGAAGGGGATATAGAACTACTTCTTTGTAATGATAAAAGAGGGACAGGGGGACTGAAGAGGGGTTCAATTTTTTGGGAGAACTTCAGGAGGTCTTCAGACTTATTTGTGAGCTAAGTATTATGACTCTTGTATGTATTTGATGGCAAAATTATGAGATATATGACACCTTTTACCCTTCAGTTTCTTTGTTGGATTCATTGTTCAGCTTGTTTAGTTGCTTAAATGATATATTCATTACTGGTTTTTATATGCTAGTGATGCTTGTCTTTTATGAATGAACTTCAATATTGTGTTCTGTTGGATCTGGTTGAATATATTATGCATCTTTGTCCTCTTTTGCTTATGATTCAGTTATTATTTTTCTCATGAGTGTATTCCCTGTTTGTTCCCAAATTTTACAACCAAGAAAACATTTCAGAAACCCTAAATCCAATTTACTTTATTGATTTTATTTTGAGATTGTGTTGGCTTGTTTCTTTGGCCTTGGAAACAATTTATGACACAAACACTCTGGTCAGTGGTTTAATGGCATTGCAATGGAGAGTTCACGGTCGCCATGGTGCAAATTTAAGGGTTGAAGCTGAGGGTCGGTCGACGAAAGGCTCCTCTCAGTAAGAGCTGATGGCATTGGAATCCCTAGTTCCCTTAGCTTTCAATTGGGGGGCGCAATATATGGTAGATACCCCTACTCCTGTGGAAGCCCAAATTGCGCATAAGGAAGTAGCCCTACTTTGGGAATATGAAGCCCACCAAGGAAAGCCTCTTTCCGCCAATCCTTTCTGGGTTGTGCGCATTGTACTAGCACAGAACATTCATGTGAGGCTGTAGTTGTCTCAAGGCATTAGAAAGGCACTTCAAATGATCAGAGGTGCGCAGCAAGCTAGCGCAATGGGATTTCGTCTGCTTGAGATGGTTACTAAAGATTACATATGTCATCCCAAGGAGCTTCCTAGGGAGGAGCGGGTTTCTCCTCTCCGTGAATCCCCTACCCCGTGAGGGGTGAATTTCTCGGTTGTTATGTCTTTTTGTGATGGAGGGGTTGTTTCTCTTATTCAGTCTTTCATTTAACTTCTACTATTTAAGGCTCTACATTTTACTATTTATCATGTTTGATTATGTTGTTTATGGTTGTAAGACATATGAATTTTCAGTCTCTATGCAAACTTGGGTACGGGGGCTAACAGGCCAGTTTTATTTGGGATATTTTTTCATATTGTGTAGGCTGTCAAGCCAAGAACTGGTAGTATATGGGCACTTAGCATATAACAACTCAGCCATGCTTGAACTCTCCAAATTCCCGCAACTGTATGTACCAACATTTTGTACTATGTTAACTTTCAAGTAATAAAAGGACGCTCTGCTTATTAATAGTTTTTTTTACGTAAGCAGTAAAAAAATTTACATGCACATAAATGTGTATAAAATGTGATTTAAATATTCAATTGCCAGTTTCGAAAATTAATAAAAAATATAAATTTTCAAAATTAATTAAAAAAATAGTATACCATAGTGCAATTTGTGTACATCATATATATATATATATATATTGAAAATTATACATTTAACATTAAATTATTTTATGTTCATATAAGCCACTTGTTAACTTTTCCTGAAATTTTTTAGGACAAACATTTCATTAAATGCAATTTTGACACATTATATTAATATATATTTTTAAAATATAATTAGAAAGACGAAATAATTTCCTATCATTAGTTGTTTATTGCATGTTGAAATTCGCAAGGCATATATGAGTTTTGAGGGCTTTGATTTAATAAATGAGTAAAATATCGAATTTTCACCATCACTTGTGTCCAAAAAGTGTGCCCATCTTCATGGATTCATCCACTTACTCTATCCTTAGCACTTACTTTGTATGATAAAAAAGTTATACACTTAATGAGAACTTTATACTCAAAACGAGAACTCTAACAATACAAACTCATAATTTTGTGAAAAAAACACCAAAAAACAACTTCAAACCAAAAAGTGGTGCTACCGGTAGCACTTCTGATTTTGGGGTTAAAAATATATACATGGACCAAAACAGTCCTTATTGTTATTTACAAAAACCTTAAAATCAAGCATTGAATTGAAAATTGATGTTATTAGTAGCACGCTATTTCAAAAAATGACATTATTATAACATTGAATCATAATTTAAAATTCTATTTATTAAACCTCTTTGTAACACTATATAAAAATTGCACTAAGTTATACAAAAAAAATTCAAGAAATTATTAGATCACTCTTTCCATATAAAATAAAGGAATGTGTGATAATACTCATAATAAAATCATATATTAAACCATAATATGTAGAAGTGATTCATATTTAAAATTGAAACACTCTTTTAGAGTTGCCACACAAACAATGTCATTTAATAAAAATGATAAAATGTTTCATGTGCAAATATTGAAATCAAGACATGGATTCTGGCACACCATCAGAAACTACATTTTCTTCGGATGAACGATCGAATGAAGTTGTATATGAACCATATTCTTCTCTACTGAGTGCATCGTTCGAGTCTTCATGTATGCCCAACATTTCATATGCCATATTCCTTTTAGATCTATGCCTTGGTTTAGCAGATTCCCATGTTGCAACTATTTCTTGTGCCAACAATATGTTGATAATCTCTGTAGTATTGGAGTGAAGAGTGCATTTCTTTGTCAACTGGAAGCCATAAACTAGTATGTCAACATCTCCTATTTCAAAATGTCAATGTAATGATGATTTACATTTTGACCCTTTCTTTTTCTCTTTTTGCAAACCTTTTTGTCAACCACAATTTCTATCTTGTACACACCATCAAATGGGTGTGTGCCCATTCCATACCAATGTACTTCAATGGATATAACTTCTTCATTTTCTTCATTTACCTTCATAACTTTCACAATCCATAATGGATAACCACATGCATATTCTGTAGCAAAAAATGCAATCATGCAACCCTCCTTAATATATTATATTGAGCTTATGTAAAGGTCTTCCATCACCTCACGTCATGCAGACGATATTCTAGATCCAATATACATTTCCCTTTCCTATGCTTGAGAAGGCTCAACACCTTCAAGTTCAACATTTCTTTCCTTGTTTTAATTTGACATACTTTGTGGCCAATGACATGAGTCTTCAAAAAAATATCTCCATTTGTAGAGTTTGAAATTATGTCATTTTGTTCCATGAAAAAAGGCTACCACCAAACAATATCAGCAATATCAAAATAATCATATGTATATTTGATAGGATTTTTTATTTCTTCCAAGCATTGAGAAGAATCAATGTCTCTATTGTGTCGACATGCATTTTGAATCTTAACTGTTGATTGCAATAACAATAAATTTGAAGCATAAATTTAACGAATTGGGATGAATTTCAGAAATGATAAACCTGATGTAGGCCACCATTTTGCACTTGTTGATTACTTCTTACCTCATAGTAGTGTTTTCCCATCACTTTTCTATACGAAATTGATGTTGAAAGATATTGTCATTAAGCTTTTCAATGCACTTTTCTTCACCATGTGATCCCATAATAAATCTCCACATGTCAATAGTCTCCTCCAACGTTAGTACAACATGATCTGGACTGTATGTATTTCTAATAATTCCAATTAATGATGGTAGTATCCCAGCATTCTTCCTCCCCAATGTCACTGCAAAATGGCTAAACATTTGATCAATATGGTCATGTGTATGCCCAACAAGAAGGAAAACAACTTTTACCTTCTGAAAATTCCCTATTCAACAAGCATGTTTAGATAACCAAACATGATCTGAGTTTTGTTTTCTCAGCTGGTGTTGTCCAATTGCATATATAGAACTCACAGAAGGTTGCCAGACCAATGAGTGAGCACATGGTAAATTATGGTGATGGTCATATTTTGATCATTACAAATATTTGGAGCTATAAAATAAACCCTTAGAGACATCTGACTATTAAAAACCATACAACCAACCAAGTGAAACTGAATCAAATTTTCCTCCTTTAAATTCTTTGGTACACAAACAAAATGTGGCAAAAGTTTTTTTTAATCCATGCCATCAATTATCAAACCCATAAAACTTCTTGCGATGCTTGTATAACTTTGTTGTTCAATTGATAGTTGATTGTGATGTTCTCGAAGTTCTTTGCTAACCAAATCTACAAATAAAGTAAAATTAAAGCATTGAGGAGCTTTTATAATAGATGATTTATTCAAGAAAAGAAAGTTTTTAGAGAAGTAATTCTTTTTATCCCTTTTGATTTATCCCTTCTTTGTTTAAGAGAAGCACATATACTGCAAACCCCCATCCTTAACCTCTTAGGAAAATGAACATTGTTGAAATCTGTTTTCATCTTGTAAAATATGCATATCTGATGAAAGTGTTATTTCCTTTGGCCTCTTGAACAAATGCCTTGTACAAGTTGTAGATTTCCTTCCTTAAGAAATTATCTAGAATTTGTATGGATTCTCTATATGGCATACTCTCTCCATTCTTAGAAAATAAGTCACGCAACGGTCCATGATATTGCAATGTTTGTTATCGATCCACTAGTACGTGCATGATATTCTTTAGATTAAAATGTGGGATACTTTTATAGCCTTGTATGGATTCTTGATAGTCAAAGATTACCAATTGAGTGAACTCTTTTTAATGCCCTTCTGCAAAGAAAAATACTTCCAATGTGATAATCATAACCTAACATTGTAGAAATCTTGCACCCCACTAAATATGAATTTTGTGTATTTTTGTTCATTGATAGATATGCTCACCTTTTCTCTGAGGCATAATTGTAGTGCATTTGTTTCAAACAATGTTTTTGGCAACACTCACTTGAACTTAAATTAGTAATGGAACTTGGACTTGTGAGAAAATATTTCCTTGACCTTGTATAACTAGAATGCTTTGGATTGATATAAAATGCTCTAGTCCTACACTTAATATTGCTAATTGGTACAATTTTCCTTTGTGTTTCATGTACCACTACATCATCCTTATTATAATGAATGTACTAATCACTATGAGGAATAAGATCCCTCTCATTGAAATTCTCATCACCAAATTAAGTAGGATATTGATTATCCTCATCAGTATCATGTTTATCACTTGAGGTTAAATCAAAATCATCAACACTATTGGTATTTTCATCACTTGCAGGTTCATCATCCCCAAAATCATCATATGTCTCGTTAAAATCCTCTCTTTGAGGAAAATCATCATCGGTGCCATCAAAATCCTTGATTGGAGGAAAATAATATTCACCAATATTGTTGCCTTCATCCTCACCAAAATCATCATATGTCCCATTTAAATCCCCGCTTGGAGGAAAATCATCATCGGTTCCATCAAAGTCCTCACTTGGAGGAAAAACATCTTCACCATTATTGGTTCCTTCATCCCCACCAAAATCATCATATGTCCCATTAAAACCTTCGCTAAGGGTAAAATCATCACCGGTGCCACCAAAATCCTCACTTGAAGGGAAATCATATTCACCATTATCGGTGCCTTCATCCTCACCAAAATCATCATATGTCCCATTAAAATCCTCACATGGAGGAAAATCATCATCGATGCCATCAACATATTCGCTTGAAAGAAAAATCATCTTCACCATTGTTGGTTCCTCCATCCTCACCAAAATCATCATCTATCCCATTAAAATCCTCACTTGGTGGAAAATCATCATCGGTGCCATCAAAATCCTTGCTTGGAGGAGAAACATTATTAGTCTCGTTAAAGTCCTCACTTAGAGGAAAAACATCATGAGTGCCATTAAAACCCTCGCTTCGAGGAAAATCATATACACCATTATTGGTGCCTTCGTCCTCACTAAAATCATCATCGGTCCCATCAAAATCCTCGCTTGGAGGAAATTCAACTTTGGTGCCACGAAAATCCTCTCTTGTGTTGGTGTATTTGTAACTTCGGAATGTATTCATCCGTATATCTTATATATTGTACCCCGATGTTTATTCCGGGATGTATCTATAATGTAATTGAGTCATGTCATACCCCGATGTTTATTCCGGGAAGTTTCTATAATGAGAAAGTCATGTCAAGTCATTATGGGTAACCCTCCCATTGGTCAAGGGTTAAAGTCCCCACAGTTGTGGGGCCCTAGGGCTATTAGACTATCGTAGTGAAGTCGACCCTAGGTGAGTCATTGTAAGTCGGGGAAATAGTCCCCATCATTGTGTTACCCTCCTATTTGTCGGAGGAGGCAAAGTCCCCACAAGTTGTGGGGCACTAGGGTTATTAGACACTCCTAGAGATGTCGGCTCTAGTAAGTAATTGTTAAGTGAGGTCGACATGTTGGAGTGGGTTTCAAGTGAACAGAAGAATATAAATAGAGAGTGAGTCTCTCTAATTATCACACACACACTCACTCATTGGGTCGCATGAGTGAGAGAGGAGAAGCTCTCTCGGTGTGAGAGAGAGAGACAGAAGCTGTGGAGATCATCTTTATGTTTTCGGGTTTTAGTTTTGGTGTTGATTCTATCTCTGAGTAAGTTGCGGGGTTTTCACCATTGGTGTTGATTCTATCTCTGATTAAGTTGTGGGGTTTTCACCATTTATGGTTTCCCCGAGGATAAACACTGTGTTCATTGTCTCTTGTGTTTGATTGTTGTGCTTGTTATTCACTCAGTTAAAGATCCTAATATAATGCTATCTTAATGATAAAAATATAACATGGTATCAGAGCTAACCTGAGAAGAAGACATTGTGCAGCTACAGAAGCTAGGGCTTCTTAATTTTTGGGTCTCTCTCCACAATCCATCATCAAAAGTATGCTACGATGACTCTCCATTGAAGGGCGCATCTTTCTGTCGAAGCGGAATTCAATTTCGAGTATTTTCAGTTTTTGGTGCATAAATTAGGTATTTCTACATAAAAGGAATTTTTGAGTGAGCCTAGCATAGGATTTTTATCCTCATCAAAATCGAAGTTTAGAGACCTGGATCAAGATTTTTGGTTGGGTAGAACTCCAGGAAAGTCAAACCCTAGTTTGACCCCGAGCTAGAAAAACCCTAAATACTAAAACTGCTACGTTTTGGTACATTCTCTATATATAGAAATTGGTGAATGTCCAGGAGCTGAAACTTTCAAAGGCTGAATATAAATCCTGATCTACACTGTGTCCAAAATTCAGCCTCAGATTCGCTATATTCTCGGAGATATGTTCCCTCCAAGTTAGGGTTCCAGCCTCTTCCACAATTCATCCATAAACAGGACACCTGGGGAGAATTGATATATCTTGGGATACAAAGGTCTAAATGAAATTTATAAAGATGTTCCAGAAATTTCACGGACTTTAATTTCTATGGTCCAATATTCAGACTCAGAAGATGAACTAGTGACACGTGTAAATCCGTACAACTTTGTTGTTCTGAACAGTCCTGTAAAAGTTCACCTTGGGAAAAGGATCATAAGTCCCAATTGCTGAAACCGATTCTAATGAAACCTGTGGTGTTGGTTCAGGGACATGTGAGGCTACCTTAGTGCAAAGTTTCAAACACACAGGAGAATTAATTTCGGAGATACCGCAGAAACAGTATCAGGAATTTCTGCAGGAAAAATTGGAAAACTAGGGCTTCCTGTTCCAGGAGCTTCCCTCCAGTGTTTTCAGAAAAGGAGTACATTGGACAGCTCCATTTGAAGAGATCTATATTTATATCCAATCACATCTAAAAGATTCCAAGTTTTAAAAATTAGGTTTTCTTTGACAAACCCTAGATCAACCAGCTCCAGAACCAGGATGGACACCTCAAATTGGTAAGATCTAATCTTTTGCTATTTGCATTTGAGGTTCTAATTTCAAAGTGATCTATCACAACAGCTTGATGATAAGATTGTTTAAATTGACAAATTCCAAGCATGGAAGTATATGATCTCCCTGAAGAAATGAATTGGACACCTACATGAGTAGAGAGGTTCCAGTTCCAGAGGGAGATGAGGCTCAAAGCCTTACACAAGAAGAACTTGGTCAAGGCCAAGAAGATCATTGTTGATTCAATAATGGATCAACTTGTACCACAAGTTTCTTTCCTAAAGACACCAAATATGTTTGATTCCTTGACCAAGCTATCTGAAGGGAAGAACATAAATTAGAAGATGGCTTTGAGAAAACAAGTTGAAGAATGTGAAGATCCAGAATGCAGAACAACTTGAAGTAGTAGAAGAAGAAATGGAGAATGCAGAAGTAGTGATAGCCATCTCGAATGGCCTCCCAGGATCATGAATTCATTCATGTGAGGAATGTGTGCCAGAAGGAAGTGATTACTTTCAGCAGACTCTGGGAAGAAGAAGAAGCTCGACTCATAAGAA
>LPNX011061247.1:34231-60969 GCA_001517045.1 Pseudotsuga menziesii | reverse complement strand
TCTCACCATCCAAAGAAGATACCTCAAGCGATGAGGAATATGAAGAACTCAACTCTTGAAGAACCTCTTATCCATCTTATCATTTGGATAAGAAACGATGATATGATGAATGAAGAAGATGATGAAACTAAAGGATCAAGAAGGAGTCTACCCACGAAACAAATAAAGATAAGTATTCAATTTTCATTTCATGATATTGTTTTTTTATGCATTTGTTTATATTCAATTGATGTATTATGCACGATAGAGTGTTTGCATTAATTACAGTATACTACTAATATGCATGTGATGGGTAAGTAGCTCATGGTGCCATACAACTCTCCATTGCTACTTATCTAGAATGAAACCTCTTTGCTGACATATTGGATTAGTGCACAATCTAAATGTTGTCCTGGTAGAGATGGAAGGCATCTAGAAAAGTTTCCGTGAGATATGGATGAATGTTGTATTGGCTAAAGTAGTTGCATGATCATATATTTATGCATAAGAATTTGCCAGTATGAACATTCCTTATGAAATGTTTCTAACCTTACAAATGCACTTGACTTGTAGGAAATATCACATACATAATCGCCTGCAAACAAAGAAGGATGAGACTTGTTCCAAAGAAAAAGTGACGACAGTTCAAAGATGAAAAATAATATGATGAATACAGTGACATCATTGATGCAGAATCTTCCAAGAAGAAGGGAAGACCGGTTCAAGAAGAATGATGTCTAGGATGCAGTATCGATACATGTAGGGAAGTTCGTAGTTCCAACATGCAGTAGATGGAAACATCATGGGATACAAGGCATAGACTACGAAGAGACATTTGCAGCCACTGGAAGTGAAGTCACATGACATACATAATCATGTGTGCAAATGAAAGAAGGCCTTCTACGAGCTTAGAAGACACCCATGGGATAACACATACATGAGGAGCTTGATGAAGATCTGGACCTTTGTGACAAGGTTGATAGGGGATGACAAGCTCACAGATGGGTGTGAGAAGAACTTTTGAAAAGGTTCAAGATAGAGGATCTTGGTATCCAGTGTCACTCTAGTACATAATGTTTCAATGCATAAAGTACGGAAGACAGAGGGAGTATGATGCTTCAGAGGGAGTGACTGTAGAAGATCCTAAGGTTCGACATGGTACGACAGGATGGACAGATTATTGATGACTCTAGGCTTTACTGAGAGTAAAGTGGATTCCAACCTTTGCTTCAAGGTTGAAGGAGAAAGACAAGTAATGCTCCTGTTATGTGTCGATGCACTACGTTCTAGGCATGGAGGTGTGGACAAGGGAAGTATGCAGTAGAGATCTTGAAGAGGTTCAAGATGATGGACTGCAAGGCCATGACCACACCTATGGCATCGAACCTGAATCTATTTAGTGTTGCTTCATCAGAGTCGGTTGATGCCATGATGTATCATCAGATGATTTATTCCTTGATGTACCTGACGAATACGAGACCATATATTTGCTTTGTTGTGAACACATTGAGACATATTCACCTGATGGTTGCAAAGCATGCAATGAGGTACCTGAAGTGTACAGTTGATTATGGGCTCAAGTATGAGGCGAATCAGAAGATTAACCTGGAGGGTTATGTGGGTTCGTATTGGGTAGGCAGTGCCATTGATAGGATGAGCACTTCGAGGTGCTACTTCAATATGAGATCAGGTGTGATCTTTTGGTTTGATAGGATGGAGTCCTGCATGGCGCTGAGTACAGCCGAGGAAAAAGATGTTTCCACTTGTGATTTGGGAGGTAGTATGTTTCTTTTGAAAACTACTAACTGATTTGATTGATCTGACTTGCATTTTGGTATGATGTAGAGAGGAGTAGTGAAGCTCCAATTGGTGATCCAAATCAAGATCTCTTGAAAGAGGGAGTTCTAGCATAGCTGGTAAGATAGGTCGTCTGAGCATAAATCCTGGCAAATCTCATAGGTTGCTCAGACATAATCGGTCATGTAGGTTGTCCTTAGATGTAATAGGTCCTGGCAAAGCTCGTAGGTTATCATTGGACGTAATCAGCCCTGATGTGATTCTATGTTAGAAATGTCCAGAGTGAAGTTTGAGTACTTCAGGGAGAAGCTTGGTGTTCTCCAGATCGAGGTTCCCTCCAAAGGGAAGTGATGATTTTGTAAGCCCTTCTGACATGGTGAGAGGATTGGTTCCTTCCATTGTCAGATATAAGTGTTGTGCCCTTCTGACATGGTGAGAGAATTGGTTCCTTCCATGGTCGGATGTAAGAGCTGTGACATGGTGAGAGGATTGGTTCCTTCCATTGTCAGATGTATGTGATGATACCACATCCAGCATGAAAAGGGGTTGGCTCTGTGAAGACACATCTAGTATGAAAAAGGACTAGGTCTGTGGATACCACATCCAGCATGAAAAAGGGTTGGCTCTGTGAAGACACATCTAGTATGAAAAAGGACTAGCTCTCTGTGGATACCACATCTAGCATGAAAAAGGGTTGGCTCTGTGAAGACACATCTAGTATGAAAAAGGACTAGCTCTGTGTAGGTTCCACATCTGGTATGAAAAAGGACCAACTCTGTGAAAACTCATCTAGTATGAAAAAGGACTAGCTCTGAGTAGCTGCCACATCTGGTATGAAAAAGGACCAGCTCTGTGAAGACTCATTTAGTATGAAAAAGGACTAGCTCTGAGTAGCTGCCACATCTGGTATGAAAAAGGACCAGATCTATGATGCCTCATCTGGTATGAAAAAGGACCAGCTCTGTGAAGACTCATCTAGTATGAAAAAGGAATAGCTCTGAGTAGCTGCCACATCTGGTATGAAAAAGGACCAGCTCTGTGATGCCTCATCTGGTATGAAAAAGGACCAGCTCTGTGATGCCTCATCTGGTATGAAAAAGGACCAGCTCTGTGATGCCTCATCTAGTATGAAAAAGGACTAGCTCTATGATGATACATCCAATATGAAAAAGGACTGGCTCTGTATAGGTTCCTATGACGAGAAGAATCAAGAGATAGCACCTATGATGATGACCTAGTGATGATCTAGATCCAGTGATGATGTCCAGTGATGATCCAGATCCAGTGATGATGTCCAGTAATGAGCCAGATCGAGTGATGATCTAGGTCCGATGATGAATATGACTTGAAGATAAAGATGACTTGAAGATGAAGATGACTTGAAGACGAATATGACTTGATGATGATCCAAATGATACAGTGAAGAAGACTTGTGCTGATATATTGTGTCGAGAGAATACCTTCCTAGTTAAGAGGGAGTGTTGATGTATTTGTAACTTCGGAATGTATTCATCCATATATCTTATGTATTGTACCCTGATGTTTATTTCGGGATGTATCTGTAATGTAATTGAGTCATGTCATACCCCAATGTTTATTTCAAGAAGTTTCTATAATGATAAATTCATGTCAAGTCATTGTGGGTAACCCTCCTATTGGTCAAGGGTTAAAGTCCCCATAGTTGTGGGGCCCTAGTGTTATTAGACTATCCTAGTGAATTCGACCCTAGGTGAGTAATTGTAAGTCGGGGCAATAGTCCCCACCGTTGTGTTACCCTCCTATTTGTCGGAGGAGGCAAAGTCCCCACAAGTTGTGGGGCACTAGGGTTATTAGACACTCCTAGAGATGTCGCCTCTAGTAAGTAATTGTTAAGTGAGGCCGATATGTTGAAGTGGGTTTCAAGTGAACGGAAGAATATAAATAGAGAGTGAGTCTCTCTATTTATCACACACACACTCACTCATTGGGGCGCATGAGTGAGAGAGGAGAATCTCTCTCAATGAGAGAGAGAGAGACAAAAGCTGTGGAGATCATCTTTATGTTTTCGTGTTTTACTTTTGGTGTTGATTCTATCTCTGAGGAAGTTGCAGGGTTTTCACCATTTATGGTTTCCCTGAGGATAAACACTGTGTTCATTGTCTCTTGTGTTTGATTGCTGTGCTTATTATTCTCTCAGTTAAATATCCTATTATAATGCTAGCTTAATGATAAAAATCTAACAGCTTGGAGGAAAATCATCATTGGTGCCTTGAAAATCCTTGCTTAGAGGAAAATAATCATCATCTTGCTCAGTGCTTTATAAAATCTCCACTTGGAGGAAGGTCTTCATCATCATAATTAATTCCTTTGAATTCCTTGCTCGAAGTAAAATAATCATAGGTGCCTCTCAAATCCGCACTCGAAAGAAAATTTCCACCATCTTCAGAAATTGAGATCATTTTAGATGAGTCCATGGATTTTCACTAAAAAATAGAATGGTGCAACTCTCACTCTCCTCACACAAAAATTAGAATGGTGCAACTGTCAACCCCCAACAATCTTATATCTAAAAGAACAAAATTCAAGAAAAGGAATATTTATAGATAATTGATATTTGTTCAAGAAAAGAAAGTTTTTAGAGAAGTACCTCTTTTTATCCCTTCTTTGTTTAAGAGAAGCACATATACTGCAAACCCCAATCCTTAACCTTCTAGGAATACAAACATTGTTTAAATATGTTTTTGTCTTGTAAAATATGCATAGCTAATGAAAGTGTTATTTCCTTCGGACTCTTGAACAAATGCCTTGTACAAGTTGTAGATTTCCTTCCTTAAGAAATTATCTAGAATCTGTATGGATTCTCTATTTGGCATACTCTCTCCATGCTTAGAAAAGAAGTCACGAATCCATGATATTTCAATGTTTGTTATCGGTCCACTAGCTCGTGCATGATAGTATTTAGAATAAAATGTAGGATCCTTTTATAGCCTTGTATGGATTCTTGATAGTCAAAGATTACCAATTGAGTGAATTGTTTTGAATTCCCTTCTGCAAAGCAAAATTTTTCCAATGTGATAATAATAACCTGACTTTGTAGAAATCATGCACCCCACTAAATATGAATTTTGCATATTTTTGTTCATTGATAGATATGCTAGCCTTTTCTCCAAGGCATAATTGCAGTGCATTTGTTTCAAACAATGTTTTTGGCAACACTCACTTGAAATTAAATTAGTAATAGAACTTGGAATTGTGAGTAAATATTTCATTGACCTTGTATAACTGGAATGCTTTGGATTGATATAAAATGGTCTAGTCCTACACTTAATCTTGCTCATTGGTACAATTTTCCTTTGTGTTTCATGTACCTTTGCATCATCTTTATTATAATGAATTTCCTCATCACTATGAGGAATAACATCCCTCGCATTGAGATTCTCATCAGCAAATTAAGTAGGAGATTGATTATCCTTATCAGTATCATGTTTATGACTTGAGGTTAAATCAAAATCATCAACACTAATGGTATTTTCATCGCTTGTAGGTTCATCCTCCCAAAAATAATCATTTGTCTCATTAAAATCCTCGCTTTGAGGAAAATCATCATCGGTGCCATCAAAATCCTTGATTGGAGGAAAATAATCTTCATCAATATTGTTTCCTTCCTCCTCACCAAAATCATCCTATGTCCCATTAAAATCCTCTCTTGGAGGAAAATCATCATCGGTTCCATCAAAGTCCTCGCTTGGAGTAAAAACATCTTCACCATTATTGGTGCCTTCATCCCCACCAAAATCATCATTTGTCCCCTTAAAATATTCGCTAAGATTAAAATCATCATCGCTGCCGACAAAATCCTCACTTGGAGGAAAATCATCTTCACCATTATTGGTGCCTTCATCCTCACTAAAAGCATAATATGTCTCATTAAAATCATCATTAGTGCCATCAAAATCTTTGCTTGAAAAAAAATCATCTTCACCATTGTTGGTTCCTTCATCCTCACCAAAATCATCATCTGTCCCATTAAAATCCTCGCTTGGAGGAAAATCATCATCAATGCCATCAAAATACTTGCTTGGAGGAGAAATATTATTAGTCCCATTAAAATCCTCACTTAGAGGAAAATCATCATCAGTGCCATTAAAATCCTCGCATGGAGGAAAATCATATACAACATTATTGGTGCCTTCATCCTCACCAAAATAATCATTGGTCCCATCAAAATCCTCGCCTAGGGGAAATTCAACTTTGTTGCCTTGAAAATCATCATTAGTGCCTTAAAAATCCTCGCTTGGAGGAAAATAATCATCATCTTGCTCAACGCCTTTAAAATATCCACTTGGAGGAAGGTCTTCATCATCATAATTATTTCCTTTTAAATCCTTGCTCGAAGTAAAATCATAATAGGTGCCTCTCAAATCCTTTATTGAAAGAAAATTTCCACCATTCAAAAATTGAGATCATTTCAGATGAGTCCACGGATTTTCACTAAAAAATAGAATGGTGCAACTCTCACTCTCCTCACACAAAAAGTAGAATGGTGCAACTGTCAACCTCCAACAATCTTATAGCTAAAACAACAACCTCCTTCCCCCTTCCTGCCCCACCCAATTTTCCCTCCAAATTTTTCCTGCAAAAATAAATCGCACATTTCTAACGCATTCATACAATTAGTGAAGTTAATATAATCTTTTATATAAAAACTTTGTAACAATATTAATTAAATCACATGTAAACTATGCTCTATAAACTTTGTAATAATATATTGGTTATATACTTTAATTTTTTTTATCTCAAGTAAAATTTCATTCAACGCCATCCTATTTAAATTTAGTAATAATGCATTAGGCTAATTACACTTTTTTAATCCCACATTCATAAAACGAGTAATGTTAAACCTGGTATTAGTTATATTAACTATCTTGTTTCTTTACTATTCACGTTTGAATTTGGAGCAATTTAATAGTGCTTTAAAGGTCAATTTTCTTATAATAAATTTGCCTATTTTTTGTTTAACTTGGAATTTTTTATCTTTTATTTTATCGTTTTTTTAATCCCACATTCATGTAGCGAAATAAAACTTAATCTATGCTATATAAACACGGTTTTGTTTTCTATAGTCACCTTTTGCAAACAACGATTACAGACATTGGATCAATCTACAAGGCTTTTAAAGACCACTGAGGATATTTTCAAGGTTAGTTTAATTTGCATTTCTATGCAATGTAAATTTTTTTTAATTTTGTTTGGGCTTGGTGTGCCCTTTGGATGCACAAGGGTTAAATTTAAAGTAAATTTTTTTAATTCTTTTTAGGATTGGACATGCCCTTGGACACACGAAGATACATTTTTTATTTTGGGATAACCATTGGACGCCTAAAGGGGCTCAAGGGGAAGAACACAGCTCCTCCATCGTGCGCCCAAAGGGGTCTCGCTAAGGTGCGCACCTTTGGGTGCACAATAAAGGAGGTACACCCATCCCCTCGAGCCCCTTTGGGTGCATAATGCATAGCCCATGGGATTATGCATAGCCTTTAAGCTATGCATTGGGATCCCAAACTGCTACCCCAACGAGCTGGCATGATCCTGAGAATTGCGTCGCCCATTGGGCGGGTGCCGGGGGAGGAGTGGATTGGAGCTCCTCCCTGCTGCCCAAAGTGGCGTGTTGTTCCCACAGTGGTTGACATAATTCTTAGAATCGTGACGCCCATTGGGTGGCCACTTTGGGCCCCTGGGAAAGGAACGATGCTCCTCCCTGTGGCACGCTCATTTGGGCAGCGATGAGGAGATCCTTCTTCCAATCGCGCTAACCCATTGGGTGCCCATGGAGGAGTGGAACTCCTCTACGTTTTCCAAAGGGGAATGCAACAAGCACACCCCTTTGGGCAGTGGGAGAGAACTCCACTCCTCCCCCAAGCACTCGCCCAACAGACTCTCGAGGGAAGAGCTCCTTCCTCCCCACTGCCCATATGGGTATGCAACACACCACTTTGGAATGGGAGCCCAATGGATAACCCAAAGGATATGCATAGCCCATGGACTATGCATTGGGCACCCAAAGGGGACCAAGGGCAGGAGCAACTCCTCCCTCATGTTCCCAAAAAGGCACGCCCTAGGTCTCCCCTTTGGGCACACGAGGGAGGAGCTTCACTCCTCCCCTTTGGGCACACGAGAAAATGGACTATTCTTGGTTTGTGAAAGAGAAATATCAAGGGAACCTATATAGTATTCATTTATATTGTGCCACATTTGCATCTCTTAAAATGGATTATCACTCATAAGGATTATTGTGAGATATGTGTTTGGTGTCAGGTAAAGACATAGTTTATGCAATAGTGAAATAAGCTAAGACCTATTTCAAAATATGATATTGTTTGAAGGTTTCAAAATATAAAATCGATGAAATTTTCACTGAATTTTGTGCAGGGTCGTGTATGATATTGAGCGCAAGAGTGTAAGTTTCTATATTTTTGTATGTTTTTTTAATCTGTTATAATTTGGATGATATGACAATGTAATAGTTTTAATACAACAAGGTTTTTATTTTGCAAGATTTTTCCATGCCACTTTCTCATATTCTGAATGGAATTTATTCCATAGAAGAAGATCATATGGATGTCATTAATGGTACTCTTCAGAAGGGGGGACCACCAAATAAGGGAGAAACATCAAAGAAGAAACGAGTGCAAAATGTCCAGACTGAATAAGTACAAACATAGAAAGGAAATGAGGTCTAAAAATCAAATGAAGTACCTAGGAAGGTTACATTTAAAAATATATCTCACCCAACTGAACTTGATCAACAAATTGTTGTTGATGAAGATATTACTTCTGCTATTAAGAGTAAGAAACACTCTTCCAAAATAACTATGGATGAGGGTGTCTTCATTCCTGGTCAACGGGTTTTTAATTTAGATACACCAGCTTCAAGACATAAAAGGAGGAGACAAGATGTTGAAACCACTATTATCACTCAAAATCGAAGTGGAAATTCTAGGGACATTTTGGAAATCATCACTCCAAGCGGTGATCTAGATTATGGTGTTGTCAAGACAATACAAAATGCCATTCATGTTAGATTGTGGAGGGATAAGTTGGTTTGAAATGGGAACACATTTGATTTAAATGTTAAGAAACTTTATAGACCTACAGAAGGTTATGAGAAGTATAAAATTAGGAAACTGCATCGCTTGCATGTTCATAACTTGAAAGTATTGATGAGGCTCAAGCCTTATGCACATGTGATTGACTACCTAGTTCTTGTTGACATGAAAAATGTTCCTATTAGAGATGCATTTGATGAATCAAGGTGTTTTCATTACAACTACTATGTTTTGGGGGGGAATCATTCTGTAGAGGCCAGAAGAGAATTGATACAAGAGTTTCCCAAAAACCATATTTTTCAAAAAGTCAAATGCATCGTTTATGTTGGTTTAAAAGACACAAAAGAAATTTTTTTGGCATGGGATCGTAACATAGATAGTGACTATAGGATGCCCATGAAATTCATTCAAAGGGTCAGATTTATCCACAGTGAATTTAAACAAATATGTGGTGGGGATCGATCGTAAGTTGATGTAGAATTCTGGAAACAATGTTGTATGGAAATAGGTTTCCTGATTAAAGAGGACGATGTGAAACATAAAGGTTTGAAAGGAAGTGATGCATTTAGAGTTGTAGATAACTATTTTAGTTGGCATTTAGAATGGGGACAATATTGGTATAAGAAATCAAAAGGTAAAGAAAATTAAAGCAATTGCATGGAGTGGTGATCAAGAAGGTCTTAACTATGGTTAAGAATTTGTTTGAAGATATGACTATAACACCTTGGAGAGCAATAAAAGGGGTGAAAGATGAAACGCTTATATCTACAATTATGTCACGTGTAAAGTCAGGTGAATTATCCATGAAGGAAATGTGCAATGAAAATTTGAAAAGTAAGTTTGTAGATTGGTTTATGTTTTAAAGTTTATTTTTTGAGTTTAGTATGTTTTATTAATTAAGAATTATTTGTATTATTAGATATGATTGTAAACATAATTTATTTTTACATCACTTAGTCATAAGGCCCTTACATGAAAATACAAGAGGATATGGTTATAATGTTGGGGGAGATGAGTTGGGATGATTTCAGATGCAACTATCCATACTCAAGCTTCATAGAAAACTTGAAGAAAAAACAAATTGCATACAAAAAAAGTATATTGATTTATGATATATTCTATTTTATTTATTTGTAAGTCAATTCATTTATATATTTTTACTTATACATATAATTTTTTCCTCAAACATGTCAAAGAAGAGTACAATACCAGAGTCTTTCAAAATTCATATTCAAAGAGCCAAAATAGAACGACAAAGAAGACAACATCTTGCAAATGTTGAACTTGATGATACCCCTTGATAATCACGTTTGGAATGGGATCGACACTGAGCAATATAAAGTGGTTTCAGTGATTGTGCAAACATTGCAAATCTTGTTCCTAAAAATGAGTACTCCCTAGTAATTATGGATATCCCTCATGGATGAAATATCAAAAACATTACTTATGATTGTGAGCCTTATACTTACCAATTATTAAATAAAGTGGTTTCGGGATTTATGGAGGTCACAACATCACTTTATGGAGATTTATTGTTTTCCATTTAGATGTATAAGGAGGAGCGGTGCTAACAACCTTCAAGGATAAAGCAAACTCAAGGAAGCAATTGTATTGGTAAGATATTTGTAGTGTGCTTTTAAGCACTTGAAATTAGAATTCAAATTTTTTTTTCCATAAGTTAATTAGATTCTTATTTATTTTTGTTACATGCATAAACCTCAGATATTCGTAGCTTGAGTAGTGATCCATTTATGAGTGATACTGAAAAACATACATCTTTCATGATGGACAAAAGATGAGACCTATGAATCTCTTTTAATCGATGAAAAGA
The DNA here is from genome assembly GCA_001517045.1 of Pseudotsuga menziesii. NCBI lineage: Eukaryota > Viridiplantae > Streptophyta > Pinopsida > Pinales > Pinaceae > Pseudotsuga > Pseudotsuga menziesii. Next base: position 50,277 of record LPNX011061247.1, on the reverse strand, counting down.
GTGAAGGAAAATACAGTCAAATATTGACTTATAATGTTGTGGTTAAAAAGTTGACATATGAAGAAAGAGATTTGAAAGGATAGATTGTAAACATCTACCAGAATCCACAAGCATTGATTAATTATCTCATAGATACATTTTCAAAAGAAGAATATTGGGTTTTATATTTGTTCTCGAGATCATGTAATATTTCTAATATTACATATGAAACTAGCGTCATTAATCTGTATTTTTTAAATTTATGTTTTATTATGCTATTTAACTTAAAAAAATTTATGCATGTGGTGATTAGATACAACAATAACACGCTCCTTACAAAAAGGAAGAAATTTCATATCCATTGATTGTGTTGAAGAGGCACATTCTACAACCTAGTAGGGAGGAGATGTATAACTCCTTCTGTGCTCATCTCAGAGATAACACGTGTCCTTTATAAAAAAATTAATAAACGATTATAAACAAAACATGTTGGCTCAAATTAAATTTCAATTATTTATAATCACAGATATATAAAACTACACAAATTAGATAGATTAAATAATAAATATTGCATTACACACTTCCTCAACCTTTTCACTCTAAAAGAGGGTTTGCACCTTCAAAGATTTGATCCCTCTCAGTGCTTGGCAGATCCCCTTTTAAGATGGATCTATGCTAGTAATGATCCACTTCAGTGCAATTATATCAAGCAAAGAATTAATGATATGAAAGTTCTTCCAGATGAAATGCAGGAAGTTGCTTTGAAGAAAGGAGAATTAATTGAGTCACTTGTGGCAAAGATGTCAAAAGAGATTCAACCAATATTAAAAGGGATGTTTGGAAATGATCACTTTGGGCCCTTTCGTAGAAGTAGAAGATCCAATGGCAGAAAACAATGAGGTCAAGGAAGAGACCCAAGCTGCAGAAAATGTCAATTTCGATGAAGATTTTGGTCTGCGTGATATTCTTGATTAGTTTCATGCAGTTGAGGAAAATGTCAAACATATATTTTGGTCTACATGATATTCTTGATTAGTTTCATGTCGTTGAGGAAAATGTCAAACTTGACAAGTTTTTGATAAGATATTTTTGTAATGATTTGACTTTAAGATTTTTTATTTTGAGAATAGCTATTATGTTTTTTCAGATGTTGTTTACAAATATATGGCATAGTTTTTGTTGGGTTTATGTGAATCATTACTTTATGGAAAATAATGTTAAACAGTATCATTTTTACACATAAAATAATTGAAAATAGGTTAAAAATGGTTTGAAATTTCTTTATTTTCTCTCTATTTTTTTACAAATTTGCCCCAAAAATGACTTATTTAAGAGAAATATTTAAAGAAAAACTTCCAAAATGTATTTATTTTCATTCTAATTAGTTTCTGAATGTTAAAACAATTCAAAAATTATATATTTTTCCATTATAACTACGCACTAAATGTATAGTTTTTTGTAAATTTTGAAAAAATGTGTTTGTAAGTAAACATTATAGTTTTTTATGATCAAGGAGTTTCAAACTTGCAAAAAAAATGGCTCGAAATGAAAATTGGTGCTACCGGTATACACAATTTTTTAAACGGAGGAAAAAACAACTACTAAAATTGACCCCCCAAAAAGAGAACAATGACTGGTTCTCATCAAGTTATATAACTTGTTGATAAACATTGAAGCATTAGGATATGTTATGTAGAATTAAATGGCCTAGGGCCTTATTAAAGGCATCTCCTTGTAGAGATGTGACAGTGACCAAGTGGTAAATAACCATTTTGTCGATGAATCTTTCCTCACTCTATTAGAGAAGGAGACCCTCCTTAAACAAACACGTTATTTTTTAGGTCCTTTGTAAAGCTTTAGCATCCAAGCTTCAATTGGGAAAAACACCTTGATTTTAACCATGTAATAAGGATGTGTCCAAGTGGCTAATAAGCGAAGGATGGACTTGGATTTAGCTTAGACAAGTTTTCAAATGATTAGCGATTCCCTTTACTTTTCATGTGACCCCAAATATGATTATGAGCATGATGATTCTCTTATTTGTGCCCATGTGCACTTCTACTTTGCACTCGTTTTCTAGATAAATTATTTTATGGTTTTTTCAATCATTTTTAAAATATTATATGAAAGATTATACATTTTGAAGTTATTTTTATAAATAAGTTATTTATGAATTTTTAAATAAGTTATATATATATATATATTAAAAAATAGTTATTTTATTATTAAAATAGATATTAGAATTTTTTTTTATTGAATATCCATTTCTTACTTGTTAAACATTAAAAAAATAGACATTCATATAAAAATTTATTAAGAAATTTCTAATTAATTGTGTAATTAAATTCATATTTATTAAATATTTTTAAATTAATTGTATAATTAAATTCATATTTTTGGGTGTTGTAAATAATCTTGATGCATAATAATCAGAAGACTTTATTTTCATTAAAAGCTTTGTTAATTCAACATAAAATATGGATGTATGTTTTAATGTTTATGTGATTAAATGTTTTCACAAGATAATATTAATGTTGTTGACAATTTTGTTGTCATGCATTGTGTATTGTTTTTGGCTTGTAGTTGTTATTTTTGTGTATGTTAGTTTGTTGTTGACTTCTAGGACTAGCCTGTGGTCTAAGAAACAATGACCCAAGTGCATCTAAACAGTAAAATTCACATGGGGATCGCACCAGGCTTGGGCCACACCAACCCTTAGCATAGTTGGATTTTGAAGTGTCTACTCCTAGCTACCTTTCTAGGTTTGGATTTGGGTTGTCATGCAAAATGAGGCCCGTCCAATCATTTGTGTTAGTGGGATTTGATAACTTGTAGTTGTTATATATATGATTCTATATGATATTTTGTTTGGAGTGAGTTATTAAGTGGACAAATTCAAATTTTTTAACATTTTATTTTTATTTTTTAATGAGGTAAAGTTCTATCATGGTCAACTTTTTTTCGAATTCCAACAATGTGAGTCATCTTAGAATTGTGCAAAATCCATGGTCAAAGTTTTCATTAATAAGGTGAAACTATGGCCTCTATCAAAGTGGTTTCACTCGAAAGTGGGTGAGTTTGTCAACTTACTTTATTTTGCTATAATGAGATATTCATGTGTTGGGATTTTGTTCCATATTAATCATTGTTTATTTGTAGGTTTCCATAAATGTTATTTTGTGGGTAGAACCATTCTAGCATATAAGATAAGAGTTGTGTTCCACTAGTGATATGCATTCTTGTGGTTGTTATCTATGTGATGTTATATGCAATTTCCTATAATGGTATATTCATGGGATGAAATTTTATTTCACGTGGATACTTGTTTACTTGTGCATTTTGAAAATTGTGAACACAAACATTCTCACAAGTGAAGTTAGTGCTTTGATCCACATTAATAACTATTTATTTATGGATTTCCATAAATATCATTTTGTGGGTAAAAATATTCTACCATGTAAGGCCATATGTAGAACCTGCATTATTACCAATCTCTAATGAGCATCATTTACTAGTTAAACACTCTGCTTAGCACTAGTAAGATTGAAACTAATAAACCCCCCCTCCCAATACAATTATGGTCAAGCACGCTTAATTATATAATGTTTCAGCATTGTGAAACCAACCTATATCATGTCATTCACAAAACCTTAATAAGTATGGTGACTTCATTCATTACACCATTCTCTTTATTTAAGCATGTGGAGGGCATTATGAAATATGTTTTTTTTTTTTGGATTTCAAGTGCATGGAGTTTTTTTGTTTTCCAAAGCAAAAATATTGTGATTTATTATTAAAAACAAACCACCTTTTACATGGCCTGCACGCTTTTTAGACATATGATCATCACAACTAGCAATGGTATCATTACTTATGTCAACTATAAAAAAACCGCATAGAGTCTGATGAAACAAGAATTTCATTATCTATCGCAAATATGTGTATCAATACATCATACCAAAAAAATTGAAAAGTTCCCAAAATAGTAAATTGATTTTTTTGTTACACTATGGGTATTTATGATATTCAAAAATTGATTGGTCTAGGGTCGTCCTCCATAACAATGTCAATGACACACTCCCATTTTTGCCAAACACCATCTCCAAACTACATCCCCACCTTAGAGAGATGATCCGCAATGTTGTTCCTCTCTCTAAAAATATGTCTACAACTTATCTCCTAAAAAAAACTTGCTACAATTCTGAGCACTTCCTCAAACAAGGGATGCAAGAAAACGTTTTTGGGAATCTGTTCAGTTTCATCCACTTTATAGCTAACATCAAATACCTAAAAAATTGTATTCTATGTATCTCCTTTGAGAAAAATAATAATAATACCATATTCAATGACAATAACTCGGCACGATTATTAGTGCATTGACCCAACGCAACAAAAAAATTTGTCCATTCTTAATCGGAAGAAAAGATAATACCATCGGCACCACCAATTGTTGGGTCCCCTTGGAAAGCCCCATCAAAAAAGAACCAATGATATGATTTATCTATAGTCTCCATTGTTACTCTCCTAAACTTGAATTGCTTCTTTAATTGTGGTAGGGATAAAAAAATAGAAATGCTTTTATAAGCATAGACTTATGGAGGGATCTTTTTGTCCTCAAAAGTGACCAAATTTCGATCCAGCCATGCACCCCAAATTAACAAAACAGGAAAATATTTGAAACATGTGGATGAGTTAACATTTAACCAATGCAACAAAGCATCCTAAAGATCAAATCCATTCCAGTAATAATTAAAACCTTTTTTCTGAGACACAGTCAACCACATTCCTTGAATAAGAACAATGAAATAATAAATGGGAAACAATTTCTTCATCATTTCTACACCGGGGGACATCTCTCAGGGCTTGCAATTTTTTTTAGAAATGAAATCCCAATCAATAATTCTTTTTTCTAAAGAAAGCCACAAAAACAATTTGATCTTCAAAGGACGAGCCATACTCCAAAAATATAAGTACCACCATAGTGGTTGTGGAAGATCCTCTTCCTCTCTAGTAACTTTCTATCCCAATCTTGGAATGTAACTTCCACCTTCAGGATTCCTACACGATATTATCTCATCATCTCTTTCAACAAACCTTATACTGCAATCATGAAGTGACTTTACATACTTATCCAATATAACCTTTTCATTCTACATAAAACCAAAATGACACGCCTGAAGCCAAACCTGTCGAAGATTATTAGTCAGTTGCTTGTTTCTAATTTGGTGAAGAAATAAGAAGCCTTGGTCTTGTAAAGAGTCCATCATATGATCAGGAAAATCAAAAGCATCACAATAACCTGTCCAAGGGACAATACCTAATCTGAGACTCCTACCATAACAATCCTCCACACTATCCAATCTGCGATAAGATCAAAGGCCTAGAATGAAGATTTCAACATAATAGACACATTTCTTGAATTCTTATCCATGCTTTTAAACCATTCTTCAATGGAAAGGGGAGAAATACACTTTGATATACAACCATGGTCCACAAACTGTCATTAGAGGAAATTTCAACTCAAAATGGGCCTCCTAAGGAAAATAGTAAAATAATAGTTAAGATAATAAAATAAATTTTATTAATTTTGGAGGAAAAAAAAACTACTTTTTTGTTCGTATTTTCGACATATATCCCTGGGTTTTTACTCAAATTTCGATCGGGAGATCTCATTGGATGCGTAATTAAATTCTGCATCCAACGAGTACCCACTCAATATGCTTTTGACGAACCCCTCTACCCCAAAAACAAGAAATTCCTGAAAAACATGATGATGATGTCATCATCACTTTTTTTTATGTATTTCTTGTTTTTGGGGTAGAGGGGTCTGTAAAAATAATGTCGAGTGGGTATTCGTTGGATTCAGAATTAAATTCCGCATCCAACGAGCTCTCTCGATCGAAATTTGAGTAAAATCACAGGGAGATATGTCGAAAATACGAACAAAAAAGTAGTTTTTTTATGATACCTATCCCCAAATTTTTATTCAAAATTTGTTTAACACCTATACGGTATTTTAAATTTAAAGCAATTTCATTGGTTAACACATGATGACATGGAATTTGAATTTGGGTTAAAAGGCCCATTTTGAGTTGAAAATTCCTCTAATGCAACTTTTAGGATCCTCCAAATATTTTTTGCAGAAAAGGCCTTGGCGAAACATTGTGGATGTTTGAATCCCCATCCCCCATATTCCTCTGGGAGAGATAATCTATTCCACGCAACCATGAAAATAATTTTCCTTCTTATGACCATTCCACAGAAAATTAAAGCAATTTTTCCTAACAAGATCCATAGTTCCACTAAGCAAATGAGCCATTGAAAACTAAAACACAGGAATGGCTTCAAGAATAGAATTCACAAGTATTATCTCACCACCTCTAGAAAGCCATAAATTGCACCATAATTGGATTCTTTTCTCAACCTTTCCTACCGGCCATTCGCAATCCTTCTTATTATAATCATTTGGCTTTATAATATATCTAACATATTTTATACCTAACTGGACATTTACTTCAGTAAAATTAAATTGAGCTCTAATCCAATGAACCATCTCCATCTCTAAGTTCATGAAAGAAACAAATGATTTGGATTGATTGATAGTCATAACTATAGCTCTAGCAAAAGAATCCAACAATAGTTTGATCTTGATAATATATTTCCTGAACCCATATGTCAAAAGCAAGATATCATCTTTCAAGACCCCGATTTATACCATTCGGCCCATGCTCATAAATTTTATAACCTTGTATATATCCACTATGAGCAACAAACCCCCAAATAATGGAGACATTTGGGTTCTTTTCCACCACTATAATGACTTCTACGGAACAACTACTAGCAAAAGCATCCTCCATGGAGATAGGAGTATTCTACGAACACAGTTATGACATCTTCAAGTTATCTGAGTCTCTTCCACCAGAAACAACTTTGTTATCTGCCACTTTCTACCTCTAGCCCTTTTCATAAAGGAAAAGAACGTTCATGGGCAAAATGCCCATATTTATGCCAACAAACACACTTGATTATGTCGACCTCTCGATTCGACATAATCAAGAGGTCGAATCCAGGTTTTATTTCCCTTTGCAATTGCAATATCCTCTAGAAGACCATCTCTAAGGTATTTAATGCATGGAGTATCTAGTACTCAAGATAATTATTGTGGGACCTATCTAAAATTAGTCAATTTTTTACTTTTCCAATCATTATTGACATAATTCAACCATCTAATCTATAATCAGATTATCACTTTCATTGTTTAGAATCTATTTTTTATTGCAAAAATAGATTCACCTTCCTAAAAACCCTTGTTCTATCCTAATTGTGGAATCTCAACACCTATATATGCAATTCCAACAATTGTAACAAGATTTTAGAGAAAAATGATAAAAGAAAAAGATGATTGAATTTTGGTTACTAAATAAAATCTCAAAATAAATAATTATATTCTTAATGTATGTAAAGGAGCAGCCAGGTAAATTAGGAAGATTACTTACACCTGGTAGAATTTGCTTACAATAATCATTATCAAGCTTCAACTAGATATAGTCATTTTGAAATTTTGTATGGAGGAAATTTAATACCCCCATCTCTTGGAGTAATCCAGTTGACAGGCTAGTATTAGGACCTGAATTATTAAAGGAGATGGAGTTAATTGTAAAACAGGTTTTGCGCAAGATCGATAGAAAATCCAAGCAGATCTTAAACAAACTCCAAAGGAGTTCCAGGTAGGTGAACATGTTTTTATTAAGGTGAGACCTAAAAAGAATTCTTTGAGGTTAGGTAACTGTGCTAGGTTAGCACCCCGATATTGTGGTCATATTCAAATACTGTGCAGGATAGGACAGGTATCATATCAGTTATCTCTACCACCAAATTTAAGAGTTCACAATGTTTTTCATATTTCTGTATTAAAAAAATATGTACATGATGCTACTCATGTTATTAATTGGAATGATGTGCAGGTGGAACCCGAAAGAGATTTTTTGGTGGAACTGGATTGTATCCTCGAAAGGAGGGAGATCTCGCTTCAGAATCGCACCATTGGTCAGGTGAAGGTGCAATGGAAGCACCTTAGTCTAGAAGAAGGCACCTGGGAATTGGAAAGTCATATGCGGGATTCATATCCCATTCTATTTCAAGGAAATTCTGAGGACAAGGAATAAATAACATCGATGACGATGTTATAAATTAAGGGGGTGTGTATGTCACATGCCCAAATTTGCAAAACAATGTAATGTCATTGAGGAACATTATGTTATCTTTTATGATAAAGTTTGTAATTGATGACCAAGTGGGGTCAAGGATAATTAATGTATTGCAGAATATTTTATTAATAAATAAAAAAATGATGAGACAATAGCTTAGGCAAGCTGTTAAATGAGTGTTAACTAGTCACTTGGTGGAGGAGTCTATGTGGAGAGTATACTGACAAGTGGCAGCATCCTCAAACTACTTCTAACTGTTGCAGGTGGCAACTTCCCAATAATTGTGGTCATGATTCCCCAAGAAAGTGGAATAGGAGCAAGTGGCTCATTAAGTAAAAACTGACCCAGAAGACCTAGGAATTGATATAAAAATTTCCATTGAAGACAACTGAGGTTGCTCGTTTCTAGAGTTGTGTTCATTCTGAGTGAATGAAGTGCACATGAGAAATTCGATGGAGGAGACTTGTTGAAGTGAGTTTGAGGGATTAAGTGTTGAAGATTGAACTTGTGCAGCTACTTTAAGCTGAAGTTCTTACTGCTGTAAGCATAGATGAGTTACTAATGTATATCTAGTAAAGTGACAGAGGATATTAAGGTTACATCTCTCACCCAGTACTCTACCAGGAGGACCAGGAGACAGGCTCGAGGGTCCTAAGAAAGTGCAGAATAAGCTTTCTCCAGGAATTGGTTGAGAGGAACAACCTCCTTAAGCTGTTGTTACCTCATCGATTTGGCAGGTTCTACTTGTTCAGGTTAAATTATAGTTTATCTACTGTTTCAGAAAAAGATTACGAGTTTTCAAGTTATGCATATTATTATTTTATTAGGGTTAATGAAGAAGAAAGAGCATTGTTTAATGATAAAATTAGTGATTAGCAGATTATATTTAAAAACAGTAGAGAGTTTGCTAAGTAAAAGGTGAATAGAAAAAAAAGATTACCAAACTATATTTTTCCACGCCTTTTACAAGGCAGTACTCTAGTACAGCTGGTTGCTTAGTTAGATAAGTATATTTGTTTATTAACTCTGAATGTAAAATGCAAATATTTATTTCTACAGTTTTATGTGATTTATTTACAGAAATCTAGCTGTACTTGCTATGTCTATTGAAAGTAACTACATTATCTAATTTCAGAAAAGAATAGATTATATAATAATCATTAGTAATTATAATATTCACTTATTACTAGTATTAACACTTATTACAAATACAATAAATAAATTTTAATAAACAAATATCGGAACAGTAAAAGTTTTATTTAGGGTTTAACCTAGCTATTACTTTATAGGTCATTATAATTAACTATTCAAGTTTACAATTACACTATGTTTTCTGTAAGCATAGGTGTTTTTACTGCAACCCGCAAGAACCATCTAGGGTTTATAAGAGATAGGATTTATCTCTGAAACAGACTTTACATTCTTACTCTTAATACAAAACCTAACAGCAGTAATTAATTATTACTAAAAATAAAATGAATACAGATCTAAGGTTTATTTTTGAAAACCATTTAAATACAGGACTGTAGGTTATCCAATGGTAATAACTTTTTTAAGAGAAACAGAGCATTTTCCTCACCCAAAACACTATGCAAATTTAAATAGTAACAATTACTATAAACCATTTATACTAACTGTAATTTTTAACTTAAAAAATACTGTAAACAAACTAAACAGAGACGAATTGGAAGAAGTATAATGGCCTATGGCCTCTTATAACATCTGTTGAGGCTCAAGCCTGATCAAAACAATTTATACAAGTTTAAACATAAATAGTAAATCAAAAAAACTTTACGTCTTCCCAGGCCGTAAAAGGCTCAACCAAAAACCTTAAGTCACTGCTGCAACAACCTTAAAATATTTCCACATAACAACCTCTAGGGTGTTAAAAGTAGTATTTTAAACAAGAAGCAATTTTATAAAACAGTAAATCAAGGCCGAGCCAACAACCAGCACGGCGAAGCTTCCATATTTTACCGACCACCACAACTTAAAGTGTAGGAAAAACCCTCAGTACTAACTGGGGCTTACTAGGGTTTGCATGGCCGGAGTTTGAAGAGATGTGCTAGCATCCATTATTCAAAACCAGGAAAGAAACCTGCGCAGTAAAACAATAATAATTACAATCTTTATAATGTATTTGAAATTGTTAATTTTAATGTAGAATGAAAACCTTGACAGGCCATTACCTGGTAGTGATCTTGTTCTGGAGAAGTTGTGGAAGCAAAGTCTCTGGAGAAATCAATGGCACCTCTGAGAGTAATGCCGGAAACTATGAAGATGTAGAACGCAACATAAAACCTGGAATCATGCTCTGAATGAGTTAAACACCATGAAGAAAGCAAACCAACCAGAGGCTGAAGCACTTGTCACCGTGCACTAAAACTACAACCTCAGTTTTCAAGTCGGCAGCCAAAAACCAGCCTCAATACACCAGTGCACATACAACAGTCAACAAGCTTTAAAAAAAAAACACAGTTTGTTCTCACCTACATAAGCTTGTAGCGGTTTTTAAAGGACATATTTACACCTCAGAGGTCAATACAGAACCATGGCGGCCACGAGCTCTCAGCTCAACCACACCTCAGTCGAAGAAACCCTCTCACTTGCGAAATGAAGGGTTAGGGCAATCGTTTAAGTCAACTTAACCAATGGATAAAACACTTCCACGTGTCCACTATAATTTTTCACCTTCGTGGATTGCAAATCAATAGTTGATTATGTCGTTTCCAATCTGCATAAAATCATTACAAATCAAAATAATAAATCATTTAAACAATGTAATTTTTGATTGCCAATAATGTAATATACCCTTTGATCATTTTGATGCCTATTTTGTAAACAATAGAATAAATAAATGCATTTTTGTTTAGGGTTATTTGTTTATTGGGCAAGATAGGGTAGTATTTCTTAACTATATTTTTAACATACCCTTAATAATAAACTATATTGATAAGGGAAATCTAATAATTTCTTGAAGCAGTCATTTGTATCTTAGAGTTGGAGAGTAATTGTTTGTTTAGGGCCCAAGAAATCATAAGATATTTTATATTACATAAACCAACAACCATATCTCAAAAGAATTACAAAAAAACCTTGTGTAAAGGTGTAGTTTATAGCTAAAAGGTACACCAGGAAATGAGGTGTAAGATACAAATAAGAAGACTTCAAAGTAAAAATTGTAAAAGTTTGAAGGAGGATTCTTTCAACTAGGAAGAGAATCTTGGACCAGTTCTCTTAATGCATTGTGTAGTTGGGGATACAAGTAAGTGCAGTCCATATACTTTATATAAGAGTATCAATTGTAATTTTGACATCCAAATTATGAGTAAAACAGTTAAGGGTCAAAATAGTTTTTGTTTATCTATTAAGAAAACATTTAATTATAGAACCCTAGGGTAAGGGTAAGTTTGGTAATATTGCGACTGAGTATGATGACTTAAGAACCCTTAGAAAACAAACTCTTGGAAAAGATAGACTAAATTTATAGTTCAACAGCGTAGAGTATTTCTCTCATGTTTACAAAAGGATTCAAATACATTTGATCAAAATCAAACTCCAAATGTTTTGACTAATCTATCAAAAGTCTGAGTACCATATCTTTTCTATTTAAATTTTAGATCACAATTACTATAAGCAAAAGTACGAGTATTCTTTAGAAATAATCTTAATCATCCAGTTTGATTTGATTTCATTTTGATGGTAATTTGGTCATGCATTTAACCCATGCATATGCAGTTTTGTTTTAACACCTTTAGGGAGTTTTGACAACTTTAATAGGGTCAACGTTACCTCTTACGAAGACAAGTTGCATTTAAACATTCTAATTCTAGCATCATTTTTATGCTAGTGAAGTATCTTTCTTGACCTAGATATATTTTTTTACTGGAACAAAACGCTTACCTGTTAGAACCTGTAAAGAACCATCAGTTCCACTATGTTAGCTATAATCTAAGTAAGCCTCAATCACACCTAATAAATTTTCCCTACTTGACAAAAAAAATAAAACAATAACATACTTAGCATTAGTAAGAGTCGGATTTCTTTTCTACTTTCTGGAAATTACAACTACTATGTTAAAATAGTACTAACACATTATTTAAGATAAGCCTTTAAGTTATACATAACCTTATAAAAGAAGTAATCTTCGTTTCTCTTTAAAAACTGTTTAAATATCCGCTATCAGTTAATGGTTCATTAGCATTGACATTTGACATTTTATGTCACATGAAAATTTTTAAATTTTTACGAATTTTTACGTTATTACATATGGTTCCATCTATTGCTTAGGAAGCCCGTGGCATTAAGAAGGGGCTAGACACTTTTATGGAGGTGAATGGGATAGAAATAAATAAGGGAAAGTCCTAGGTGTACTTTTTCAACACCTTGAAAATGACACGACGAAACATCCTCAGAATCTTGGAATTTTCGGAAGGTGTTCTACCTTCCAAATATCTAGGTGCTCCTTTAGCTGAATCCACTGTAAAAAAATCTCCTGGAAGGATTTATTGGATAAAATCAAGCAAAATATCGGTCAATGGACCTATAGGGCTCTTAATCTCCCAAGAAGAATAATTATGGTCAAGTCAGTACTCCAAGCCATGCCTCTGTACCTCTTCTCTGTTTTTGCCACTCCCAAATAAGTGCTAAAACAAATTCGAAACATCAAGAGGACCTTTCTATAGGGGGGGGGAAAAGGGCACAAGAAATGGGCTCTAGTCGATTAGAATACTCTGTGCAAACCAAAGGTTGTCAGGGGGCTAGGACTCAAGGATCCTGTCAGCATAAATAGAGTATTTAGGGAAAAAATATGGTGGAAATGGATTTCTCACTCAAAGGAACCCTAGGTGCAACTGTGGCATAAGAAATGCGTGCCTCAGTGGCCAAAACAATAGCTTATTCGATTTAGGGAAGATCTCTTGAGTTTAAGTATCTAGAATGCTACCCAAGAAAACATAGGTCTCATCCAAAGCCACAACTTTTGGGAGGTTAGAGACGGGAATTCAACATCGTTCTCTCGGGATGCATGTCACCATTTTTAGCTAACCAAGATGATATCCCGGATCTACTCCACTATCTTCAGAATAGCCCGCTGGAACGTGTGCATGATTTTCGAGACCACCTTTCAACGGATACCCAGTTCAGGACATGGAAACCAAAGTCTTGGTGGAAAGCTTGTGCACCTGAGGATAATATCGAAGATTTCTATGAGGAATTGTGCAACAGAAGGATCCCAAAGGTGGACGGGCCGGGCAATATTCAATGGGGGTATTCCAACACATGCAACTTCAACATCAAAGAGGCAATGGGAATTTTGATGGAAACTCACAGAATGGAGAAGGAGTTGAAGTGGTGGAAGATTTGGGGTGGGAAATGGTGGCCAAAGTTGGCATCTTTTAGTTTGTTACTTATCACGAGGCACATCCTTATCTGAGACAATATTCAGGGACGCGTGATGATAGGACCATTGAGATGTAGCCTATGCGAAACTGCTACTGAAACTATTAATCATCTTCTTGATGAATTCCTGATGGAATCTTCCCTTTGGTAGAAAGGAGCAGTAAAGTTCAGAAAAAGTTTCAGACATAATGGGCATCTAGATATAACAATAGCCAATTGTCCTCTCCAGGTCTTCAAAAATGAGATTTTGAATAGTTTTGGGACCTATTCCCAGTATTTGTTGTGTGGGAAATATCGAAATCTAGGAACAAAAGAATCTTCAAGGACAAGCTCTGCCACATAGAGGAGGTATGGGCTCTAATCTAAATTCATATAAAGGAAACTCTAACCATAAGCCGATGGACTCAGGAAGTTACTAAAGCAGACAAAACAGAATGCCAAATACTAAATGATTGGGGTATCTTCAACGTACCTGGAAACAAGGAACGCTTGTGAGCTCTGAATGCACCTCCTCGCAGCCCCCACTCCTAGCAACGACCGATGACAGGTTCCTTTAAACTGAATTTCGATGGAGCATCTAAAGGCAACCCAGGACCAGTGGGATATGGAGTTGCAATCAGGAATTCAAAAGGAAAGGTGATCAACATATTCCGGGGGGACAGGTGAAAACACCAACAACATGGTGGAGTTGGAAGGACTGGTAAGCGGATTAAAGTGGGCCTTACGGAAAAAATGGATGCCCTTGGTGGTGGAGGGGGATTCCTTTGTTATCATCTCAATAGCACGAAGAATCCAGCAAGGATCCACTATTGCCAAGGTCTCAAGGAATTGCAAATGGGAAAGCCGATTATCAGAACTTAAGCGACTATTAGTCGCCACCCTGGCTATACAATTTACCCATGTTCGACGAAGAGGGAATAAAGTAGTGGATGTGTTAGCGAATTCAGGGTTCGGGAAATGAATTTCTTTCCATGCAGAATAGTGTTCGTATTTAGGTGACCACGTTCTATGTCGGGGCTGTGAGAAGCTAACGAAAAGAGATAATGGAAACTTGTCGACTTGTATGGATGCTAAATAGCGTAGAACTTCTCATCAGGATGCCAGCCAGTATCACCATGGACAGGAAATAACCTCCCATGATGACACACCTCCTTGCATGCACCCGCACCATGTTTTATCTCTAGAGCCTCATGGGTGGCACGTTCCTGGGACAAGTGGTTTCCTTTCATTGAATCCTGAGGAGGGTACGGTGGCAACTGATGGTGAATAGATCCAGGAGGAGTTGGCAATCCCACACGTCACTGCCATGCCTGATTCCACGTATCCTCATAATGTCAAGACAAGTGGCGAAGGAAAAACAAGGAAAACCGTAGATAATGACATGACATGCAGATCCATCGGGGACAGTCCTTTGTCTTTCCCTCTTTAAATGTGCTTACCTCAGTCCTTCTCTGGCTTGTCCGAAGTATTCGAACGTAATTTCCCTTTCAGGAATATCGTTGGCCTTACCACAGGCATTCACCATCATGATGAATGTAGGCAGGAGGGTCGTACGCCGTTGAATAAAATGGATAACCCTGTCCAAGATCACACATGCGAGCAGGAGGGCTCCGATGATCCAAGTCTGGTAAAGCAGTACAAATATTTTAATGTAGAGAAACTGGCTCACGTGAAGGTGGGAGTTCACTCATGTTCCATGAGCATGTTGTGCCTCCTTTGGTTTCCCATAGATTCCTTAAATACCCCCACACGGGAAGGGATGTTCATGCATTCTTTTAACAACTTTGTGAATGAGAGGTTGCTTTCTGCAAGCATTCATTCCTTGGGTGCTCTGGTCAATGGTTTAATGGTGCTACAATACAGAGTTCACGGTCGCCATGGTGCAAATTTGAGGGTTGAAGCTGAGGGTCGGTCAACAGAAGGCTCCTCTCAGTAAGAGCCGATGGCATTGGAATCCCTAGTTCCCTTAGCTTTCAATTGGGGGGCGCAATATATGGTAGAAATCCCTACTCCTGTGGAAGCCCAAATTGCGCATAGGGAAGTAGCCCTACTTTGGGAATATGAAGCCCACCAAGGAAGGACTCTTTTTGCCAATCCTTTCTGGGTTGTGCGCATTGTACTAGCACGGAACATTCATGTGAGGCTGTAGTTGTCTCAAGGCATTAGAGAGGCACTTCAAATGATCAGAGGTGCGCAGCAAGCTAGCACGACAGGATTTCGTCTGCTTGAGACGGTTATTGAAGATTACATAGGTCATCCCAGGGAGCTTCCTAGGGAGGAGTGGGTTTCTCCTCTCCGTGAATCCTCTGCCCCGTGAGGGGTGACTTTCCTGGCTGTTATGTCTTTTTGTGATGGAGGGGTTGTTTCTCTTATCCAGTCTTTCATTTAACTTTTGTTATTTAAGGCTCTACATTTTACTATTTATCATGTTTGATTCTGTTGTTTATGGTTCTAAGACAT
>LPNX011061247.1:0-24059 GCA_001517045.1 Pseudotsuga menziesii | reverse complement strand
CTATGATGCCTCATCTGGTATGAAAAAGGACCAGCTCTGTGATGCCTCATCTAGTATGAAAAAGGACTAGCTCTGTGATGATACATCCAATATGAAAAATTACTGGCTCTATATAGGTTCCTATGACGAGAAGAATCAAGAGATAACACCTGTGATGATGACCTAGTGATGATCCAGATCCAGTGATGATGATCCAGCAGTGATGATCCAGATCCAGTGATGATGTCCAGTGATGATCCAGATCCAGTGATGATGTCTAGTAATGATCCAGATCGAGTGATGATCCATGTCTGATGATGAAGATGACTTGAAGATAAAGATGACTTGAAAATAAAGATGACTTGAAGATGAAGATGACTTGAAGACGAAGATGACTTGATGATGATCCAGATGATACAGCGAAGAAGACTTGTGCTGATATATTGTGTCTAGAGAATACCTTCCTAGTTAAGAGGGAGTGTTGATGTATTTGTAACTTCGGAATGTATTCATCTGTATATCTTATGTATTGTACCCTGATGTTTATTTCAGGATGTATCTGTAATGTAATTGAGTCATGTCATACCCCGATGTTTATTTCAGGAAGTTTCTATAATGAGAAAGTCATGTCAAGTCATTGTGGGTAACCCTCCCATTGGTCAAGGGTTAAAGTCCCCATAATTGTGGGGCCCTAGGGTTATTAGACTATCCTAGTGAAGTCGACCCTAGGTGAGTCATTGTAAGTCGGGGAAATAGTCCCCATCGTTGTGTTACCCTCCTATTTGTTGGAGGAGGCAAAGTCCCCACAAGTTGTGGGGCACTAGGGTTATTAGACACTCCTAGAGATGTCGGCTCTAGTAAGTAATTGTTAAGTGAGGCCGATATGTTGGAGTGGGTTTCAAGTGAACGGAAGAATATAAATAGAAAGTGAGTCTCTCTATTTATCACACACACACTCACTCATTGGGGCGCATGAGTGAGAGAGGAGAATCTCTCTCAGTGAGAGAGAGAGAGACAGAAGTTGTGGAGATCATCTTTATGTTTTCATGTTTTACTTTTGGTGTTGATTCTATCTCTGAGGAAGTTGCGAGGTTTTCACCATTTATGGTTTCCCTGAGGATAAACACTGTGTTCATTGTCTCTTGTGTTTGATTGTTGTGCTTGTTATTCTCTCAATTAAATATCCTAATATAATGCTAACTTAATGATAAAAATCTAACAGCTTGGAGGAAAATCATCATTGGTGCCTTTAAAATCCTTGCTTAGAGGAAAATAATCATCATCTTGCTTAGTGCTTTTAAAATATCCACTTGGAGGAAGGTCTTCATCATCATAATTACTTCCTTTGAATTCCTTGCTCGAAGTAAAATCATCATAGGTGCCTCTCAAATCCACACTCGAAAGAAAATTTCCACCATCTTCCAAAATTGAGATCATTTCAGATGAGTCCATGGCTTTTCACTAAAAAATAGAATGGTGCAACTCTCACTCTCCTCACACAAAAATTAGAATGGTGCAACTGTCAACCCCCAACAATCTTATAGCTAAAAGAACAAAATTCAAGAAAAGGAAGATTTATAGATAATTGATATTTGTTTAAGAAAAGAAATTTTTTAGAGCAGTACCTCTTTTTATCCCTTCTTTGTTTAAGAGAAGCACATATATTTCAAACCCCAATCCTTAACCTCTTAGGAATACATACATTGTTTAAATATGTTTTTGTCTTGTAAAATATTCATAGCTGATGAAAGTGTTATTTCCTTCGGACTCTTGAACAAATGCCTTGTACAAGTTGTAGATTTCCTTCCTTAAGAAATTATCTGGAATCTGTATGGATTCTCTATTTGGCATACTCTCTCCATGCTTAGAAAAGAAGTCACGCATCCATGATATTTCAATGTTTGTTATCAGTCCACTAGCTCGTGCATGATAGTATTTAGAATAAAATGTAGGATCCTTTTATAGCCTTGTATGGATTCTTGATAGTCAAATATTACCAATTGAGTGAATTGTTTTGAATGCCCTTCTGCAAAGCAAAATTTTTCCAATGTGATAATAATAACCTGACTTTGTAGAAATCATGCACCCCACTAAATATGAATTTTGCATATTTTTGTTCATTGATAGATATGCTAGCCTTTTCTCCAAGGCATAATTGTAGTGCATTTGTTTCAAACAATGTTTTTGGCAACACTCACTTGAAATTAAATTAGTAATAGAACTTGGAATTGTGAGTAAATATTTCATTGACCTTGTATAACTAGAATGCTTTGGATTGATATAAAATGGTCTAGTCCTACACTTAATCTTGATCATTGGTACAATTTTCCTTTATGTTTCATGTACCTTTGCATCATCTTTATTATAATGAATGTCCTCATCACTATGAGGAATAACATCCCTCGCATTGAGATTCTCATCAGCAAATTAAGTAGGAGATTGATTATCCTCATCAGTATCATGTTTATGACTTGAGGTTAAATCAAAATCATCAACACTAATGGTATTTTCATCGCTTGCAGGATCATCCTCCAAAAAAAATCATTTGTCTCGTTAAAATCCTCGCTTTGAGGAAAATCATCATCGGTGCCATCAAAATCCTTGATTGGAGGAAAATAATCTTTATCAATATTGTTTCCTTCCTCCTCACCAAAATCAACCTATGTCCCATTAAAATCCTCTCTTGGAGGAAAATCATCATCGGTTCCATCAAAGTCCTCGCTTGGAGTAAAAACATCTTCACCATTATTGGTGCCTTCATCCCCACCAAAATCATCATTTGTCCGCTTAAAATATTCGCTAAGAGTAAAATCATCACCGGTGCCGGCAAAATCCTCACTTGGATGAAAATCATCTTCACCATTATTAGTGCCTTCATCCTCACTAAAATCATAATATGTCCCATTAAAATCATCATTAGTGCCATCAAAATCTTCGCTTGAAAAAAAATCATCTTCACCATTGTTGGTTCCTTCATCCTCACCAAAATCATCGTCTGTCCCATTAAAATCCTTGCTTGGAGGAAAATCATCATCAATGCCATCAAAATACTTGCTTGGAGGAGAAATATTATTAGTCCCATTAAAATCCTCACTTAGAGGAAAATCATCATCAGTGCCATTAAAATCCTCGCCTGGAGGAAAATCATATAAAACATTATTGGTGCCTTCATCCTCACCAAAATAATCATTGGTCCCATCAAAATCCTCGCTTAGGGGAAATTCAACTTTGCTACCTTGAAAATCCCCGCTTGGAGGAAAATCATCATTAGTGCCTTAAAAATCGTCGCTTGGAGGAAAATAATCATCATCTTGCTCAACGCCTTTAAAATATCCACTTGGAGGAAGGTCTTCATCATCATAATTATTGCCGTTGAAATCCTTGCTCGAAGTAAAATCATAATAGGTGCCTCTCAAATCCTTTATCGAAAGAAAATTTCCACCATTCAAAAATTGAGATCATTTCAGATGAGTCCACGGATTTTCACTAAAAAATAGAATGGTGCAAATCTCACTCTCCTCACACAAAAAGTAGAATGGTGCAACTATCAACCTCCAACAATCTTATAGCTAAAACAACAACCTCCCGCCCCCTTCCCACCCCACCCAATTTTCCTGCAAAAATAAATCACATGTAAACTATGCTCTATAAACTTTGTAATAATATATTGGTTATATACTTTAATTTTTTTTTATCTCAACTAAAATTTCATTCAATGCCATCCTATTTAAATTTAGTAATAATGCATTAGCTAATTACACTTTTTTAATCCCACATTCATAAAATGAGTAATGTTAAACCCGGTATTAGTTATATTAACTATCTTGTTTCTTTACTATTCACGTTTGAATTTGGAGCAATTTAATAGTGCTTTAAAGGTCAATTTTCTTATAATAAATTTGCCTATTTTTTGTTTATCTTAGAATTTTTTATCTTTTATTTTATCGTTTTTTTAATCCCACATTCATGTAGCGAAGTATAACTTAATCTATGCTATATAAACACAGTTTTGTTTTCTATAGTCACCTTTTGCAAACAATGATTACAGACATTGGATCAATCTACAAGGCTTTTAAAGACGACTAAGGATATTTTCAAGGTTAGTTTAATTTGCATTTCTGTGCAATGTAATTTTTTTTTAATTTTGTTTGGGATTGGTGTGCCCTTTGGATGCACAAGGATTAAATTTAAAGTAATTTTTTTTAATTCTTTTTAGGATTGGACATGCCCTTGGATGCACGAAGATACATTTTTTATTTTGGGATAACCATTGGACGCCTAAAGGGGCTCAAGGGGAAGAACACAGCTCCTCCATCGTACGCCCAAAGGGGTCTCGCTAAGGTGCGCACCTTTGGGTGCACGATAGAGGAGGTACACCCCTCCCCTCGAGCCCCTTTGGGTGCATAATGCATAGCCCATGGGATTATGCATAGCCTTTAAGCTATGCATTGGGATCCCAAACTGCTACCCCAACGAGCTGGCGTGATCCTGAGAATCGTGTCGCCCATTGGGTGGGTGCCGGGGAAGGAGTGGAGTGGAGCTCCTCCTTGCTGCCCAAAGTGGCGTGTTGTTCCCACAGTGGTTGACATGATTCTCAGAATCGTGACGCCCATTGGGTGGCCACTTTGGGCCCCTGGGAAAGGAACGATGCTCCTCCATGTGGCACGCTCATTTGAGCAGTGATGAGGAGATCCTTCCTCCAATCGCGCTAACCCATTGGGCGCCCATGGAGGAGTGGAACTCCTCTACGTTTTCAAAATGGGCATGCAACAAGCACACCCCTTTGTGCAGTGGGGGAGAACTCCAATCCTCCCCCAAGCACTCACCCAACAGACTCTCGAGGGAAGAGCTCCTTCCTCCCCACTGCCCATATGGGTATGCAACACACCACTTTGGGATGGGAGCCCAATGGATAACCCAAAGGCTATGCATAGCCCATGGACTATGCATTGGGCACCCAAAAGGGACCAAGGGTAGGAGAAACTCCTCCCTCATGTTCCAAAAAATGCACACCCTAGGCCTCCCCTTTGGGCACACGATAAAATGGACTATTCTTGGTTTGTGAAAGAGAAATATCAAGGGAACCTAGACAGTATTCATTTATATTGTGCCACATTTGTATCTCTTAAAACGGATTATCACTCATAAGGATTATTACGAGATATGTGTTTGGTGTCAGGTAAAGACATTGTTTATACAATAGTGAAACAAGCTAAGACCTATTTCAAAATATGATATTGTTTGAAGGTTCCAATATATAAAATCGATGAAATTTTCACTGAATTTTGTGCAGGGTCGTGCATGATATCGAGCACAAGAGTGTAAGTTTCTATATTTTTGTATGTTTTTTTATCTGTTATAATTTGGATGATATGACAATGTAATAGTTTTAATACAACAAGGTTTTTATTTTGCAAGATTTTGCCATGCCACTTTCTCATATTCTGAATGGAATTTATTCCATAGAAGAAGATCATATGGATGTCATTAATGGTACTCTTCAGAAGGGGGGACCACCAAAGAAGGGAGAAACATCAAAGAAGAAACGAGTGCAAATTGTCCAGACTGAATAAGTACAAACACAGAAAGGAAATGAGTTCTAAAAATCAAATGAAGTACCTAGGAAGGTTACATTTAAAAATATAGCTCACCCAACTGAACTTGATCAACAAATTGTTGTTGATGAAGATGTTACTTCTGCTATTAAGAGTAAGAAACACTCTTCCAAAATAACTATGGATGAGGGTGTTTTCATTCCTGGTCAACAGATTTTTCATTTAGATACACCAACTTCAAGACATAAAAGGAGGAGACAAGATGTTGAATCCACTATTATCACTCAAAATCTAAGTGAAAATTCTAGGGACATTTTGGAAATCATCACTCCAAGCGGTGATCTAGATTATGGTGTTGTCAAGACAATACAAAATGCCATTCATGTTAGATTGTGGAGGGATAACTTGGTTTGAAATGGGCACACATTTGATTTAAATATTAAGAAACTTTATAGACCTACAAAACATTATGAGAAGTATAAAATTAGGAAACTGCATCGCTTGCATGTTCATAACTTGAAAGTATTGATGAGGCTCAAGCCTTATGCACATGTGATTGACTACCTAGTTCTTGTTGACATGAAAAATGTTCCTATTAGAGATGCATTTGATGAATCAAGGTGTTTTCATTACAGCTACTATGTTTTTGGGGGGAATCATTCTGTAGAGGCCAGAAGAGAATTGATACAAGAGTGTCCCAAAAACCATATTTTTCAAAAAGTCATATGCATCGTTTATGTTGGTTTAAAAGACACAAAAGCAAAATTT
Source organism: Pseudotsuga menziesii (assembly GCA_001517045.1). NCBI lineage: Eukaryota > Viridiplantae > Streptophyta > Pinopsida > Pinales > Pinaceae > Pseudotsuga > Pseudotsuga menziesii. The sequence goes on along the minus strand of LPNX011061247.1, from coordinate 17,757 downwards.
TTGGCATGGGATCGTAACATAGATAGTGACTATAGGATGCCCATCCCATGACATTCATTCAAAGGGTCATATTTATCCACAGTGAATTTAAACAAATATGTGGTGGGGATCGATCGTAAGTTGATGTAGAATTCTGGAAATAATGTTGTATGGAAATAGGTTTCCTGATTAAAGAGGACGATGTGAAACATAAAGGTTTGAAAGGAAGTGATGCATTTAGAGTTGTAGATAACTATTTCAGTTGGCATTTAGAATGGGGACAATATTGGCATAAGAAATCAAAAGGTAAAGAAAATTAAAGCAGTTGCATGGAGTAGTGGTCAAGAAGGTCTTAACTATGGTTAAGAATTTGTTTGAAGATATGACTATAACACCTTGGAGAGCAATTAAAGGGGTGAAGGATGAAACACTTATATCTACAATTATGTCACGTGTAAAGTCAGGTGAATTATCCATGAAGGAAATGTGCAATGAAAATTTGAAAAGTAAGTTTGTAGATTGGTTTATGTTTTAAAGTTTATTTTTTGAGTTTAGTATGTTTTATTAATTAAGAATTATTTGTATTATTAGATATGATTGTAAACATAATTTATTTTTACATCACGTAGTCATAAGGCCCTTACATGAAAATACAAGAGGATATGGTTATAATGTTGGGGGAGATGAGTTGGGATGATTTCAGATGCAACTATCCATACTCAAGCTCCATAGAAAACTTGAAGAAAAAAAAAATTGCATACAAAAAAAGTATATTGATTTATGATATATTCTATTTTATTTATTTGTAAGTCAATTCATTTATATATTTTTACTTATACATATAATTTTTTCCTCAAACATGTCAAACAAGAGTACAATACCAGAGTCTTTCAAAATTCATATTCAAAGAGCCAAAATAGAACGACAAAGAAGACAACATCTTGCAAATGTTGAACTTGATGATACCCCTTGATAATCACGTTTGGAATGGGATCGACACTGAGCAATATAAAGTGGTTTCCAGTGATTGTGCAAACATTGCAAATCTTTTTCCTAAAAATGAGTACTCCCTAGTAATTGTGGATATCCCTCATGGATGAAATATCAAAAACATTACTTATGATTGTGAGCCTTATACTTACCAATTATTAAATAAAGTGGTTTCAGGATTTATGGAGGTCACAACATCACTTTATGGAGATTTATTGTTTTCCATTTAGATGTATAAGGAGGAGCGGTGCTAACAACCTTCAAGGATAAAGCAAACTCAAGGAAGCAATTGTATTGGTAAGATATTTGTAGTGTGCTTTTAAGCACTTGAAATTATAATTCAAATTTATTTTTCCATAAGTTTATTAGATTCTTATTTATTTTTGTTACATGCATAAACCTCATATATTCGTAGCTTGAGTAGTGATCCATTTATGAGTGATACTGAAAACATACATCTTTCATGATGGACAAAAGATGAGACCTATGAATCTCTTTTAATCGATGAAAAGAGTGAAGGAAAATACAGTCAAATATTGACTTATAATGTTGTGGTTAAAAAGTTGACATATGAAGAAAGAGATTTGAAAGGAGAGATTGTAAACATCTACCAGAATCCACAAGCATTGATTAATTATCTCATAGATACATTTTCAAAAGAAGAATATTGGGTTTTATATTTGTTCTCGAGATCATGTAATATTTCTAATATTACATATGAAACTAGCGTCATTAATCTGTATTTTTTAAATTTATGTTTTACTATGCTATTTAACTTAAATTTTTTTATGCATGTGGTGATTAGATACAACAATAACACGCTCCTTACAAAAAGGAAGAAATTTCATATCCATTGATTGTGTTGAAGAGGCACATTCTACAACCTAGTAGGGAGGAGATGTATAACTCCTTCTGTGCTCATCTTAGAGATAACACATGTCCTTTATAAAAAATTAATAAACTATTATAAAAAAAACATGTTGGCTCAAATTAAATTTCAATTATTTATAATCATAGATATATAAAACTACACAAATTAGATAGATTAAATAATAAATATTGCATTACACACTTCCTCAACCTTTCCACTCTAAAAGAGGGTTTGCACCTTCGGAGATTTGATCCCTCTCGGTGCTTGGCAGATCCCCTTTTAAGATGGATCTATGCTAGTAATGATCCACTTCAATGCAATTATATCAAGCAAAGAATTAATGATATGCAAGTTCTTCCAGGTGAAATGCAGGAAGTTGGTTTGAAGAAAGGAGAATTAATTGAGTCACTTGTGGCAAAGATGTCAGAAGAGATTCAACCAATATTAAAAGGGATGTTTGGAAATGATCACTTTGGGCCCTTTCGTAGAAGTAGAAGATCCAATGGCAGAAAACAATGAGGTCAAGGAAGAGACCCAAGCTGTAGAAAATGTCCATTTCGATGAAGATTTTGGTCTGCGTGATATTCTTGATTAGTTTCATGCAGTTGAGGAAAATGTCAAACATATATTTTGGTCTACATGATATTCTTGATTAGTTTCATGTCGTTGAGGAAAATGTCAAACTTGACAAGTTTTTGATAAGATATTTTTGTAATGTTTTGACTTTAAGATTTTTTATTTTAAGAATAGCTATTATGTTTTTTCAAATGTTGTTTACAAATATATGGCATAGTTTTTGTTGGGTTTATGTGAATCATTGCTTTATGGAAAATAATGTTAAACAATATCATTTTTACACATAAAATAATTGAAAATAGGTTAAAAATGGTTTGAAATTTCTTTATTTTCTCTCTATTTTTTTACAAATTTGCCCCAAAAATGACTTATTTAAGAGAAATATTTAAAGAAAAAACTTCCAAAATGTATTTATTTTTCATTCTAATTAGTTTCTGAATGTTAAAAAAATTCAAAAATTATATATTTTTCCATTATAACTACGCACTAAATGTATAGTTTTTTGTAAATTTTGAAAAAATGTGTTTGTAAGTAAACATTATAGTTTTTTATGATCAAGGAGTTTCAAACTTGCAAAAAAAATGGCTCGAAATGAAAATTGGTGCTACCGGTATACACAATTTTTTAAACGGAGGAAAAAACAACTACTAAAATTGACCCCCCCAAAAAGAGAACAATGACTGGTTCTCATCAAGTTATATAACTTGTTGATAAACATTGAAGCATTAGGATATGTTATGTAGAATTAAATGGCCTAGGGCCTTATTAAAGGCATCTCCTTGTAGAGATGTGACAGTGGCCAAGTGGTAAATAACCATTTTGTCGATGAATCTTTCCTCACTCTATTAGAGAAGGAGACCCTCCTTAAACACACACGTTATTTTTAGGTCCTTTGTAAAGCTTTAGCATCCAAGCTTCAACTGGGAAAAACACCTTGATTTTAACCATGTAATAAGGATGTGTCCAAGTGGCTAATAAGCGAAGGATGGACTTGGATTTAGCTTAGACAAGTTTTCAAATGATTAGGGATTCCCTTTACTTTTCATGTGACCCCAAATAATTGTAGGAGCTTCTTCTTCAAAGATTTTCCAATAAAATTGATAGGTGGATTATCATACTTGTATTTTACCGCCAACTTTCATATTCACATCGAAGTGGTGGGCACTAGTCATGTATTCTACTCTTCTTGTTGGGTACTTTGCTATCATGAGAGGTGGAGCTAGAGGTGACGCATATGCACTTGTTTTCTAGATAAATTATTTTATGGTTTTTTTAATATTTTTAAAATATTATATACAAGATTATACATTTTGAAGTTATTTTTATAAATAAGTTATTTATGAATTTTTAAATAATTTATATATATAAATAGTTATTTTATCATTAAAATAGAAATAAGATTTTTTTTTTATTGAATATCCATATCTTATTTGTTAAACATTAAAAAAATAGACATTCATATAAAAATTTATTAAGAAATTTTTATTTAATTGTGTAATTAAATTCATATTTATTAAATATTTTTAAATTAATTGTATAATTAAATTCATATTTTTGGGTGTTGTAAATAATCTTGGATGCATAATAATGAGAAGACTTTATTTGCATTAAAAGCTTTGTTAATTCAACATAAAATATGGATGTACGTTTTAATGATTATGTGATTAAATGTTTTCACAAGATAATATTAATGTTGTTGATAATTTTGTTGTCATGCATTGTGTATTGTTTTTGGCTTGTAGTTGTTATTTTTGTGTTTGTTAGTTTGTTGTTGACTTCTAGGACTACCCTGTGATCTAAGAAACAATGACCCAAGTGCATCTAAATAGTCAAATTCACATGGGGATCGCACCAGGCTTGGGCCACACCAACCCTTAGCATAGTTGGATTTTGAAGTGTCTACTCCTAGCTACCTTTCTAGGTTTGGATTTGGGTTGTCATGAAAAATGAGGCCCGTCCAATCATTTGTGCTAGTGGGATTTGATAACTTGTAGTTGTTATATATATGATGCTATATGATATTTTGTTTCGAGTGAGTTATTAAGTGGACAAATTCAAATTTTTTAACATTTTATTTTTATTTTTTAATGAGGTAAAGTTCTATCATGGTCAACTTTTTTTCGAATTCCAACAATGTGAGTCATCTTAGAATTGTGCAAAATCCATGGTCAAAGTTTTCATTAATTAGGTGAAACTATGGCCTCTATCAAAGTGGTTTCACTCGAAAGTGGGTGAGTTTGTCAACTTACTTTATTTTGCTATAATGAGATATTCATGTGTTGGGATTTTGTTCCATATTAATCATTGTTTATTTGTAGGTTTCCATAAATGTTATTTTGTGGGTATAACCATTCTAGCATATAAGATAAGAGTTGTGTTCCACTAGTGATATGCATTCTTGTGGTTGTTATCTATGTGATGTTACATGCAATTTCCTATAATGGTATATTCATGGGATGAAATTTTATTTCACGTGGATACTTGTTTACTTATGCATTTTGAAAATTGTGAGCACAAACATTCTCACAAGTGAAGTTAGTGCTTTGATCCACATTAATAACTATTTATTTCTGGATTTCCATAAATATCATTTTGTGGGTAAAAATATTCTAACATGTAAGGCCATATGCAGAACCTGCATTATTACCAATCTCCAATGAGCATCATTTACTAGTTAAACACTCTGCTTAGCACTAGTAAGATTGAAACTAATAAACCCCCACTCCCAATACAATTATGGTCAAGCACGCTTAATTATATAATGCTTCAGCATTGTGAAACCAACCTATATCATGTCATTCACAAAACCTTAATAAGTATGGTGACTTCATTCATTACACCATTCTCTTTATTTAAGCATGTGGAGGGCATTATGAAATATGTTTTTTTTTTGGATTTCAAGTGCATGGAGTTTTTTTTGTTTTCCAAAGCAAAAATATTGTGGTTTATTATTAAAAACAAACCACCTTTTACATGGCCTGCAAGCTTTTTAGACATATGATCATCACAACTAGAAATGGTATCATTACTTATGTCAACTATAAAAAAAACCGCATAGAGTCTGATGAAACAAGAATTTCATTATCTATCGCAAATATGTGTATCAATACATCATACCAAAAAAATTGAAAAGTTCCCAAAATAGTAAATTGGTTTTTTTGTTACACTATGGGTATTTATGATATTCAAAAATTGATTGGTCTAGGGTTGTCCTCCATAACAATGTCAATGACACACTCCCATTTTTGCCAAACACCATCTCCAAACTACATCCCCGCCTTAGATAGTTGATCCGCAATGTTGTTCCTCTCTCTAAAAATATGTCTACAACTTATCTCCTAAAAAAAACTTGCTACAATTCTGAGCACTTCCTCAAACAAGGGATGCAAGAAAACGTTTTTGGGAATCTATTCAGTTTCATCCACTTGATAGCTAACATCGAATACCTAAAAAATTGTATTCTATGTATCTCCTTTGAGAAAAATAATAATAATACCATATTCAATGACAATAACTCGGCACGATTATTAGTGCATTGACCCAACGCAACAAAAAAATTTGTCCATTCTTAATCGGAAGAAAAGATAATACCATCGGCACCACCAATTGTTGGGTCCCCTTGGAAAGCCCCATCAAAAAAGAGCCAATGATATGATTTATCTATAGTCTCCATTGTTACTCTCCTAACCTTGAATTGCTTCTTTAATTGTGGTAGGGACAAAAAAATAGCAATGCTTTTATAAGCGTAGACTTATGGAGGGATCTTTTTTTCCTCAAAAGTGACCAAATTTCGATCCAGCCATGCACCCCAAATTAACAAAATAGGAAAATATTTGAAACATGTGGATGAGTTAACATTTAACCAATGCAACAAAGCATCCTAAAGATCAAATCCATTCCAGTAATAATTAAAACCTTTGTTCTGAGACACATTCAACCACATTCCTTGAATAAGAACAATGAAATAATAAATGGGAAACAATTTCTTCATCATTTCTACACAGGGGGACATCTCTCAGGGCTTGCAATTTTTTTTAGAAATGAAATCCCAATCAATAATTATTTTTTCTAAAGCAAGCCACAAAAACAATTTGATCTTCAAAGGACAAGCCATACTCCAAAAATCTAAGTACCATCATAGTGGTTGTGGAAGATCCTCTTCCTCTCTAGTAACTTTCTATCCCAATCTTGGAATGTAACTTCCACCTTCAGGATTCCTACACGATATTATCTCATCATCTCTTTCAACAAACCTTATACTGCAATCATGAAGTGACTTTACATACTTATCCAATATAACCTTTTCATTCTAAATAAAACCAAAATGACACGCCTGAAGCCAAACCTGTCGAAGAATATTAGTCAGCTGCTTGTTTCTAATTTGGTGAAGAAATAAGAAACCTTGGTCTTGTAAAGAGTCCATCATATGATCAGGAAAATCAAAAGCATCACAACAACCTGTCCAAGGGACAATACCTAATATGAGACTTCTACCATAACAATCCTCCACACTATCCAATCTGCGATAAGATCAAAGGCCTAGAATGAAGATTTCAACATAATAGACACATTTCTTGAATTTTTATCCATGCTTTTAAACCATTCTTCAATGGAAAGGGGAGAAATACACTTTGATATACAACCATGGTACACAAACTATCATTAGAGGAAATTTCAACTCAAAATGGGCCTCCTAAGGAAAATAGTAAAATAATAGTTAAGATAATAAAATAAATTTTATTAATTTTGGAGGAAAAAAAGAAAAAAACTACTTTTTTTGTTCGTATTTTCGACATATCTCCCTGGGTTTTTACTCAAATTTCGATCGGGATATCTCATTGGATGCGTAATTAAATTTTGCATCCAACAAGTACCCACTCAGTATGCTTTTGACGAACCCCTCTACCCCAAAAACAAGAAATTCCTGAAAAACGTGATGATGATGTCATCATCACTTTTTTTTAGGTATTTCTTGTTTTGGGGGTAGAGGGGTCTGTAAAAAGTATGTCGAGTGGGTATTCGTTGGATTCAGAATTAAATTCTGCATCCAACGAGCTCTCTCGATCGAAATTTGAGTAAAAGCACAGGGAGATATGTCGAAAATACGAACAAAAAAGTAGTTTTTTTATGATACCTATCCCCAAATTTTTATTCAAAATTTGTTTAACACCTATACGGTATTTCAAATTTAAAGCAATTTCATTGGTTAACACATGATGACATGGAATTTGAATTTGGGTTAAAAGGCCCATTTTGAGTTGAAAATTCCTCTAATGCAACTTTTAGGATCCTATAAAATATTTTTTGCAGAAAAGGCCTTGGAGAAACATTGTGGATGTTTGAATCCCCATCCCCCATATTCCTCTGGGAGAGATAATCTATTCCACGCAACCATGAAAATAATTTTCCTTCTTATGACCATTCCACAGAAAATTAAAGCAAATTTTCCTAACAAGATCCATAGTTCCACTAAGCAAATGAGCCATTGAAAACTAAAAAACAGGAATGGCTTCAAGAATAGATTTCACAAGTATTATCTCGCCACCTCTAGAAAGCCATAAATTGCACCATAATTGGATTCTTTTCTCAACCTTTCCTACCGGTCATTCCCAATCCTTCTTATTATAATCATTTGGCTTTATAATATATCTAACATACTTTATACCTAACTGGACATTTACTTCAGTAAAATTAAATTGAGCTCTAATCCAATGAACCATCTCCATCTCTAAGTTCATGAAAGAAACAAATGATTTGGATTGATTGATAGTCATAACTATAGCTCTAGCAAAAGAATCCAACAATAGTTTGATCTTGATAATATATTTCCTTAACCCATATGTCGAAAGCAAGATATCATCTTTCAAGACCCCGATTTATACCATTCGGCCCATGCTCATAAATTTTATAACCTTGTATATATCCACTATGAGCAACAAACCCCCAAATAATGGAGACATTTGGGTTATTTTCCACCACTATAATGACTTCTACAGAACAACTACTAGCAAAAGCATCATCCATGGAGATAGGAGTATTCTGCGAACACAGTTATGACATCTTCAAGTTATCTGAGTCTCTTCCACCAGAAACAACTTTGTTATCTGCCACTTTCTGCCTCTAGCCCTTTTCATAAAGGAAAAGAATGTTCATGGGCAAAATGCCCATATTTATGCCAACAAACACACTTGAAAGGGACACCAACATAATCAAGAGGTCGAATCCAAGTTTTATTTCCCTTTGCAATTGCAATATCCTCTAGAAGACCATCTCTAAGGTATTTAATGCATGGAGTATCTAGTACTCAAGATAATTATTATGGGACCTATCTAAAATTAGTCATTTTTTTACTTTTCCAATCATTATTGACATAATTCAACCATATAATCTATAATCAAATTATCAATTTCATTGTTTAGAATCTATTTTTTATTGCAAAAATAGATTCACCTTCCTAAAAACCCTTGTTCTATCCTAATTGTGGAATCTCAACACCTATATATGCAATTCCAACAATTGTAACAAGATTTTAGAGAAAAATGATAAAAGAAAAAGATGATTGAATTTTGGTTACTAAATAAAATCTCAAAATAAATAATTATATTCTTAAATAAAATACTCAATTAGTAAATCAATCATCATTAGATAATGTCTTTTTTATTTAATATTAAATATTAATATTCAAATGAAAAATACTTGTCTCTTTCAAAAAAATTTTAATAAGATGTATCAGAACCTGCCATTTTCAAATTTGCCATATGCAGAACCTGCATTATAACCAATCTGTAATGAGCATCATTTACTAGTTAAATACTCTACTTATCACTAGTAAGATTGAAACTAATAAACCCCCCCTCCCAATACAACTATGGTCAAGCACACTTAACCATATAATGTTTCACCATTGCGAAACAAATTTATATCATGTCATTCACAAAACCTTAATAAGTATGGTGCCTTCATTCATTATGCCATTCTCTTTATTTAAGCATGTGGAGGGCATTATGAAATATGTTTTTTTTTGGATTTCAAGTGCATGGAGTTGTTTTTTTGTTTTCCAAAGAAAAAATATTGTGGTTTATTATTAAAAACAAACCACCTTTTACATGGCATGCATGCCTTTTAGACATATGATCATCACAATCAGCAACAGTATCATTGCTTACAACAACTATAAAAAAAAATCGCATAGAGTCTTATGAAACAAGAATTTCATTATCTGTCGCAAATATGTGTATCAATACATCATACCAAAAAAATTGAAAAGTGCCCAAATAAGTAAATTGGTTTTTTTGTTGCGCTATGGGTCTTTCTGATATTCAAAAATTGATTGGTCTAGGTACGTCCTCCATAACAATGTCAATGGTACACTCCCATTTTTGCCAAACGCCATCTCCAAACTACATCCCCACCTTAGAGAGTTTATCTGCAATGTTGTTCCTCTCTCTAAAAACATGTCTATAACTTATCTCCTGCTACAATTCTGAGCACTTCCTCAAACAAGGGATGCAAGAAAAAGTTTTTGGGGATTGGTTCAGTTTCATCCAATTGATAACTAACATCAAATCCCTAAAAAATTGTATTCTATGTATCTCCTTTGAGAGAAATAATAGTAATACCACCTTCAGTGACAATAACTCGACACGATTATTAGTGCATTGACCCAACGTAACAACAAATTTTTTCCATTCTAAATTGGAAGAAAAGACAATACCACCAGATTCACTAATTGTTGGGTCCCCTTGGAAAGCCCCATCAAAAAAGCACCAATGATATGATTTATCTATAGTCTCCATTGTTACTATCCTAACCTTGAATTGCTTCTTTAATTGTGGTAGGGATAAAAAATAGCAATGCTTTTATAAGCATAGACTTATGGAAGGATCCTTTTGTCCTCAAAAGTGACCAAATTTTGATCTAGCCATGCACCCCAAATTAACAAAACATGAAAATATTTGAAACATGTGGATGGGTTAACATTTAACCAATGCAACAAAGCATCCTAAAGATCGAATCCATTCCAGTAATAATTAAAACCTTTATCTTGAGACATAGTAAGCCACATTCTTTCAATAAGAACAATGACATATTAAATGGGAAACAATTTCTTCATCATTTCTACAAGGGGGCATCTCTCAGGGCCTGCAATTTTTTTATAGAAATGAAATCCGAAACAAGAATTAGTTTTGCTAAAGCAAGCCACAAAAATAGTTTTATCTCCAAAGGACAAGACATATTCCAAAAAGCTAAGTACCACCATACTGGTTGTGGAAGATCCTCTTCCTCTCTAGTAACTTTATATCCCAATCTTGGAGTGTAACTTCCACCTTCATGATTTCTACACGATATTATCTCATCGTCTCTTTCAACAAACCTTATATTGCAATCATGAAGTGACTTTACATACTTATCCAATTTAACCTTTTCATTCTAAATAAAACCAAAATGACACGCCTGAAGCCAAACTTGTTGAATATTATTAGTCAGCTGCTTGTTTCTAATTTTGTGAAGAAAGAAGAAACCTTGGTCCTGTAAAGAGTCCATCATATGATCAGGAAAATAAAAAGCATCACAACAACCCGTCCAAAGGCCAATACCTAATTTGAGACTCCTTCAATAACAGTCCTCCACACAATCCAGTTTGCGATAAGATCAAAGGCCTATAATGAAGATTTCCACATAATAGACACATTTCTTGAATTCTTATTCATGCTTTTAAACCATTCTTCAATGGAAAGGGGAGAAATACACTTTTATATACAACCATGGTCCACAAATTGTCAACTTTTAGGATCCTCCAAATACTTTTTGCAGAAAAGGTCTTAGCAAAACATTATGGATGTTTGATTCCCCATCCCCCATATTCCTTTGGGAGAGATAATCTATGTCATGCAACCATGAAAATACTTTTCCTTGTTATGACCATTCCATAGAAAATTAAAGCAATTTTCCCTAACACAATCCATAGTTCCACTAAGCACATGAGCCATTGAAAACCAAAACACAGGAATGGCTTCAAGAATATATTTCACAACTATTATCCCGCCACCTCCAAAAATCCATAAATTGCACCATAATTGGATTCTTTTCTCATCCTTGCCTACCAGCCATTCCCAATGCTTCTTATTATAATCATTTGGATTTATAATATATCTAAGATATTTTATACCCAACTGGACATCTACTTCAGTAAAATTAAATTGAGCTCTAATCCAATGAACCATCTCCATCTCTAAGTTCATGAAAGAAACAAATGATTTGGATTGATTGATAGTCATACCTATAGCTCTAGCAAAAGAATCCAACAATCGTTTGATCTTGATAATATCTTTCCTAAACCCATATGTAAAAAGCAAGATATTATCTACAAATAGTAAATGAGTGATACTTAAATTACCACCTATCTTTAGTCCTTTGAGAGAACCATAATATTTCTCATTCTAAATAAACCTACTGAAGCCTTCAAAAAACAAAATAAACAATAAGGGAGCCAAAGTACACCCTTGCCTTATCCCTCTTCCCGGCATAAAAAAGGAACATGCAACAACATTAATCAAAACTACAAGGATAGAGTCTGAGCGTGGGACACAATCCCATTAACACTGTCTAGATGAAATCCAATCTGAAATGAAACCAGTCTAAGGTATATCCAATTTACTTGATCATAAGCTCTTTTAAGAGCAACCTTTATAATTGCAACAGACAAATTATTAATGATTCCAACCAATGGCATCATGAATTTGCCTTCCCTCCAAGAAGGAAATTTGTTCTTGAAGACCCCCCTATGATAAAATGACTTAGATTCTTCTATCTATAAAATTTGTTGTGAGATTATAAATACGGTTACAAAGAGAAACCAGTCTATAGTATTTATCCTTTTTTTGGGATAAGGGCTATAAAAGTGGAGTTGAAAACAACCAAAATCCTACCTTTGACCCTAGACTCTTCAATGACAGCCAACATATCATTTCAAATAAATCCAAAAAGCCTTAAAAAAAATAAATGATCCACCCATCTGGCCTAGGTATTTTTTCAAACTGCATAGAACTAATAGCTTCCTTTAACTCTTTTGAGGTCACTAGATGTTGAAGATCCACATTTTGTTCCTTTGACACCAAAGTGGGAAAGGAGGCACACAAACTCATCATGTGGAGCATATTAGATCCTTGATATTATTTATAAACATTGCTAAAGTGTCTAGGGTCCAGTTCCAACCAACTCTTCAAAACCATCCACCTCGTTTCCATCCTCGTCCTATAGCTTCCATATAGAGTTTTATTTCTTCCCGTGTTGAAAAAACTTTGCGTTATTATCGCCCTTTTGTACCCAAATAACATGACTCTTCAATCGAACATAAGCCTCTTCCTCCATTAAAATATTTATTCTTTTGGTCTCCAAATCAATAATTTCCTTGTTTTGGTCCTTAGTGGAATAACCCCCAGGATTATTTTCATGAAAATCCTCAAGAAAAGATTTAATACTCCTAAGATCAATACTCTAAGCAATTATTTTATCAAATATCCAAGGAACAACCAAAGACTTAATCTTCTTCAAATTATTGTTAAACTGGATTGATGCAAAAGTTGGGATAAAAGCATCATAAGGGTCCCAGCCACTTTCAATCAACTCTCTAATAGCAACATCTTTCAACCATATATAATCAAATTTGAAAGGACTAGGCATTAGAGGAAATTTGGGGTCTAAAATGGGCCTTATAAGAAAATGAGCCATCATATAAGAAAATGAGCCAACCATAATTTCTTGATGAGTTGGAATTCAAGAACCAATATAATTTCAATAAAAGGAGTCAACCATAATGGTTGACTTGACATATATGTCATAAAAAAACGTTTTTTGTTCATTTTTTTAACATATCTCCCTGTGTTTTTACTCAAATTTCAAGCGGAAGCATTCAATGGATGTAAATTAAATTTCACATTGAATGAGTTCCCACACTGCATACTTTTCACAGACCCTACTGCCCCAAAAACAAGAAATCATCATCACAGGTTTCTAGGTATTTCTTATTTTGGGGGCAATAAGGTCCATCAAAAGTATACATTGTGGGTACTCATTAAATTCCACATCCAATGAGTGTTCCCTCTTGAAATTTAAGTAGAAACACAAGGATATATGTTGAAAATACAAACAAAAAAGTAGTTTTTTCCTTTTTTCCTCTAAAATTAATAAATATTATTTTATTATTTTCCATAGGAGGCCCATTTTAGTACCCAAATTTCCTTTAATGAGGTTTTTTTAGACCCTGCTTTAGTTCCAAAAAAATGGGATGGTGATCAAATTCACCCCCTTCACCAATCCACTGGCGAATGCGTGAAGAAAATCTAAGGGTACCTTCATTAATAATGAACTTGTTCAATCTTTTTATAATAAAAACATCCCCAATCCTCATGTTTCACCAAGATGGACTCATTTGCACATAAGGGATATCAAGGAGGGAAGATTCAACCAGTTTTATGATAAAGTAATCTAAAAGACGGTCTCTCTGAGTCGACTACCACCAAATTTCAGCAACTCCTAAAAAAATTTAAATTATTAGAATTTGAATGCCATTTAGATCTTCAAACATATAGTTCTAATAATGTTTGCAACAAATGGAGAATGAAGTTCTAATAATGTTTGCAACAAATGGAGAATGAAGATACAAACTGAACAAAACAAACCACACATGAAACGAGTGAGTATTGCTCAGGAATTTACAGTATCATTCACAATAATAAAATCTAGTGTTACAATAGTTTACATAGGAAAAACTTTTGAATGCATTAGGTTGCAATTCGAATCTATCCACTGGATCTGAATGTATCTAACTGACCATCTAACTCATGGTGTCTCAATCAATATCGGAGTCTAACATATCAACTCCCATATATCCAACCAACTCAATCAATCAGTAATAACTAGTTAACTGAGTGTCATAGGTGGGAAAAGGAGGCTACTCCACATGCAACCATGCATAACTAGCGCTATCTAACTGATTGTGAACTAAATGAAAGTAACTAGAGGCTAACTAGTTCCAACTCCACCTAACTGATGGAGGTTGGTGTCGGGACTCCCAGTGGCTCCTAAAATGTAGGGATTGGTCTAGGAGGCACCCAAACTGATGCATGTACTTGTAGTAAGTCATAGTTAACCTCTAGTAGTGTTCCACACACTCTAGTGACTGGTACATGTGGCCCCATTAGGCAAAGTGGACCCAATTAATTAATTAAGGTTCCTAAGTTAGGATAAATGATCTAATAGACAGTATGGTCAAGGGAGGATTAATAATCCTAACACCCCCCCTGAATCCTAACTTGGACAACTGTGGGCCTTGGTAACAAGACCATAGGTCACCCAAATACAATCTAAAATAAATAATGCTGCTTAATACAACCGAGGAAACCGAGAAAACCTCATGGGAAACCCCCCACCTCAAGATAAGCAGAAATCAGGAAATACAAGTTAAAAACTTGCAAAATATTTTGCTGCAATTTGCAGCACTAATGCAATATTCTGGTTCTTTTGTGCAGCAACATCATGAATCTGTGCATGTGAACCTATGAATCCAATTAAAGTAATTATGTATGGAGGAATCTTCCTCTTTGGAAGAAGAATAATGTGCCCAACTAAATAAGGAATATAGACAACTGCAGGATGAAAACTGGAGCCATGTAGAGCAACTAGAACCAATTGATGAGGGAGAAAACGTCCTGGAGAATTCGAACCATGTGAGGAACACCCAAGCAACTGATATATTGCATCCTTGAACATCAAACCATGTGAGGAAAAATCAGTCCCAAGTGTTAGGAGAAAGTGTCTAGGCGGATGCAGAATGTCTTCCTCTTTACTAGTTCTGTGAGAGGATGAGTATGTGACAAAAGGTAGAGAAGCCCTGGGACCATGGAGAGTGAATTCTTGAGCTCCACAATCTAATATTGCTTTAGAAATAACCAATAATTCACAAAATCTAATATCAGCAAACTCATAAGAGAGAACTAACATTGAATCCTCAACAACAAAATTTAAGGAGACTTGCCGTGCTTGATTTGGCACACCAAAATTGATGAAACATGTTACAAGAAATACTGTAAGCTCTTGAATCTTAAAACCTGAACCAAATATTATTGTATCCGAAAATTAATCAGATCAAAAACTCTGAAGTGAAATCAAATCCCCAGTAGCAATTTTGAAGGAGACTTGTCGTACTTGATTTGTCACACCAAAATTGATGAAACCAACTACAAGCATGACTGAAGGCTCTTGGAACTTAAAAATTGAACAAAATAATATCATATTAGATCCAAATAAGATCATATCAAATACAAATAATTCCATATTAGATCAAAAAGTGTGGAATGAAATAAAATTCCTAGCAACAATTTTGAAGGAGACTTGCGGTACTTGTTTCTTCACACCAAAAGTGATGAGAACAACTACAAGGAGTACTGAAAGCTCATGGACCTGAAATATTGAACCAAGTAATATCAGATCAGATCCAAATAATATCATATCATATCCAATAAAGTTCATATCAGAACCAAGAGTTTTCTCCACTGAGATGGTAGATGCACAATTTTCTCCTTCTTCAAAATTATGAATATTGATGCATGCAATCATGTAGGAATTTGCTGGAAGATCAAGATCAATGAGAGTGTTTGAATCACTCCTACAATTTGAAATTATTTCCAAAATATCCAAATATTTACAAACTATAATATCAACAAACTCATGAGAGAAAACTGACATCAAATCCCCAGCAGAAATTTTGAAATAGATTTTTGGTACTTCTTTCTTCACACCAAAATTGATGAGAACAACTACAAGCAGTACTAAAAGCTCTTGAACCCTAGAACCAAGTAATGTCATATAATATCCAAATAAGATCATATCAGATCCAATAAATTCCATATCAGATCCAAGAGTGTGCTCCACCGAGATGGTAGATGCACATTTTTCTCCTTCTTCAAAACCCCGAGTATCGGTGCATGCAGTCATGTAAGAATTTGTTGGAAGGTCTATATCAATGAGAGTGAATGGATCACTCTACAATTTGATATTCTTTCCAAAATATACAAAGAATTACTTCTATGCACACCATCAACACCATTAGAGACAAAGAAATCGAATTCCTCTCCCTTCCCTGGAGCAATCACCGGTAAACAATGCACACAATTTATAATAGAAGAATCACTGGAGAATTTTTGCATAGAATGGAAGGAGATATTTTATTCAATAACAAAGATTTGAATGTATTATTCTGGATCAGACATGTGAGGAGATGAGATATTAGAGATCTCATACACTTCCGGAGCAGCAAGAGAAGGAGTCACTCCAAGGAGACTTTCTTCAATTCGAATTGACTGCGAGAAAGATTCTGCTTCTTCTTCATCTTGATCAAATTCATCAGAGCGAGTAGAGGTAGAGACTTTTGAGTAAATAACTCTTGTGGTTCTGAATTTGCTCTCCAAATTGTTATAAATATCCTCATTATGCTTCCCAGAGGTTCTATCCAGTTTTGTCTAGAGATCTTTTTGGTATTCTGTAAAATCATTAAGGTAGAGCAAGCTTGGAGACCTCCAAAAATCCATACATATTGTTCCATAAGCTCTGTCACCATCATTTATCCAGTCATTCTCATATTCATAAGGCTCTTTGTCAAGTCCCATAGATACCTCACAGAGACCTTTCCTCTTGAGAGATGCAATCATCTTCAACTTCCATTCTGAATATCTTGTGGATGGACTAAGAAGAGGAACTGATAATATCGAATCCATATGAAGTTGAACATGTAAAATATCACTACAAAATACTAAACATATGAACTAAGTTAGAATCATGCTTTTCCTCTTGACATGAGCATATTTTCAGGGCCCATCACGCCCTCTCCACTGCTCTAAATAAATTCAGAGCTAGCAAATCATCATAGGAGACTTTTGTGGAAACCCAACTACTTCTGATGTCCAATGGGGAGAAACAAGCATGAAACCTGCCTGAGAAAGCTCTGATACCATATTAGAATTTGAATTCCATTTAGATCTTCAAGTAGATAGTTTTAATAATGTTTGAAGAAAATGGAGAATGAAGATACAAACTGAACAAAACAAACCACACATGAAACATATGAGTATTGCTCAGGAATTTATAGTATCATTCACAATAATAAAATTCGGTGTTACAATAGTTTACATAGGAAAAGAATTTGAATGCATTAGGTAGCAATTCGAATCTATCCACTAGATCTGACTGTATCTAACTGACCATCTAACTCATGGTGTCTCAATCAATATCGGAGTCCAACAGATCAACTCCCAGATGTCCAACCAACTCAATCAATCAGTAAT
>LPNX011061240.1:212978-267534 GCA_001517045.1 Pseudotsuga menziesii | reverse complement strand
GACTGGTTAAGAGGTGGGGTGGCTATCACTATAGGGCTTAAGCCTACTGCCATTAATCCATGTGGGCAAAAGCTCCCCATTCAGCTGGCTGAGCTGAACGGTACCTCCCTCTGTGACTTGCTGTATCTGATATGGCCCCAGCCAATGTGTCTTGAACTTCCCTGGAAACTTAATGAATTTGCTGTCATAGAGGAGCACTAGGTCTCCGATCTTGAAAGTCTTATTCTTAATGTGTCTGTCATGCCAAGATTTTTCTCGTGCCTTCTGCACTTTCTGATGGAATCCGGTGATGAATCTGTCTTCTTCTAAGGCAAGCAGCTGTGCTAACCTTTCCTCGACTGTGTCTGTATCATTCATCTAGGTAATCTGAGTGATTCTTAAACTGGGAAGAATATACTCCATAGGCATAACAACCTCCTGTCCATACACCAAGCTGAAAGGTGTGTGTCCCATAAGTTTCTTGCATGTGGTCCTGTATGCCCATAATACAACGTTAACTCTGAGGTCCCAATCATTCCTCTGGCTATTGCAGATCTTAGTAAGAGCATTTTCTAAAATCTTATTAAAGGCCTCCACTGTACCATTAGCCTATGGGTGGTAGGGGGTGCTCTTATGGTGCTGGATCTGGAATTCTTCTGTCAATGCCTCAATAGTGTTGTTCAAGAAATGTGTGCCTTGATCACTCATCAAAATTACTGGGCATCCAAACCTACTGATGATGTTTTCAAAAAGGAACTGTGCAGTTGTAGCAACATCACAATTTCTTACTACTTTGGCCTCTGCCCATCTGGTGAGGTACTCTGTTTCAGTGATAATATATCTCGCACCAGTGCGCTTTCCTGGTGGGTTGATAGGACCCACAAAATCTATAGCCCATTTGTCAAATGCGCGCAACGTGACCTACGGTCGTAGCAGCATTTCATCGCAACGCGAGGGTTTTCCTACCCTTTGGCAGATATCGCAGCATCTGCAAAAGTCCTTGGTGTCTTTATGCAATGTAGGCCACCATAATCCTGCCTCTAGGATTTTCTGCGCAATCAGCTTTCCTACGAAATGACCTCCTGTGGTTCCTGAATGTGCCTCCCTGATAATAGCATATTTTTCATGCGGCATCACGCATCTGCACAGAACTTCATCCGGACCTAACTTGTATAGGTGTCCTACGATGAGGGTGAAGTCTGCTGCTTTAACAACCAACTGCTTCTTTTGTTGCTTAGTAAACTCGTCAGGTGCTACTCCCGTAGTGAGAAATTGAATAATATCGGCATAGTACTCATCTGCGATCTGGATAGAGAACAACGGTGCATCCGGTAGATTGTCATCTAGGTTACTTGGCTCTTCTCCTGAGTCTATCCGCGACAAATGATCAGGTCCTGCATTCAGTCTTCCTGGTTTCACAATGATTTCAAAATCATACTCCTGAAAGAGGACTAACCATCTACAGATTCTCCCCCCTAACACCGGCTTATTGACCAAATACTTTAACGTGGAATGATCAGTAAACATCTTGAGCGGGGCACCCAATAGGTAGTGCCTGAACTTCTGCAGCGCATACACCATAGCTAAGCTTTCCCTTTCAGTTGTGGTGTAGTTCTTTTCTGCTGTCGAGAGCTTTCTGCTGGAATATGCGATAGGGTGGTCAATGTCCCCTTCTCCTGGTTGTGTTAAAACAACCCCTAATGTGATGCCAGACGCATCCACATGTACATGAAATGGCTTAGTCCAGTTGGGAAATACTAAGATGGGTGTTGTAACCATCTTCTCTTTAAGCATGTCTAGACTCTGCTGACATTCCTCGTTCCATAGGAATTTTACATTTTCTTGAGCAATTTCTCCATTGGTGCTGTAATCTTTGCGTAGCCCTTGATGAACTTTCTGTAGTACCCGGTATGACCAAGTACTGTCCTCAGTTGCTTGACTGGGTTGGGTGCTGGAAGATTTACAATGATGGCAATCTTTGCGGGATCTACCATCAAACCTTGTCTGCAAACAATTTGACCCAACAAAATACCAAACGGTGCACAAAATATACATTTCTTCAAGTTTAGAGAAATATGGTACTGCCTACATTTCTCTAACATTAGTATTAAGTCTCCTATATGCTTGTCAATTAGTCCAAATACAGTCCAATCATCAAAATATACTTCTAAGAATTTATGAATGTATTCTTTAAATACAGCAACGACTACTCTAGAAAATATAGCCGGTGCATTCTTAAGACCACATTAGAGGAAATTTCAACTCAAAATGGGCCTTTTAAATTTTATTCAAATTCCATGTCATCATGTGTTAGCCAATGAAATTTCTTTAAATTTGAAATACCGTATAGGTCTTAAACACTTTTTTAATATAAATTTGGGGATAGGTATAAAAAAAAAACTACCTTTTTTTGTTTGTGTTTTTGACATATCTCCCTGTGCTTTTACTCAAATTTCGATCAGGAGAGCTCGTTGGATGTAGAATTAAATTCCGCATCCAACGAGTACCCACTCGGCATACTTTTGATGGACCCCGCTACGCCAAAAAAAAGAAATACCTGAAAAAATGGAATGATGACATCATCATTCTGTTTTTTTAGGTATTTCTTGTTTTTGGGGTAGCGGGGTCCGTAAAAAGTATGCCGAGTGGGTACTAGTTGGATGTAGAATTTAATTCCGCATCCAACGAGCTCTCCCGATCGAAATTTGAGTAAAAGCATAGGGAGATATGTCAAAAATATAAACAAAAAAGTAGTTTTTTTCTTTTCTTCCTCCAAAATTAATAAATATTATTTTATTATTTTAACTATTATTTTATTAATTCATTTTAGGAGGCCCATTTTGAGTTGAAATTTCCTCTAATGAAGGGCATTACCGTATACTGGAACGAGCCCCATTCTGTTGCAAAGGTGGTCTTGGACCAATCTTCTGGGTGTATTCTGATCTGATGGTATCCTGAAAACCCATCAATGAAGGAGTAGACCTCCTGTCCTCCCACGTTGTCTAATACCTCATCAGTGAACGGTGTCGGAAATGGATCGTGAAGTGATGCATCGTTGAGCTTGCGCAGATCGACACAGATCCTAATGTCTCCTTTTGTTTTCTTTTCTTGTACGACCATGGGGCTAACCCATTCGCTTTCTTCTACCGACTCAATGATTCCTGCTTCCAGCATCTTATCGATTTCATCCTTTACTTTTTATTTGTAGCGCAGATTCAATCTATATGGGCGCTGCTTAACTGGTCTAGCATCCTCCTTCAAAGGTATCCTCATAACTCCCAGGTCTCCAACTATTCCCTTCATCTCTGTAAACTTGGTGGGAAATAGGTCCTGATAGTCATGTAACAAGTCGGCAATATGTCCGACTATTCCATCATTCCAATAGTCTCCAATAGAGGCAAACTTAGGTTCTGCATCTGTGCCAATATTTATCTTTTTAATCTTGATAGGTTCGGTGATTGCTGGAATATCTAACTGTGGTCCCCTAACATCGCGAGTCCCTTCTGACTCCAGAATTTTGGTGTTGTGAGGATCCTCATCCTCATCCTTATCTTCATTGTCTAGCTTTGCTGCGAAGTTATAGCACTCAAGCGCATCTTGCAACTGAATGGCCCACTCAGGTTGAGCCTGCACTGAAATGGTACAGTCATCGAATATCTTGATCTTGATTATGTCTAGGG
Source organism: Pseudotsuga menziesii (assembly GCA_001517045.1). Lineage (NCBI taxonomy): Eukaryota > Viridiplantae > Streptophyta > Pinopsida > Pinales > Pinaceae > Pseudotsuga > Pseudotsuga menziesii. Next base: position 263,875 of record LPNX011061240.1, on the reverse strand, counting down.
CCTGAGCAACACTTGGATGTTCTGATTCAAACACGAAGGTAAGTAGGAAACTGTCTGTCATAAGTGACCATGTGGTCGTCCCCTTGCGCAACTCGGTCTCTGTGTACCAGTTCCTTGGAACTGTGTCCAATCTGTGAATGAATCTGTGAACCCATTCATCCTCTGGAATGTCCGACCAGTTCTATTCACATGTCTGAATGTGTGCTCTGGGGTCAGTTTCTCCTGTGTACTTCTGTGGGACATACTCTTTGTCGACCAAAAATCTGATCGCCATCAATATTTTAATATCATCCCATGATGCGATATTTTCTTTATGCGCATACCACCATCTTGCAGGTGTGGCTCGTACTGCAAGGTCCATAGCTGCGATTCTCTGCTCGTAAGGAATCTGTTGCTCAAACTGCTCAAGGAATTCCTAAATATCTGTTAGACCATGATATGATGGAATCTCAGTGATCTCTGTGCCAATCCATCGCAGTGATTTACTTATAAACGCACATCTGCGCGCTGAGACTTCGTAAAGTCTTTTCTGCCAGTTCTCTAAACCAATATAGGAATCCGATGTGCATGAGTTGTCGCATTGCCAACTAATGTTCCCTTCTGTGGTTGGATTGATGTAGTCGCTCTGGTTCACAGTCATCTGGTAGAGACTATCCATGTTATGCGCCTCCTCCTCGGCTCGGATAGGTTCGATATATCTAGGACCTTGGTAAGGATCCAGCGGTGCGATGACCCGGATCTGCGCATCCTCAAAGGTCATTTGTCTTCTCTTTAGGTCGATGACATCCTTGCTACCAATCACCCAATCGATACTTAATAGTGCTAGATACGGTCGACTGTCACCAATGATTTCTATAACTTCGAAGTCCGCAAAAGTATGAACTCCGTCAATGTCAACTGGCACCTGCGGCAGTCGACCCAATGGTGATACTCGCTACTGGTTAGCTAATCTCAGGTGGATAGGCGATATGGCTAACTGAGGGCTACCCATCTGTTCCCATGTCTACTTAGTTAGAACGTTCACCTCTGATCCCAGATCTAAGACGACTTCGTCCATTTCGAACTCTCCAATCTGTGCTATGAGTTTCATCTCCCTTCCGGTCCTTGTATGTCCTGTAATATTATGAACAGCGCGGTGTGCACTCCCCAAGAGAGAAGGTTGCTGACACTGATCTATGATGCGTTGTAGCTCACCGATAGCTTTTTCATTTCTCAAGAGCTTCAAACAACTGCGCAGGAAGGATTGTATACTTCATGTTGATTCATCCTCGTCGCATCTTCCCGATGTGGTAGCCTGCGGTATCTGTTCTGGGCTGTCGCCACGAGGTACTTGCTGCGGTACACCCCTAGACGACGGTACCTGCGATCCTGATTGTGTAGGTTCATCAAAGGAAGCCTTGGCTTCATGAAATGTCTCTTTATTCTTCTGTAGGTCAAGTGTTGTTGCTTTACCAGGAGCTCTGCGCACCCACTCCTAACTTGTGTTCTTTTCGGTCTCTTGCGATGTCCCACTAGTGGAAGCACCGCTACGAGTCACAATATTGACTCTTGGTTCTGGTTCTTCCTGTTCAGCAACAATAAGCTAGATGTTCTGGTGTACTGCTGGCTTAGTATCTTTGATCTTAGCTATCAAGGTAGGACACTCCTCTATGGTATGATCATAATATTTGCAGTAATTACAAGTAGTAGTGGGGCTCTGACAGTCCCTAGCATAGTGTCCTACAACTCCGCAGTTATAACAAGTGATTGGTCCGTGACCACGGCCAAAACCCTCTCCTCTGTCGAAGCCTTCTCCTCTTGCAAATCCTCCTCCACGACCTTGTCCTCTGAATCCTCCTCCCCGGCCACCATAAGTCGGATCAGGCTATGGTCCTGCTGCTGGACCCTGTGTTTCTGACTGGACTCTGTATACGTCATGTTTTCTATCTAACATGAGATCATAGGCTCGGAAATTTTTTTCATCATGTCCGACAGAGCTGCAGAAGACACAGTATAGGTTCTTAGGTGTCTGTACATACTTCTGAAGCAAAGGGCATTGCTGAGGTGGGTGTCCTTGTGTTTTGCATATTTCACACCATGGCCCTTGCGTTCGTGGTAAGGGGTTAGGAGCCCCTGACGCTAGATATTCTGCAAATACTGGACAGTTGTCTTTGGTATGACCCTGTGCTCTACATCGTAAGCACCATATGTCTTGCATAACCTCTTTTCCTTTCTTAAGTTTGTGTATCTGTAACGTGAGATTGGCCAACTGGTTCTGTAGAGTTGTCATGCCTGCACTGGTTTCTGCTAAAGGTGAAGCTTCTAGCTTCATCGCCATCTCCAACGCGTCATCCTGCGTCTAGATTTTCTGCTGCATTAATGGCACTCTGATGTGAGGGAGCAGCGCTGCGATAAACCATTCCTTATGCTGCTCCGGTGCAAACTCAAAACTTACTTGGTCTATAAGAGCTTTGAATTTCTGGTCAAAGTCCCATACTGATTCTGATGGTAGCTGCTTAATATCCTTGAGCTCTGTAATGCACTGAGATTCAGACTTAGGTTTCTTGAACTCTTTAATCATGGCGTTCTTGACTTGGGCAAGTGTCTTAGGTACTGTGGTATACTTTATGTACCATGTTAAAGCTCGATCTCTGAGTGTAGTGACCAACTGTACAAGTTTAAGGTTATCGTCATTGATTGTTTTAATGGTCCACATGGCTTCACATAGAAACCAATGTTGTTCCGGGTCCTCTGCTCCTGTACCCTTAAAGGTAGGTAGCTTCATATCATCTCCCATTCTATTTCTCTGCGGTGGGTTCTGATTGACTGGATTACTACCACTCAGCGGTGTAGGTGAAGGTGATGTAGCGGTAGTAGGTACTGTCTGTGAGCTACTGGATGGAGTACCTACGGGATTACTCTGAGTCCCGGTCTGTTTCTGTGGGGTGTAGGGCTGGTAAGGGGTACCTCCCTCTAGTTCTTCTGTGGTACTAGGACTCGGTTACCTAATATTTTCTGAACTATCTCCAAATACAGGAGAGTCGAAAGCTACTTTATATTTCTTGCCACTACGTGTGCGTCCAATGTCATCAAAATCACTTTCAAACTCTTGTGACATTACTATGTTTACTTATTCATCTGAAATCATGTACATTACTCCTTTTTCATGTAGTAGCATCTTAATGGACAAGTTTAGAGACTTTAGGTACTTACCACGATATCCTTTGAAGAAGTACCGCTCAGCCTCGCTGAAGCTTTTTCTCTGGTCAACTGCAAATTCTGTAACAAAGCCTCCTAGCACGCTTGTAAGCCAGAAGTCCACTGCTCTCGTAATGGGATTGTCGAGGTTCTGTACGGTCTGAATCAGCTCCGGTGTCCAGACAATGTTTCTTTTCTTCTTGAATATGTTCCTATTTGTCAACTTGGATAACCAGTTGAAAAGCTCGTTTCCATAGGTCGCAAAAAATATAGCGTGTATATCTGAAGCGATATGCTTTTCTAACCATCCCTCTGTGCTCAGTTTAGGGCTCTGATTTTCTTTCTGGCCAAACTCCCTTAGGTTTGAATCCAGCCACTGGTGAAACTCTTCTCTGGTGGGATTCCAACAGAACATTAGCGCTCAATTGTTCAAAACCGGCAACGGAACCATTTGTTGGCTACTATGGGCAGACCCGGGTTTACTATAATCAACCAACAACACCCCTAGATCACTGGCCCTTTTGGCGACAGACCGCAAAGCAGCCTGAAGTCTCACCCGAAGTGACTCTAATGGGTTGGCCAAGGACTCAAGCGTCTTGGACCGGATTCTGTGGCGATCCCACTGGTGGCTCGAAGCTCTCCTAGCTGCGGTCTCTCTTCTGCGCGTCACACGATCTCTTGCTCGTGTCGCGCGATTTGCTCGCCTCACAGCTCTTCTAGCTGCAAGATATTCCTTTATACCACCACGCGATCCTTCCCTGCGGCACGCACTTTCTCAGACCCGCGATATCTCCAACCTTATCGCATCGCCACGCACGGTGCGACACACAGTTCCTGCCCAACGCTAAGTCCTTCACCTGCGGTATCGCGCACCGCAGCTCCTCTGTCGGTGCGGTATCACCTCTCTGTGATATCCTACCTCCGCGGTTTAGCGCACTTAGCGTTGCTCGTGTCGACATGCAAGACTTAACATACAAGGCTATTCGATACTGCAATAGAGATTGTTTTACGCAAAGCATAAATGAACCATAAACAGCGTGCCAAAGACGTTAACCTATATTTACCCTTCTATATTGCTGTGAACTGATTAACACATTCATTCATTAAACTGTAAAAATATTCCATAAACTGACTGAGAAATGCATAAGTAAACATAACACATAAACCAATCGCATAACACTGATTTTAACGTGGTTCACCTCCAGGATGGAAGTTACGTCCACAGAACTGTGTTTTTATTATAGCCCAGGGGAAGGTAAAACACAGTTCTGCTGCACCGCATATGCAGCTTAAGATATTCTCTCTTATACCTCTTTTCTCTTCTATATTGCTCTCCTACAATATACTCTTCCCTCTCTGTCGATCCCTGCGGATCCTTATATACATATTCTATAAGCCAGCTCCTGGTTACCATAAGATTGCTACTGCTAATAACAGAACCAGAGCTAGGCTTTTACAACAGTCTAATAGTCTGCAAAAACACTACTAACGACTAAATGAACCAACTACTTAACTAACAAAATGACTAGCTAGCTCTTCAACCCGCCAACTCTTTTACAATACAAAATATATTCTTTTATAGGCAGCCCGAAGGTCTTGCCCTTACAACACTGTGGGCCTGTCCCAACAGTAACCCAAAACCTAACTAGTGACAGTCGACCATATCTGTACTTGAGGTAGCCGCTTTCCGTCACACCACAGTTCTCTACAGTCTTCCATGCTTCCCGGCACTGATCATGGGTACTATGCACCGCTTCGCTTTTCTGTCCTTCACCTTCAATGCTTCAGCCTTGTTGCTCCTTCTTCTTTATGAGGGTCGTTGAGCCCTCCTGTCTTCCACCGCTGCCTTCAATGCAGTGGTTGAGCTCTCTCTTCTCGGCCGCTTAGGTACCGTTGCCTTCTTGACTTTTCTATCTTAAAAGTCATGGTTTCTGGCTCTGCTCTCCAGCTGGAAACGTACTACGACGTCGTAGATCTGTCTTAACTTCTTTCCACCAAAACTTATCTTTCCGCCAAAACTAGCAGCTTCTTCTGTAGCTGTGGGACCCTGCTCCAACATGAAGTCGTAGCTTGTCCCTGACAGCTTATTAATTTGGTTAATAGAAAACTTATTAATTTGGTTTGTAACCGAGTCTGCAGGTTTAGCACTTGCAGATCAAACAGTGCCATCGGCATGTGGCCCAGGTTTGAACTTCGGATCGAAATTGGATCATGGTGCATTAGAAATAATCTCATACGAAATTCTCGACTGAGCATAAATCAAGTCTAATTGCTGAGCTTGAAAGATAGCTTGTTCCTCATTCTTCACTCTAGATGTGGAAGCATCCTTCGATATATAGGGAAATAACAATTTGAGGAACCACTCCAAAATAAACTCTGGTGGAATGTGAGCCTTAATTAATCACTTTCGTCTACGCCACTCTTGAATGTGATCAGATATATGGGTGGCTTTATCCTACCGAAATGTTGACAAGAGTTCAATATCGGCATCGCAATGCACGAGTAGCTGAAAGTGATTGAGGAAGATCATGGCTAAGTCATTAAAGGTTTGAAATGTGCCCCCAGGAAACTCTATATACCACTTCATTGCAGGACCTGTGAGAGTGCATTGAAATAGTATTAAATGAACAAAATTATGATTTAATGAATTCGAAGAGCACCATAGGTGGAAATTCAGGATGTGTTCACTAGGGTCCTCACTAGTCTTACCTTCAAATTTTGGAATGCCTGAAGGAATCTTGGGAGGGACAACCGGCCATGTCATATCATGAGACACTGAATCACTAGTAAATCTCGATAAGTTAGGTAAATTCAACGTCGTTAGGAAAGGGATCCTAGGTTGTGGCATTTGGTTCCATGCTCCCTGATAAGACTGGTTCACATAGGTCTAATTGTTGTAAACTACATGGCCTTGGCTAGTGGGATAGTAATCTCCTCCTTTTTGACCCATAAAAGGATGGATGGGAACATTATAGTTTGGGATACCTTGAGACTGGGGTGCTACGAAACCATAGTTATAATACTGATAAGCAGGATGAGTCCTGGACCCATAAGGTGGTTTATAAGATGGTACATAAGGTGGTACATACCCTATTGACACATAAGGAGGCACATAGACTTGTGACACTATGGTGTTATCAGACACGGGAACAACATGGCTAACAGTATAACTCCGACCTGAAGGACCATGTAAGTTGGGGGGGGGGGTGTCATTATAAATGCATTTGAAGGAATAGGTGTCGAACATGATGGAACATGGGTGGGATATAACGTGTGTTCCCAATATTCACATGTCTAGGGTTACTTCCATGAATGGGAATACTAGTACTAGGTCTAGGTTGCATGTGTGAGGATCCTCCCTGTTGCTACCTTACACACACCTAGGTCACATGGCAGAAATATTCAAGCCGCTCAGTGTGTCCTTGGGGGCAAGTCTCAAGTCAAGGCTATCACCTTGTTCTTGACTCCTTCATTTAGGCTCAACTCCTAACGAAGCCAAGGGGGGTAGACTTTATTAAGTTACTAAGGCTAAATTACTTAGTAAGGTGATGTTGAACTGAATGAGTTACTTAGGAGATTGAAATTTAACCATAAACAACCATAGATGACAAGATCCAAAAATGAGTGCACGAAAGCACAATGCTAAGACACAATATAAATATATAGCAAGAAAATAACCAGTGCCTTTAAAATGATTTCAAAAAGAAATCAATATACTTTCATGTGCTTGGAATGAATGTTTTACAATCGCCTCTTGGTACGTTTTAAGTTAATGTGAAAATATGAGTTGATTAAAATTAGGCGAAGGGGTGGACTCCAGATATACCCGAGAGTATTTGGAGTATGTCCAAAACTAAACCTTCATAGCTACCTGCAAGGAATATTTGGGCTGAATGGAGTCTCTGGGGCTATTGTTCATAATGCACCCATTAGGGTGTGGCAGAGATTGGTGCCCCGAGGTCACTTTTCATAAGTTCCCACTTCCTTTGGTTATTTTTCCACCGTAATGGTTTGATCTAGGTGTTGGATTTTCACCTGATGGTTTGTCGATTTGGGAAAGTGAATCGTAATTATACTAGTCACTCAAATGCTTTTGATACAACTTGACTGACCAGATGAACCACAACCAAGTGCAGAGCATACACACTAGAGTCTTGTCAATTTTAGTAAATTTTGAGATGGATGTTCTTGTTAAAAAAGAAAACCCTCCAGGAACCTCTTTCGGTCCAAGTGGACCTCGATCGGGGAATCAAGGAGGATTTTATTGTATTATGGTTACTGAAACAAATGATGATAGCAAATGAAACATAAAAAGATAATCAAACCACAATTTTCTAATTAGACTACCACGAACCTTTCTTCCCCTTTCGGCTCAAAAGGAGGCTCGTGGGGTAAGTATTAAAGTTACTTTGAAACCAATAGAAATGGAATATGGAATTGATTTTATATCAAATTATACTACCCTGTAGATTAATACTACGCTATATTGAAAAAAGATGAACGAAAAACAAAAAATGACACGGACGCAAATCCCCCCAGGGGGGATGGGGAATAGACTCGAAAGATCCTATTCAAAAATTATTTTTATTACCAACAGTTACAATATCAGAAAACTGATATGATGCCTCTTGATTCTTATATATAATGAAATCAAGAGCTTACAAAGTACGAAAATTAAAGATTTCAGTCAAAAAGGGAGACCCCTAGGGGGATTCAGAGGCCCAAAAGTCACTTTCGAGCAGCAGCTCCTCCTTTTTTCTGTTATGCCTACTAAAAACCAGAAATATTATTACACTGAAATATTCCCAAAAGGACTCTGAAAGTACCTTTGGATCAGCTTACTTTTAACCAAAAAATGCTAAGTAAAAACTAGTTAAAAAAGGTAAAAAGGGAACAAAGGAGAGCAAGCTTTCCTTGGGATCTTGGCTTGCCTTTTAGGCAGCCAATATGATGTTCACTGATTTCTATATTTATCTTTTATAACAGAAAATAGAAATCTAATGCATGCAAGCTATAAATTTTCTAAGTTAAAATTCCATGCAAAAAGGACAATTTCCCTAAAGCTAGATCTAGAATGCTTACAAAACCTTTTAAGAGAAAGATCTAGACTATGGGATTTGAGAAGATAGATCTATGTTAAATTTACTTTTAAGATGATAGATCTAAACAATATCAAAGCTATGAACAAAGTAACTGGGTAAAAGAGTTGATTTTGAGGGAGGAAGAGGAGGAGAGAAATGCTGGTAGCCTTGAAGATCCACAGTGGAGCTTTCAGGTGGAATGTCGAGGGAATATGCATTTGGAAGGTTTTAGAGAGAGTGAAGAAGAAAACTATATCATCATCCTCTCCAATCTAGGAACCTGCAGCTCAGTTGAAATCAAAAAACTTGCCGAAAAACTTGTGAGATCTGACTAGTACATACACAAAGATTCAGAATAACATGCATATAAGCTTATAGAACATGTTGAATCTAGATCTCTAAACATGCATCAAAGGAAAGAGATGGCCAATAAACTTATTGAAAAGCACCTTTCCTATCAAGATTATAATAATCTTATTATCAATCTTAGCACTGAATCCACAAGCAGTTAGCAAATTATGAACACAGATACATGTTACCTCAGTAAAAAAAAAATTGGTAATGATCATCCACACATACAATGGCACAACACGGTCTTGCCTCCAAAGCTTCTCTTTATTTCAAATGAACAATAACAACAGTACAATAGCAGCAGCACCTCAATCCCAGTTCTAACTAGCTTGGAAGAGGCTGTTGTGCTTGGATATATACAAAAACTAGGAGATCCAGCCCAAGGGGGGCACAAATCCCAAGGAGACAGATCAAATCAGCTGATGGAGAGTCAATCAATGCATATATGAAGTTGAACTGAGCCTACTTGTCAACCGGTGGCCTGATTTAGCTTACACATCCACCCATAAACCGACACATCAGTCCACAGAGCATCCAGGAGAGTCCACACATGTGGACGAGAGAGAGAGGGCGTAATTCCCCATAAAGACTGCTGAAGATCAACTCTAGATCTGATTTCATCACCTCCTTTAGTCAAGGATTTGTCAGATCCAGTCAATCTGCTTCAGATCTGACTGATTTCAATCAAATCGGCTGAGAATCCACTGATCTATGATTTTGGATTTGCTCCATTATTCATCAATTTATTAATTAAAATAATCAATAATTGATTTTTGGGGCTTTCTGACCTGAGTGATGGAAAATCACTCAAAACTAGGAAATAGTGGGTCCATGGGTTTACATGGTGCTCTTAGCTTGAAAATGAGCACCTACATGACTGAAACTGATTATTTGGCCCACTTTTATTACAAAATCAATTTTTCCAATTAAACTATTAAAAAATAGCTTAAGTTTTGGAAAAATTAAATTTTAATAAAAAAACACTGTAGAAACTAAAAAATTGAAAAATTGAAAAAACCTAGGCGGACTTAGACATGTTCATATGACTCGACCATGATGTCTAGCATGTTTATACATTGACACATAGACTCTAATAACCTCAATAGGCCTAAATGCCAAGCCGACCACCCCAACTTTGGAGGTATGGAGTGAAAAAATCAGAAATTATCAGTCGTTTATTCAACAACCAATAATGACCAAGGGAAAAAACACCCTGGGATGATCGGATTGACAAATAAAGTCTAAGAGATCGAGTCTTTTACAGACACTATCATGCTAGAACATTTATTACAATTCCCGCATGGGGTATGAACATGTGATATAGTACAACAAGCACTTCCCAGAAGTACTTCCAAAGGTCTTCTGAAGTCCGAACAAGTTATCCTCATCCGTTTCACAAGGCTCACTTGATAAAAACCACTAAGTACAACTTAGGTGGTAACACTCCGACTGCAAGAGTAGAAGGTGCAATATGACCACTACCGAATCTATCCACATGGAAAGTAACGGCAATGCCCCGAGGCATAGTACTAGGGTCAATACAAGATTCGACATTGGGTGTCAGTCTGGTCTCAAGAAGTGTTGGCATGCCATATCTAAATCCAGTGCTAGGGGGTGTAGGATGAGTCTCACTCCTTGGAATATGTGACCAATATCAGCGGTCTGAGTTTATATAGTCTAGAAATTGTGATAATACATTATGTGATGTCCCAACCTCAAAGTGATCGAGTTCCTCTGGAGTCCCATATAAACTATCCTGTATAGCCTCCTATTAATCTTGCACATTGATCTAGGAACAAATAATCAATCTCATCAAGAAATAATCAACAAATAACTCAGAAATGGTGTTAATCAGAACCAGAATGGTTTCCTCTCTGTATATTTAATAAACAATGAATAGTTACAATAACAATGTCAAGCAAATGGCTTGAATCAATGAGGAATTCAAGTACCTTAGGAGGTCATTCGAATTCAATGAGTGAGTCTGGCTTAACTGACTATAAGCCATTGGTTCACACTGTGTTAACCACTTGACCAAAACCCTAATTGACTCACCAAACCCTAACTAAAGTCGGAGTGCAATAAATGACTCAATCTCAACTGAAAGAGATCAAACACATGTCCTAGCAAGCCAACCATCAAGTGCTAGTGCTTCAATGACTTCAATGAACCCCGATGAGGTTAACTGAAGCTGAACTGATCATCAGAAGTTGGTGGAGGCGCCTCTATTAACTCCAGATCATTAAATAATAATAAATAATCATTAAATAATATATTTAATGAGAGCAGGCACCTTAACTGACTAGTTGAATTGATTGTAACCACCAGTTAGCAATTAGGTGCATTAATATCACTCAGATCACCCCCGGAGTGCTCCAGTTAGCCTCCTTGACTATAGGTAGGCGTGGGTGTGACTGGATGATGTCAATTAATGTTCCATTGATTTCAATTAATGTCAATTATATTTAGGATAGTGGTTTAGCTAGGCCAATTTGACCAAAAAGAGTGTGTATGGTGGTAAATGTCTCCAACATCCCCCCTTAAGCTATACTTAGGAAGAGTTAGAAAAAACATATGCATAAAAATGCTAGGGCCCCAGAAAAAAATGCCATAGGTCACCTTGTACAATAAAGTAACTGCTTAATATAACCAAGGAAATGGGGAAAACCTCATGGGAAAAATAGCCCCCCTCAAACTAAGCAGTAAATCAAGAATTGGTTCTTCTATGTAGCAGCATCCTGACAATGTGCATCTAAACCTATGAATCCAAAATAAATGAATATGTCTGGAGGAATCTTCCGCTTTGGAAGAAGAACAATGCACTCAACTGAATCAGAAATATAAACAGCTGCATGGTGAAAACTGGACCCATGTAGAGCAGCTGAAATCATCTGAAGAAAGAGCAAATGTTCTTGAGGATTCGAACCATGTGTGGAACACTCAAGAAACCGATATGTTGCATCCTTGAACAGAAAACCATGAGTGGTAAAATCAGCCCCAATTTTTAGGAGCAAGTGTCCAAGCGGATGCAGAATGTCTTCCTCTTTACTAGTTCTGTGAGGAGATGAGCATGTGACCAAAGGTAGAGAAGCCTTGGGACTCTCGAGAGCGAATGCTTGAGCTCCATAATCTGATATAGCTTCAGAAATAGCTAATGATTCACAAAATAAAATATCAGCAACCTCATAAGAGGAAACTAACACCAAATCCCCAGCAGCAAAACTGAAGAAGAACTGTGGTACTTGATTTTTCACACCAAAACTGGTGAGAGCAGCAACATGCATGACTGAAATCTCTTGGATTTTAAAATATGAACCAAATAATATCAGATCAGAAATTAAATAATATCTAAATAAGTTCACAACAGATCCAGAACTGTGAAATGAAATCAAATCCTTAGCAGTAGTTTCGAAGGAGACTTGCGGTACGTGTTTCTTCACACAGTTGATGAGAACAGCTACAAGCAGTACTGAAGGTTAATGAACCTGAAATTTTGAACCAAGAAATATAATATCAGATCCAAATAATATCATATCAGATCCAATAAGGTTCATATCAGATCCAAAATTATGGTCAACCGAGACGGTGGATGCACAGTTGTCTTTTTCTTCAAAATTCTGAATTTTGGTGCATGCAATCCTGCAGGATTTTGTTGGAAGATATAGATCATGGGGAGCGAATGCGTCACTCTTATAATCTGATATTTCTTCCATAATATCCAAGTTTTTACATATTTGCACACCAGCAGCAACATTAGAGGGAGAAAAATCAAATTTCTCTTCACTTTCGGAAGCAATTACTGGTAAATTTTGCACAGAATTCAAAGGAAAATCACCGGTGAATGTTTGCATGGAAGTGCAGCAATATTTTTATTCAATATCAGAGATTCAAATGTCTTCTTCTGTTTCAGCAATATGAGGAGATGGGATATCAAAGATCTCATGAACTTCTGGAGCATCAGGAGAAGGAGTCACTGCATGGAGACTTTCTTCAATTCGAATTGAATGTGTAGAAGATTCTACTTCATCTTCATCTTGAACAACTTCATCAGAGAGTGTAGAGGCTGAGAATTTTGAGTAAAGAACTCTTGTGTTGCTGGATGTAATCTCCAAAGTGCTATTATGATCCTCATTGTGCTTGCCAAAGGTTCTGTCCAATTTTGTCCAGAGATCCTTTGGGTATTCAGTAGAACCAATAAGGTAGCGCAAGCTAGGAGAAAGGGCCAGTCATATTGCTCCAAAAGACCTATCACCGTCATTTAGCCAGTCATTTTCATTCTCATAAGACTCTTTTTCAAGTCCAATAGACACCTCATAGAGACCTCGTCTCTTCAGAGATGCAATCATCTTCAACTTCCATTTTGAATAGCTTGTGAATGGGGTAAGAAGAGGGACTGATGAGTCCATTCGAAGTTGTACTTGTTAAAACCTATAAATCACAACAAAAAGGGCACCATAAGGTCAGACAACCTGCACATTTTAGGCTTTCATCACACCCAGCATAGTCAATCAAGCAAGCTTGATCAACAAGTTCTTTACTTGGGGTATTGAGTGGTAAGCCTTGGCTTCTGGTGCAGTGCTAGATTTTTGAGCTATTGCTCACTTTTCATGGAGAAATCTGTCAAAAATATTGTTTTTGAGAGATATATCTTTGTCCCTCCATAAGCTCTAATACCATATTAATATTGCACATTGATCTAGGAACAAATAATCAATCTCATCAAGAAATAATCAACAAATAACTCAGAAATGGTGTTAATCGGAACCAGAATGGTTTCCTCTCTGTATATTCAATAAACAATGAATAGTTACAATAACAATGTCAAGCAAATGGCTTGAATCAATGAGGAATTTGAGTACCTTAGGAGGTCATTCAAATTCAATGAGTGAGACTGGCTTAACTGACTGTAAGCCATTGGTTCACACTCTGTTAACCACTTGACCAAAACCCTAATTGACTCACCAAACCCTAACTAAAGTCGGAGTGCAATAAATGACTGAATCTCAACTGAAAGAGATCAAGCACATGTCACAGCAAGCCAACCATTAAGTGCTAGTGCTTCAATGACTTCAATGAACCCCGATGAGGTTAACTGAAGCTGAACTGATCATCAGAAGTTGGTGAAGGTGCCCCTGTTGACTCCAGATCATTAAATAATATATTTAATGAGAGGAGGCACCTTAACTGACTGGTTGAACTGATTGTAACCACCAGTTAGAAATTAGGTGCATTAATATCACTCAGATCACCCCCGGAGTGCTCCAGTTAGCCTCCTTGACTGTAGGAGAAGGCTAAGTTAGCCTCCTTGACTGTAGGTAGGTGTGGGTGTGACTGGATGATGTCAATTAATGCTCCACTGATGTCAATTAATGTAAATTATACTTAGGATAGTGGTTTAACTAGGCCAATTTGACCGAAAAGAGTGTGTATGGTGGTAAATGTCTCCAACACCTCCGCCCCGGGGGGTAGAGAAGGGAGATTTTTTGGGATCTCAGATGAATGACTCATGGTGAGATCTGTGTGTGAATCAAAGTGATTATTGGTCTTCCCGAACTGTCTAATTCTTTCTCCAAAAGGAGGAGGAGACATAGAAGGGGTAAGACCCGCTAAATGACTATAACAGTGGAGTGTTGCATGCAGATCCATTATGACTCAACAAAAAGAAAAATACTCAAACGAATTACATACCCTAAAGCAATCTAGCGTACACAGAGAACACACCTAATAAAATCTACAGCCAAATTACAAGCAAACCAAGGGGAAGATATGTGAGCTCATGAATACGGCAGGTATGTCTCATCTAGGAGAGGATTGAGACTCCCATACACTAAAAGCGGAGGTATGTAACCAATTATAGTGGCCCTTAGCTTCAACGAGTAAAGAAATTATGTTGTCTGACCCCTACTTGGCCAGGACACTCACAAAATAACCTCTGCAAGTACCCCCTTGCGATACCTAGGTAAGGAAACTAAGGTCACCCCAATATAACCAATTCTCAAGTGGACAGTCGTAGGCGGGATCAATCGTATGGGCAGGGTATAAAATCCCGAAGCTCGAAAGCACCAAACGGTACCTCAAAATCCCCCAAATATGAATATGATCCTGGAAATATCTCCGACGCTCACAGAAAGTGGCCAAGGGATATCCCAACCACAATTGTGTACGTTTCCTCATGCTTAAATACTGTGTAAGAGGAGCCTCCTGAGAAACACTAATTATACCAAGGATTTCACTCTCTCACCTGGAAAGACACCTACTTGTTTCGTTTAGTAGTCTTAGAGAATTAACTCACAATGAACTATTCCAAGACTCTAAATCCTAATCTTGTTGATGTACCCTAACCAAGAAAATGGTGTAATTCAGTTTAATTTAAGCGTTGACTTTAATGGCCATGATTACTGAAAGGGAAATGGTCGTGCAACCAATGGTATTATGACTCAGCAATGAAATAAATGTGCACACCTAACAAACAATTCCAAGTGCAATCTTGTCTAAATGAAAAAAAGGGGTATTCCACTACATGAGATGCATGTTTTTTCCTTCAAATTATTATGCAATCAATCCTAAATGAAAACCTGGCTATAGTTTCAGTAAGCAAACCTAATGCAAGTACCATGCAAGTGCAAAGATGCAACAATGCATAAATATGAAAAAAATCAAATATTTTGTATTTTTTGAAATAAATGAGATGTAAAAGCAACAAAAGACTCTACAACTCTCAGACCCTGCAACCACTCGCAGAAAGCATCCAAGAAAGGAACAAAAATAAAAGATCTAATGCACTAATCCCAAAACAAAAAAGGAAAAAGATGACAAGAACAACATCTAATGAAAAATAAATCAAAAAGGGTCTCTGGCCATAAACAGAGGCAGTATACAGACACCAACAACATCCAGGAAGACTCGGCAACATTCAAAAATCACCCAGCAACTTCCAATCATCCAAATAAATCTCAAGACAAAGGCATATGTGACTGTTTGTGGAAAATCTGCATACATACATGGGAATTCAGAAGAAAACCGTGTGTATACGCAAATGTGAAGCAAAAACTTGAGTACATGAAGAAAAACAAGTTAAAATGATAGGCCAAGACCAAAATTACTTCAACCATACACTAAAGGGTAAACCTGCTTCTAGACCCAACACAGAAACTTAGAGAACAAAGAGAAATTCAAGCACATTGTGCGCCCAATTCCCAAATAAAAAACAAGGAACCTCCCCAATGGAATCACAATTTCTGTTATGAATAGAAACTTCCTAAGAATTGAGGTGTACCACAACACACTGAATGACACCATAAATCAATCCTTTCCAATATGCAAGAGAAATAAAGACATCTAACACTAAGGGATATGAATCATACCTTATTCCTGACGGTTAATGTAGATCATCGTTGAGATTTTCCAATCATGCTTCTATTCCTAGTTTGCTCTCAACAACAGCAAACAAGACAAGCATGCTATGTATTCAAGTGTTAGGCCTACTCTAGCATATATAATCAATCATGTATAAGCAAATAAATACATCCATGGATACAATATTCATATTTATGCACATGTATTGGATAAGAAATCGATATTTCTATTAATAAAAACAGAGATACAATAGTGACAACCTCTGCTGGTACTTCTTCGAACCCGAGAAACCGAGTCCTCCACCTGGGCCTCCACCACTCAATCCTCTATCTCTCAATGGAAATATTACAAATCAAAGGCAATCTTGGGAAGAGAAGCATTGTGTGCTCCAAACGGACAAAGGTATGCAGACTCAAGCATAACAAGTGAGGAAACAATGGACTATAGTTTCCTTGCTCTCAATTTTCTCCTCCTTCAATGTATCAAAGAGGCTCAATATATAGCACTCCAAATAGGCAATGGAGGGTTGAGTTCGAGCATTCTCAAGGCATATGGAAGACCAAGAGTCAAGATATTCAGAACTCTATGAGGGAAACTTCAAAAACATTTGGCTTTATGCACATTTCCTGATGTACTTTGTTTTGGCTCAAAAGCAGCGTATACACGCGAGTATAGCTTTAGAAGTTGTGTATATTCATAAACAGGTGTTTTGGGGGGATACTCTTGGAACATCAAAGTATAATATGGGAAGAGGGGGTCCAAGGAGTCTACAGAGGGACATGGAAGACCATAAATATGTGATCAACCAGGTGTGGTAAAATCAGCTCTAACAGGCACTTATAGTTTTTGAAGGATTCCCATAATTGTCTTGGGACATGGGACTCACACCTATGTCATTGCAGCAACATAATTGTGAGATTCAATGCTTATGTGCATCAAGAACACAAAGAAATTTATGTTGGGTGGGGAAATCTCACATATTTCCATTTTTGCATTGAGAATTTCCAATTTTTCAGTGCAGCGGTATGATTTCCACATCATGAATCTCATTTCCTGTGATGATAATTTTTTATGGTGGATACTAATGTTTGGAGACTTACAGTTGAGGAAATGGGATCCAGGCATAATTTTGTATGATAAGTTGTGCTGGAAGGAAGTCTCACTAAATAGGGTACAATGCAAGCAATGGAACCCTGGAATTGCTTGTTTTTGGAGAAACTTTACATGTTGGATTAATGGAGCAAGTCAACCTTTTTTGCACATGAGTTCATGCTCTAGTTCTCCTACATGGTGGAAAAAATTGCAGCACTTTGGAGTGCTTCTGCTTGAGGACAAGCATATTTGGGAGGGCAGGATTGTCATGTCCCCATATTTTTGGACATAAAAGTGTTGATCATGCCCAACACCTTGGGGGGTCAAAGATGCATTAATTACCTCACCTAAAGAATTTTGTCCAAATATTATCTATGAGACTTATAGTTAGTTTAATTTTTATTATTATAAATTAATTATTGTACAAATAACATGTGGAATTGAGCTTGCCATGTCAGGAACAATTGGAAATCCAAATTTCCAAGGGAGGAGATTAAGAAAGTGGAAACTCTATGACAAAAGCAGTCAGAGAGAAAAGGGAAAGTTCCCAAAAGCTATGGAAAAAGTTTTCCTAATAAAAGAAGGAAACAATTAACTAAGGAGGGTGTAGTTTCCTTTTGGAGACAATGTCTCAAAAGAAGGAAAGTCAGAAAAAACTTTCATAAGGAAAAGCAGGAAACAATTGACTAAGGAGGGCACAGTTTCCTTTTTGGAGGCTCAGCACAAAATCAGGAAAGGCAGAAAAAGATGTCATTGACAAAAGCATCAACTATGGGCCTAAGGAGGGTGCAGTTTCCAATTTTGATGAATGACATGGACAGGTAAACAACTCACAAGAGTCCCTACTTTCCAATTGCTCAAGGAGGGTGCATATGTGGCTAAGGTTAGGGTTTCTATGTGTATGAATTTCTCTTGCATGTCACCTATTTCCTTTACATTCTAATCAGTTCACCTAGGGATCTATTAAAGGGGGATTCAAGCTCCATTTATGTTTTTTTTATGAATTATTGGTTCATTCTTATGTGAAGCATAGTTTCTGAGTGATGTACCTCAGACTTTGGGAGATGAGCCCCAAATCCTTCCTTCCTCACTCCTCCATTCCCATTCCTTTCTCATTGCAGGTGTGGAGCACATGATGATCATCCAGTAAGGTCATATCATTCATATGTTTTAGCCACCATCTCATTCAATTCGATCTCCAGTAAATCCCAAGCTTCAGCTACGCTCCCATTCCTCCTATAGTCAGATTTTGGGCCTCCTGCCCATTGTTTTGAGTCCTCTTATGGAGTGTTCAGTCATTATAATTCCTTTGATATGTATTAGCTTATAAAAATTGTTTGAAATATATGTCATACTGTTATCATACTTCCCGCTAAGCTCTCATATTCATTTTTCTATGTATAAGCATGATTTATCATTAAAATGAGGGATTTGAGCATTCTAGTGCAATAATAAGTAAGCCATGGTCATAGGCATGATTTTGGAAGGTTTAATATGATGACATAATATGTATTAGGATTTTTCAAATTAATTTATCATTTCTGATACGTTTCTGTTATGAATTCCATGCTATATTGTACCACCTAGCTAGATCTCTAATGAAAATTGACTAGTCTAGTTGTTTCTTCAATTATGGGAGTTATATTCAGTCAATTTCGATTCTGAAAGTTTCTGTGTGTCATTTATAGACCCATATATCCATACATAATTATTTATTTAAAATTCATTGAGTTCGTACAGTTTTTTGGTATCCTCCATTGCGCAAGACTTCCCTAGGTCAAAATTGCCTAAAATTCCCAAATCACTCCTAAACTCCCTGAAATTATCAAGAACTATCCTAAACCTCATTTTATTTTGTATAAATCTCATACAAATTCACTATGCATTTCCCCAAGCCCCTGGTTGAAAGGACTGAATAAGTCTTCTAAGTTTCACGGTTGGGTGAGCTAGAAGCAAGGGATTAAGTTTCTGCAAAGAGGACTCTGAAACCTTAATGGTCCTCAATATAAATGTGTTAGGGAATATGAATTCACTTTTCTGAAACTTACTTTGGTTTCTTCCCTCTTCCTGTTTCCATACTTATGAATTTCTCAGCAAAATACCTCATTTTCCTAGTCTGAAATTTTACTGAGTGTCTGCAAGTGTCATATCAGAAATTTTAATTAAGTTTGCAGAAATATTAGTGATCTTATATGCATATCAGACTTCAGATAATTACATGCCTTATGGTAGGGGATGTTGTTCTTCTCAAGGATTTTTTCCATCATGTCAATGGTTTTATTCATGCATGCACTCTCTTGATGCCAACCTTTGTGACAATAAATGCATTTTGTCTTCTTGTTGTCCTTGCTAGTATTCGAACCCCCATCTCAATATTTGGTATTCTCTTGCTTCTTCTTCTCTTGTTGCTTCGAATGTTTGGATTTCTTCTTTCCTTTGGCTTGATTCAAAACACCTGCAACAAGGGATTAATCCTTTGTGGATTTGATGGTGCCCATTTGCACCAATTTGTCTTGTTCCTGAGTCAAAGACTCCATAAAGTCTTCTAATAAAGGCATTATCCAATTTCAAATTGTCAGCTTACCTTAGTGGAATGTGGAAACAAACACTGAATACTTAGGGCCTAGCTTTGAAAGAATGGCCAAGATTATCTACTCCTCTTTCTTCTTGATGCCACACTATTTCAGCTGAAGTACCAAGGATTTGAAATTTGTGAATAAATCCTAGATCCTCTCAAAGTGAGTTGGGCTCAATGTGATCAACTCATTTTTGAGTTGGTGTCCTATCATCCCATCGGTATTCCAAAATAGTGACTCGAGCTTGAGCTAGACTTCATTGGGTGTAGTATGATTGTATACATGGAAGAGAATATCTCTCGAAATACTGAGACAAAGCATCCAAAATTCCTCATCCAACATGTTGAAGTACTTAGATCTTTCCATAGCAAATTTGGGCTCGTTCTTAGTCCCCATGGTTACTCTGTAGAGGCCTTTCGACCTTAGATGGAACACCATTTCAGAATTCCATTCAAAATAATTGAATGAGGTAAGAAAGACAGGAATCTGGTCCATTTTTTCTTGTGCATTGAGTGACAAAGACACTGGAACTAAGTGTCATGTAAACACTCAAATTTTTCTAGAGGAGACCCTAGATTGCAACTCAAACTCTCTGAATTCAAATTGAAGCTCCAAAGAGCTCTGATACCATTTGAAAACATGATTCACAACAAGATCTAGGAGCTAATGGAATCCTCAAAACTAAAGAATTTCACAAACTATGTAGAAAAACAGTGAAAAAGAGCACATATAGGAATAGTTCCAATAACTTAAGTTTCTATTTATTTCCATAATGTAAATATGTATGGAACATTATTATAATACAATAGGTGAAAATTGTTAGCTTTTTGAAGCAAATTGGAGGCATACATGTGGCAGGCTTAGATTGGCCATCAAACCCCCCTAGGTAGACCAATGAGCTCCCAAACCACCTCAAACGGTCATGAATATCCATGTGAACATGGGTGAAGCATGCTAGGACATAAATGAGGGTATTATAGGCGTTTTGGAGTGCATGGGTGAGTGGGAGTGGATCGAGGAAGAAATAAATGGTCCAAAAGAGAAAAAAACACTCAAATACAATGCATGGGTGCCTCTGGTCAAAAAATTTCCCTATTTTAAGGATTGGGAGTGCACTAAGGATTGAAAAAACATAAAGGAGAGTGCATGTGTCTCCTGAATGATCAAATCTGGGTGCTTGGGTGCATTAATGAGTCCAAAACCCTCAAATACCTTGCTATACCAACATAACCAAGGTTTGGACCATATGACATAAGTTAAAAAGGAATGAAAGTGTAGGTGTATGTGACCACGGTACTAGGCGGTATGATGCTCTAACATGGAGGTTTGAATTTATAGTTTTAACATAAGCCTGAAATGTCTAACCTCTTGTCACATAATATGCGGTTCTGAGAGCAGCTAGTCAAATACTATTATGCCCATTTCCCTATTCTATGATATGATAGGAGAAAAAAAATGGCATCTGATGTTTTAGATGAGGAAACATGCTCTAACAGCCATTGGAATTTGTCCCTCAAATAATTAATTTTTCACATCTAAAAGTGATATTCGCCAATTGAAAATAGCTCATGTTATTTGTAAAACAACACTAGAAGAACCATATAAATCAACTCATGCATGACACCTCAAGGATGAACATAGGTAATTTGAGTTAGGGTCCACCATTACCAAGACAAAAGAATCATGAAACAATTATCTATGTCATCAATAAAATGCATTTCAAGTACAAGAGCACTCATAGATTAAGGATGCATACCCTTTGATATTATTTTTTTCCAAAATGGATCGCTCGAAGAAATATGGTTGACAAGGTTGCAGGTTATTAAGTTTCATTACATAGTTTATGTCATCCAAACTGAAATTAAAATCTATGAACACTCCAACAATGACATAGGAATCCCTCCATTTTATTTAACAACTACACAAACAAATTTGCAGCATCTGCATATGCAAAGAAAAAAAACATCTTATCTTAGGTGCACCCATAGTTATGGTCTATGATGGAGATAATGGGCCTATGATGGAAACAATATAGGCTCTTCCCCCCTCCATATTCTGGATCAAACTTAAAGGATATAATTTGTTTCATTCAATGTATCCAGATAGCTCACAAAATGAAAAAAAAAGAATATAGTTCCCCATGAATGCCTGCAGATTAGTTGCACCTGGGAAAGACAAAAATAACACCCTCGAAAGGGGAAAGGGAACACAATATATGGTTCAACAGAAATAGATGAATTCTTTAAGTTAGTAAAAATATTATTACCTTATGTTTGTGCACTTGATTCTACGAAATGTTATGGTGGCCCTTTATAAATTATGAAAAATTCACCCTATTTCAGTATACTATCATGAGTTGTCTCCACCTTCTGGACAAAAAGCCTCAATACTTGCTAACCCTTTTGAAGTTCCTTTATTGAGTGAGAAAAGTTACAATCAGTTCCACACTAAAACTTCTTGTTAGTCCCATAAAAATGACACAAAACATATTTGTATGGAGGTAGAGTAATTTCCTTAGCAATAAGTATCTCCTTGACATTCGAAGCTGAATTTGAACTACTTGTATGCTTGTATGACTTTTTCTATACCATTTTCCAAGGAATCGATTTTGTGGCTTGCTCGTATTTCTTTCATTGGGAACAAAGAATTGTGAGGAATACCTAACCTAAAACTTCTCTAGAGCCTCTACAAGAGTTTATGAGAAATATTTAGCCATTGGAGGATCTGTAGTAACATGTTAAAAATAATATGAATGTTTGAAAGTAGAAAAATTACCTAGAAATGAGGAATTAGTCCCACATTATTTCTAGGGATGGGAATACTCGTCCCTTGATAAATATTTCCTAATGGTGGACA
The DNA here is from genome assembly GCA_001517045.1 of Pseudotsuga menziesii. Taxonomy (NCBI): domain Eukaryota; kingdom Viridiplantae; phylum Streptophyta; class Pinopsida; order Pinales; family Pinaceae; genus Pseudotsuga; species Pseudotsuga menziesii. Next base: position 241,386 of record LPNX011061240.1, on the reverse strand, counting down.
TAATGCAACTTTGAGAAGCTAGAATATTATCACATGCTTCATGAAGGGTATATTTATCATCCATGCTCAATAAATAACTCATTTCATATGAACGTACAAGATTAATAGGCTTTTGATTTCTTAAAAATTTTGTTGGCTCCATGTTTGAGAAAGAGAGTCACACATGCAAGATGGTTATTCTTCATTGCATATTGTAGAGGAGTATATATTGTTCTTTTCAGTATGTTTATACTTCCCATTCTTCTTTATAATTAATAGGAGTGATTCAAGGTGTCCATGACCTATAGTTGTGTGAACATGCATTGCTCCTGTATTATTTCTAGATGTTATAGTAGCACCATCATCTAAAATTATTTCCAGAAGCAAAGAATTTACACTACATCCATTGAGAGGAGTGGCCTATTTCAAATCCTAATGAAGAGTTGTATTTCCATCTTGATCTATGTCATTCACTGGAGAAACAGATGCTAAAAAAGATTTAGAAGTGCATCATTGTTTGCATGTCGAGCTCGAACCATAGGTAAAGAATTTTTTGAATGAGAACCCTAGCTTTGGACAAACTAGAGAATACATTCTAAGATTTTATTCTAAGCCTATAGTTTATCTATGAATCGTGACTATCCTTGCTTTTATTAGGTACCTTGTCAAAGTCCCTTGCTAGACTACCATTCATTCAAGCAGTGTTTGTTTGACAAGACTTCGTACAATATTTTGAATGTGTTTCTTCCCACTCAACAATGTATTTCCTACATTTTATCTCAGGATTATGTCATCCTAGGCACGCTAAATGTTTCTAGATTTCAACATTTTTGACATGCCATTTTCCTCTACATTAATCGTTTTACATTTCATAATTCTTTGAGATTTTCCATCCAAACTCATAGGAGGTGAAGAGGATAGTACTGTTCCTAACATATATTCAACTATCGTTTCTATGGTCTGTATATCAAATTCTAAACCTTTAATCACAACATTTATGATAAACCTCCTAACATGTAAAATGAAAACTAATGGAACTAGTACTAGACCTTTTGAAAGTTTAAATTCCATAGTAGAAAGAGTATCTTTCCAATTGCACTTGATCCCAATATGTTTGAATATTTTAGATCATTTTCCCCAATCCTTTTTACATTTTTAGATGCATAAGTAGAAAGTCCCCATCCACATCAAGGCTTGGACTCAATAAAGATTCCTCTTGAGGAATCATTGAATGTCAATTTCAGAGATAAGGATTCCCCTCCTTCTTCAAAAAAATATTTACACACTTATGAGAATGATAAAACTTACGAATTGTAGGCCTAAGCATTGATCTACCTCATCTATAGCATCAACATCCACAGGGTGAATTTTTCATAATTTATAAAGGGGCACCATAACATTTTATAGACCTGGTCTATTATTCTTGGATGTCTTCTGTGTTGAGTTGTGATCTTATGTGTGCTCATTGAACTTCAGTTGCGACCCCTATGAGGTGTTTGGACAGATTTGTGATCTTTGTGGGAAGCTTGGACAAGAACTTCTTGCACATGCTTCAATGTGAACACACACAAAATGGTTCAAGACATTTCTTAAAGTGACCACTTAAGAAAAGTCGATAGTAATTATATTTTGTAGTTCACTTAGAAAAAGTGAAATATTATGTTTTGAAGTTGAGTCTAATAATAAAAATAATGTATTTCATACTTTAATGACTTACACTATATTTAATCTAAGTCATTCATCTTAAGATGAGATTAGGGTTTTGGAAAGGCGTAAAGATAGACAAGAGAGAGAGATGTGGAAACATTGGAGCAACAGAGGAGGTAGATTGCATTAGAGGAGAAGAGATATTTGTTGAAATAGTCAACAAGTACAGCATTAGGCCATACAACAGCTGTTGTTGTTTTTCTCTTTATGTGAAAGCGATACACCTTAGTTGCAGGTTGTACACTTATGTTCAAGAATGATTTGATCGATTGTACAATTGTTGATTTTAGCAAACTATGGAGTTTACCTTTTAAGCTTTGATTAGTGAATGATGAGCCATTTATAAAGAGAAATCGTATGTGTATGTTTGTATTTCATTTCTTTTGCTATTGTGCGATTGATGTTATTTTTATTTCATGTATGCTTTTGCTATCATGCGATTGATGCTATGTTCACAAATTAGTTTCGATGGTTAAATATATTCTGTAATTGATTTGTTTGATTGACAACATAAGGAAATTAGTCACCTAGAGTTTGGAAATGTATCATGACATAAGATCCTCTCTAATTAAGATTTTCAAGGGTTTTCTACATTAGATCAACTGTTGGAAATAACTACCAAAACTAATTGTCAAAAACAGGGAACAATCTAGGATTTCAAAGGTTGTTTTTACTTACTTTTCAGATCTTGGAGGTTGTGTACTAGATCTCAAAGATGGCTTCAACTAGCCTAAGTTTTGAGGATAAATTAGAATATTCCTTAAATCTCTTCCATGTAAAGTTAGGGTAACTTTCTTATTACAAGAAAATGATCTCTAGGATATTGTCGAAGATGTTGTGACTCTGCCTACAAATACACAGTAGTTGGTAGCTCGCGGTGAGAAGGAAGAGGAGGCCAACTGGATGAACTTAGATGCTATATAGGATCACTTGATTCCTCACATGTCCGAAAGGAAAAGGGTAAATTATCTAGTTATCATCAACTAGAGAAAGAACATAACCAAAAATATGATATTGTGAAATAAACTCGAAGTTATAGGGAGCACTAGATCATACATGGTTATTTGTTACCTAATGAAGTTCATGGAGATTCATAATCAACTTGTAGCAGTTGGGGAGAAGATTGAAGGGAAAAAGCGAGTGAACATGGAACTTTATCCTTTTATAGTGATGGGTAAAAGGTTACCTCACTCCTAATTTTCAAGAACCAGCTTACTAGAACAAGGAGTTACATTAAAATCACAAAACCTTCTCAAGTTTATAAACATATACAGTTAAAACTATTAAAATTGAACTTCGAGTTATTATAGTGACATTTAACTTTTTAAAATGGTATCATTGTTGATTTCATATCCCATCTGACCACACTGGTAACATCTGACCAAACTGATGTCTTTCTTCTTTTTGTTAACTTTTGTTGCAAGTGACATGTTCTGCTCCACCTCTTCATTGACTTGATTACCTAGAGACCCTTCTCAAATCTCCTCTTGAGTAAAGTCATCCTATAATATGGACCAGTTGGGAAGCTTTTCTCTACCAACAATACACTTCACAAATACTTCCCACTTCTTAGTTAAACCCTTCAGGGCTATCCTCACCAATTCTGAATTTGGGACAATATCTCCTCCAGCTGCTAACCCATCTTTGAATTGTGCCACTCGAGTTAAGTAGGAAGCCATACCCTCATCTTTGTTCATCTTGACATTGTATAGCTTGTCCTTCAGTGCCATTTTGTGGTTCTCATTCTTAGCTTCAAATAACCAATTCAGGGTATCCCACATGTCTTTAGCAATTTTCTTCTCTACTAAATGTGGAATGACATGATCCTTTACTCCATCTCAAATCACTTTCTGGGCTCTAGCTTCAAGGGATTCAAACTCATCCAAAGCATCCTCGTCTGTAGGTTTGGCCATCTTGGCGTTAGCAAAACTCCATATCTTACATTCTTTTAATACTATAGTAATCCTTAATTTCAGGGAAGAAGTTGGATATCCCATCCAATCTATCTTCATACCGTATACTCATCATTGAAATTTACTTACAACAAATCTTTTAACTTGAAAGACTACTCAAATTCTAACTGTGAATCACAATCTTGAACCCTACTTTTGTTCAACTCTGATACCATGAAGAAAATAAACGATATTAACATGAATATTTCATTCACACATTCTGTCAAACACTTGAATATCTAGGGTTTTTTATTAAAAATTACTCATAAACTTGAAATAAAAACCACCACTTCAAGATCTTCTCAAATGCTGAAGTATCAATCATACACATGAGACATAGATGTTTTGGTCAACAGACCGGGCAAAGCCCCAACTCCAGGGAAAACCCTAAAAAGAAGAAAATTTTATTAAGAAGAATACTCATAATTTTTTCCATCTACACATGAAATAATTTCATCAACCCTCAATGACAGAAATACCCAAGCTGGAATAGGAGCAAAATACCTCGATTTTTGTGCCACTAACAGTTATATAGCCTGTTGTACGACATCCACACCTGTTGTTGTACAACTTTATTTTCCTGCCTCGAAAATCGTGCCACACGTGCCTACAATAAATGCAGTTGTATGGCTTGTTAGTCTACAATAAATGAGGCAAAACTGCCTCGAGATTTGTGCCTACATGTGCTGGTACGGATTGCTTCAGACTACTGTTGTACAGTCACTTTCATTTTTCCTTGGGAAATGTGTTGCTCCTTGCCTTGGGAATTGTGCCAACACTGTAGGGAATTCCTTCTCTCTCCTCAATATTCTTTTTCATCTCTCTTCATTAATGGTGTGTTCAAATTGTCCTTTCTCTCTCAGTTTTATATTTTAAAAATTGTAACCACCTAATCTAGGGTTGAGATACTTTTACAAAATCTAGGGCCATCATTTAATGCATTCACATTTAATAATTAATTCACTTTAATTATTAAATAAACTTTAAGTGAGATTGGTTCTATAAAGTATGAAACATCACTTTATTTATATAACATTCACTTATTACATAAATGTACAAGGACCAAATCTAAGTCCTCCTCATCACACCACACCAAAAATATAAGTGAGGACCTTCAAAGTTAATTTTCCAACATAACTGACATTGGAGTGAACTCCATCTCTAAATGAATATTGATCATTTAGTTAACATGCTAACATAAGTGTCATAGTGCAATAACTCAAGTGTCGCATGCAACACACTTTCTTAACTGAAGTGTAATCCTTTGATTAACTTAAGTGTCTTTCTTAATCTAACTAAAGTGTAAACACTTTAGTTAACTAGTCCACATTTATTTAATCATGTAGTTAACCATTATTAATTGAATCTTGTTGATTGATGAACACTGAGATCTTCTTTACTTAATTGAATGTTGATCATTAATAGTTCAACTGATGTTTTAACTAAAGCACTGATTGAGGCATTCATATTTAACTGAAGCTTTATAACTTGAGTTGACTTTGAATTATATTTCTCTCATAATCTCTTTATTGTTTATCTCTTTATCTTACTGCATGGTCTATGTTTAATCATTTGTCATATCATATTATACTGAAAAGAATTGTCACACATACTGATGATCATATGCATTACCCCAGACCATGTAGTCATATGCTAAAGTAATTCACTCTAGAGGTGATCAGTCTCTAGAAGAGACTTAATAGCTTTATCCATCTCGAATGACCATGATTAGTAATACATCACATAATATAACCTCATGACTTGATACAACACAAGTCATAGCTTGATACAACACAAGTTATATGGTCTTGATACAACACAAGACTCCATAACTTAATACAACATAGGTTCCTGAACTTAATACAACATAAGTTATGGACTTGATACAACACAAGTCTCTGACCTTGATATAACACAAGGTCCTGATCTTAATACAACATAAGATCATAGTACAGACATCTAGCATGACCTCAACATCCTAGCTTGATACAACACAAGCTCTTAACTTAATACAACATAAGTTGATGAACTTAATACAACATAAGTTCCGAACTTGATACAACACAAGTGTCATGGAGGATGACTCTTGATGCTATACATTTAATAAAATTCTCTAAAGTTATCTAAATATGAGTTTCAAATTGATTGATCCTACTCTATATAGAGAAGAGTCAAATTGATTTATCCTATTTTATAAAGAGAATTGATTGGAAGCTTGATCTACTCAAGGAAAATGAGACCAAACTTAACTATGCAATTGTCATACTTTCAACTACATAGAAATCAGGTAACATTACTACAATAGGAAAGCAACAAAATGAATTATAAGGCACATCAAAAACACTATTATTCATGGCTCAAAAAACAAAAAGAGAAACGAGTTCATATTAACAAGTTAAAAAGACATGTCAACGACATAGGGTTAAAAACAAGGTTTGCATTTCATGTTCAATATACAATGATATGTGAAACAACATGGATTTGGAGTGTTTGAGAACTCACAAAAAGAGCAAAAGAATCTAACAATATTTTATGATAACCATAGTGCAATGCATCCAAAAATTCATTATTTTATGTCTGAGGCAAATCATAATGAATTACACTTTCACTTCAACAAAGATAATAAAAAGGGGGACTTGGTAATGGTACATGCAAAACCCAAACAATAAATATATTTGAAAAAACCTAAAGAAATGTTGAGTTTAAGAATATTATTCTATAACCACCTTATCTTAGATTTATAAATGGCTTCATTCTTACATAATCCAATTGCTATATCTATATGTATTGTTTTGATACATAAATATGTGATATTTATTCAAACTCATGTATTTTAATTTAGGAGGTCACGTATTTAAATTCAAAGGGGTATAGGGTATGTACACCTCCGTAGATTTTAATAGACAAATTGTTGCACTAAAGGAGTCCCTTGTCTTACAAACAAGGGGCTCTTACACCAATTTAAAGTTTGGCTTGGTTGCGATCTTAAAATTAGATTATTATTATTACTATGTTTCTTTAGGAGAAGCTTGGTTAGTTAAAAAAAGGTGTTATATATATTGTGTAGGTTGATGTACATCTCATATTAGACAATATCATTTGTGAAACATTAAAAAAAAATACCATTTTCTTATCCATAGCACAATTGTTTCTTTTATGTATATTAACTTATAAAATTACATTAATATTCATCTATTTATAATTACCTATGTTTCAATCTATTCATGTATATCTATGTTTACATATCGTTCTTTAATTTATTTTGTTAAATGTTCTAATTAAAAATAATAATAAATCATTTTTATCTTTATAGGCAAATTTCTTAAAACTTTCATTATATTATTAATTTTTATTTAAAAAATTATTCAGAGATTCAATTCTTTGTAAGTCCTTCAGGGTTAGGCACCCAAGATGATGTCAAAAATAGGCTCCATAGATAACCTAACAAGGGAGGCCCCTTCAGATAGCCCCCCTTGATTATTCCTAACAAAGTGTTGGATTATTCCTAACAAAGTGAGATCTCTTCAGATGGGATCCCTTGGACTATTTCCATGGATGTAGCGATCACAAGTAAACCACATTAAAAAAGTTACAAAATTAAAAAGAAAAAAATATATAAATTGTTATTAAAATTATTTTTATTGATTGTTATTTAAGATGTATTTTTCATAAAAATAAAAAATAAAAATAAAAACCATATTGGATTCTATCTCATTTATAAGAACGAAAAAAATAACCACACCTTACGGAAATAGACTTTTCATTATATTAATACCGGTATTCAAGGCAAATGAAGACTCTTCACTATATTAATAGTATCATTCCAGGAAAGAAAATGAAGGCCTTATTATACTTTTCACTATATTACAGTTTCAATATGGGTAAACAAAAAAATTTAAACAAAATTTTATAATATTTATATCTACAAGTCTGACAAGGACCACTCTATCAGTAGTGTACAATGAGATTGAAAAAATAAATTAAAAAGTGTTATTTAAAATTATAATATATAATTTCACTAAATCCACTGGAAACTTAGGGATTAGGCCCCATCAATCCCTCTTCCTCTAATGTAGATGAAAGTGTCCCTATTATCCACTAATGGTGTCTGCAATCCAGCAAATGGCAACATCACTAATGGTGTCTGCAATCAAGCAAATGACAACATCAGCTGTAGGATCTGTGCTGGCTGGAATATCTTCACAAAATACTTGGAGATGAACCCTTGTTAAATGTAATTCATGCAATTATTAATATTTCATTGAAGGGCACGTCTGGGCCAATTCTGAGTCTTGATCATGCATATGTTGAGCACAATAACAATTTTCTAACACATGAGATGATATGCGAGTTTAATGGCCTATGGCTATCACTAAAAAAAATTCCAGATGTGGATTGTGGAAGCCTATAGTTCGTTTTTAGAGAGGATGCCCCAAGTTGATAGGAGCTCTTGGTTCATGAACAAAGATGGACTCTTTCTAATGTCATGGAAAACTAGTTTCAAGCTCCTCAGACTCAAAAGCTCCAAGTTGGATAAGAATGCCTAGTCTTCTCCTTTATATATTGGAATGGAGTGATCGATAACACTTTGGGCAAGCTTATTACCTTGGGATCTAGAAATGGCAAGGAATACCACTGTCATACCTGCAAAAATCTACATTGGTGCAGATCTGACCAAAAGTCGACGAGTACATATAACGTTCCAATGCATGTTTTGTTTTGACTCTTGAGAATGGCCACATGGCCCCTTGCCCAAGGCAATAGTATCATATTCGAAAGTAATTAGATAGTAAACCTACCAAGGGAAAGGACTAGGAACTGAGCCACCACTGGGTGACTCCATCTTTGGATCCAGAGGTACCCTTGCCTGGAGCTACAGAAAATTATCCTACCCCGCCCACTGGGGTGGAAGATCCAAATGCTCATATTAAAATGGTTAATGAACCAAACCCATCATTGCAATTGTCCCTGCTTGACGTTCCAGTGGAAGAACAAAGCAGATGCATGAGTCAGAAGATGCATGAGTCAGAAAATTCAATTCAGTAAAGGGAACCATTTCTTTTGACCAAATCAGGTAATGCGTTACAATTATCATTGTTTAAAACATCCAAACTAGAGTGAAAAGGAAACGGAAATAGAGCAGACCACCAACGGACGTGGATCCTCGATCAGGGGAGTCAACAGCTGGTGACCACTCGGCAAATTATGCAAGACGGCGAAGCCAGTAAGTGACTCTAGATGCTTTAATAGTTGTAAATCAGCGAGGTTGAAATATGGCCTAGGTAGATCAAAGTTTGTAATACAATATTTAAATTCAAATCAATGGTTACAAATTAAGTATCAGACAAATAAAAGGTGAAAATGATTGTAAATGTCTCTAATAGGGATGAAAAAATATTATTCACCAAAACACATGTATCCAAAAACCTGAAAAAGAGCAAATGTCAGAATTCAACTCCTTAGTAACTATTAAACATAATCTGGGGCCGTTGTTAGAGAACATTACAGTGGTTATAAATCATAACTCTTGGCGTTTTACAGGTTCCAATGCCAGCATTTTTTAATCCTGCCAGAAAGTAGAATATGCCAACTTTTACAGTTTAACTAGGTTCATATCATCTGACATCGAAGGAAATAAACAAATTGTGAAATATATTTATAGGTCAGATGTTCACAGTTCAACACCAATGTTCAAGCCACCATCAAACTTATTAAGACAATGCCACATAATACCTTGACCAACTTTATGGTACTTATCTTAGATCTTGTCATAGCAGATCTGCATTGAATCCAAGAAATTCCTGATGCCCCTTGCAATATAAGAAGATAAATAGAAAACGATGTACAAGGTAATCAAACCCACAATCTATGGACATCAGTAATTCCTCGCAGCATTGGTAACCAAATTTGCTACACATTTTAGAAGGAAATAAACTGCAACCCCAAGGCCAAAAAAAATTAGCAGCTGAAGAAATCATATTTGCAAGATAATCCACCTCTTCCATATTCTTCTAGATGATCAATTCCAACAAATAACATCTTTATGCATTAAATCTCCAATATTTCTCGAATATAGATTTATCTATACATAAAAATGATTCCTTAGAAGTTAGATACAATTGTGCCCAACTCTAACTCCAACTCCCCGTATATATTTAAGATGATACATATTTGTGAAACCTTGGAAATGCTGAGACCCGGTACACCTTCCACTCACTCCACTCCATCTTGAATGATTCAGGGACACATATACCAAAAACACTAATGCCAAATACACCAAAAAATGTTCCAACTTTAGAAACGTGGCATCTGACCAAGTGTTGTGCATCTATACACTGGAGAGTACAAACAAAACACGGCAATGAAATTGGTCGTTTCTAATGAGTCGAGACAGGATGTTCCACATCATGTACAGCACGGTAGCATTGAAGACTGCATAGAGGAAGATTAGTTCTAGAGTGTCTATATTTATATGTATTGTTACATAATGGCCCAGCACATTTCTCACGAGGTGGAGGGTACCTACAATGACAATAAATGATGGAAAAAGAAAAAATCAGCTATTTTGGCTGTACTACAAACAAAGTGAAATCTATGTCATGCTACTTCAGAAAAGTTCAAAAACCAAATCATTGCTGTCAATTACTAATAATAACTCAAGACTGATAGAAAAACATAATGGCCCAAAAAAAATCATAAAAAGAATAAAAATCTAACCTGCATTGGTTATTGAATATGTTTGGAAGCCCTATACTTTCAGAAAATGAAACAACTGTGCCAGATGGTCCCATTACCCATCTCACACCATTTGATGCAAGCGACATAGCACTAGAAGCCTTCTTCTGTAGTCATAGAAAGTGACTTACTACTAGAAATAAAAGAAAAAGAACAAGAAAAACAACCCTCCAACACTTCAGGACTGCAAATCACCTGTGCCATTGCATCTCTTTGTTTTTGTAGCTTATCTTCTCGTTTCTTGCTTGAAGAATCCTTACCCAGAATCTTCTTGATGGCCTCAGCCTGTGATACAAAACCACATAAGAACTTAATTACATTCAAATCTTTAAATAAATTTCCTTCTGAGAAACATAACCTACACAGCCATGCATACCTGACTTGCACTTGCAGCCTCTTCTAATTGCATCTTACGTCTTTGAGCTGCTTCTGTTTTCTTCAGCTGCTGTTCCACCTCCGATAACTTTTGTTCCCGATCTGTAAAGTAAAAGACATAAGTTATTCAAACTGCAAGAGATGTCTTTATAATGCCTTCATCAACTCATTTCTATGCTCATACTCGTTATAATTTAGAATAACTATATAAAAAACAAAACAACCTTTCACCATCATGAACAAAAAATTACATTGAAACTGTCATTACCAGAGAACACAACACTTTCACAAAATCTACTGATAATAACAAATTTCCCTAATCAGTAAAAGCAAATGTGCAGTTGTAATAACATTTACCAAATAAGAGATGTGGAAGGCAAATGGACTGGAGAAAGAAATATACCAACTTTTCTAGACACAGGTAAAACATATCCATCAATTCAAAAATAGAAGCTTTATAAAAGATGTAAAATAACCTAACAAGAACTTCGTAATTTCTGAAGCAAAAAAGGATGTGAAGACTGAATCTTTATGCACAAGCATGAGACAAATAAAAATATGTTAAAATGTAATTTAGAAAACAATGTGTAATCATGTAAATGCAAGAAAATATATGAGATCTAAATTAACTAAAACAATAGAATTTTCAACAACTTTGGGAGTAAACTTAAACGCTATAAAAATTGGAAGATAAATACAAACAGGGTGTCTTTCATGGTTTATTATCATTGATTTGTGTTGTCCTAAAGATGCTGAAATAATATGCAGCTTACTAAAACTTGTTTTTGTTCCATGGAGGTAGTTCCTTGCAATGAAAAATACATATATGGCAATAAACATGGAAAGGTCAAGTGCATAGCATGAGAACTTACTCCTCTGTCTGGTCTGAGTCAATCCTTCTGGAAATTCAATCAGATTTGCTCCTGTTTCTGAAACAGCACCCTTGCATTGCATGGTCCTTTGCCGTGCAGTAAGGGAGACTTCCTTGTTATCATCAACATTTGAATTTCCAAATCCTTGTTTTTTATTGCTCCTCTTCTTCATTCCTTCGAGATCAATATCTGTCTTTTCCACATCTGCGATCCCCAATGCAACATGGTCTTCAGCATCCTCATGATACCAATGTTCTGAATCAGTTCGATATTTTGACCTCTTCCATCTTCTTTTATGCTGCTGCACTTCATTGTCCTCTTCATATGCAGCATCCAGCATGCGCTTCTTAGGTATCTTTGAACTTTGGTGCTGAAGTGTTTCACATTCCTTATCTTTATCGTACTCACCATTTTGAACACATTTCTTCATGGTCCTTGAGCTTTTAGGCTGAAAAGCTTTCTCGGAATCATCATCCACATAATGTTTACCATCCAGTATACGTTTCTTAGGTATCCTTGAGCTCTTGCGAACAGGTTGGTTTGCTACAACATTGTTAGTCAGTTTAACCTGCTTTTCAGAGGTAACTTCATCTACAAGTTGGCCTTTTTGGTCCTTTTTGGAAGGCTGAATAAACAACTTTGCAATAGATGCCCACGTATTGCCTTGTGGTTTCCTTTTAGGTGATTCTTGTATTTCCACCCCTACAGGGAGGTCCTCTTCATCATCCGAATCTTCCTGCGGATTGAGTTTCGAGTCAAATCAAGCCATACAATGCCATAATACGTAAAATGAAATTAAACTCTACCATATGCCCATCAACACTCCCAGCACCATCATGGACACGGACAGAAATTATGATGCAACCCACTGCCCTAATTAATACTATAAAAGATATCTCAGACATGGACTTCACCGCCAGAAGGTTTACAAAAATATGCCTAACAAGATACTAAGCACTCTCTCAAGCAAAAGTATAGCAAAGCCCTGCAGGAAGAAGTCATATAGAGAAGGGAGAAGACAGTTCATGAAAGCATATGTGGATATGTAGGCAGTACTGAGTAAACTGGATGAGTAAATCCCTTGCCCTCGAGTAACAAAAATAGAACAGCATGTAACCCACAGAAATACCATATGCAAGAATTTTTAATCTTGACAGATCTATACAAAACAGTGAAGAAAATTTCACAAACAGCGTTTTGATGTTAGTAGGGATCTTTATCTAAGGCATGAATAAGTGTGGATGTATGTCATAAAAAATGAATTCCCCTAATTGAACAAAGTTTTGTGCAATGAGATGAGCAAGTTAGCATAAGGCCGAGGTGATTCAGCAGTCAGTAAGATGGTACTAAACAACAAAACCATAGCCCATACAAAAGACGACATTTTAATATTTATGCATATTAAGTTATTAACTGAAGAATTTAGTCTACCATTGTTTTCAAGTGGTGACAAATTCAACATGATTACCATCAAGCTGTAATTGAACTCATATGGATCTTTTATAAAGAAAATGTACAAAATATACCTGAAGAATAAGTCGTTGGCGTTGTCCCCTGCCTTCAGTTGCATGTGGAAGCTTTGCAGGTACAGATGAACCTTCTGCACCCCTCTTTTTGATCCCTCCTGCATTGCATGTGGAATTTGCATGGGAATCCAAAGATCTCCTCTCTAACACCTTGTAACCATCAGAATTACACCAACCCCCAGAAGTCCCACCTGCATCCAATCCCACAACATCCTCTGGTTTGTGACTGTGCCCAAGGCTTTGGCCACCTTTATTGCTTTTCATACTGCCCTGCACATCAAGGCTCCTATCTCTATCCTGGTCCTGATCCTGGTCCCTATCATGATCATGTTCCAATCTCTCATGACTAGCATGCCTTTCATAAGAATCCTTCCTCTCCATCCGACCTTCATGGAACCTCTTTGATCGATCCAAATCATCGCCATTGCACTTCCGTTTGAATGTTTTGTTGAATCTTCCTCTTTCTCTCTCAACCTTCTCCCCCATTAAATACTCTTTGGACTCCTTGGAATCCAAGAGGCTGTTCTCCCTGGAAGACTTCTCAGAACTCATCCTGTGTTCATAATCCTGGGACTTGGACCCCCTGCTGTCATAATTCTTATTACAATCCGGGCTCCTACCTAATTGTTTGCCATTGAGGTCTGCAAACTCCATTTGAACCCTCTTGATTTCAACCCTTTCGTGCACCAAATCATCATTCCTACTGGCCATTCTGTCACCAGATTTAAGACTTCGACAGAAATCGTCCTTCCCCGTCTCAAATCTCCCCATGCTATTAACATTCCCTAATTTTCTCTTATGATCATCACCGCGAGAATGAGAATTTGAATACTTACCGGCTGCATCGTTCAAGCCCTTGTCAGTATTTACAACGTTTCGAGGATCGGAGGGAGGGGAAGACGACAACGATGAACGATGTTGTTCATTGAAAAAGCAGGTATATGATCCTCCCAATTTCGGCTTTCTCGACGAAAATGTCCGCGGCTTCCTCACGGCTTTCACGCCACTGAATTCAAGCGGCTCGGCCATCTCCATGCCCGAGCACTCTACAACAAAACCCTCATATACTAAACAAACCCTGCAAACCCTCGGGTATCAAAATCCAAAACATACAGATTTCGATCACCAAATTCCCCAAAGAGCCTTACAGATTCACTAACAAAACAAAACCAAATGGCGAACCCCTTTAAAGACTCTCGAACCCTTGAAAGACTAGGCGCCATTAAATAGCAAACCCCCAAGCCAATATAATCAATAGCATAATAAACATGTGCAGCGACGGAGAGAGAAAGAGAGGCACATAGAATAGAAGGAGAAGTGAGTTAACATGGATAACCTTTAGAACGCGGGCATGTGGAAACAATCAGTCCTTAAGCCCACCTTAGTTATTAACGGGGCTTATGCATGTATGCCTGCCTGTCTGGCTATCTTTTGAACTGCTGGTAAACTGTAAAGGTGGGGCATAATACCACCACCTATAGTGTGTCTTGTGTTGAGTTTTCGTTGTTGTAATTCCTCGAAAAATCCGCTCGCAATTGTTGCAAGGATAATGAGGATTCTTTTGTAGCTCTTCGTAAGAAAAAGCACCATTGCGGCGGGGCCAAAAATGTACCCCGAAATCCTTAGTACCAAAAGATAGCAACAACAATTCTTCAACTTCTCGTCCCATTAAAACGAATCAATTCCCGAAACGCCTCTGAAATGTTATCAAAGCCCTGACTTCAAACCCTACTACTGACTGTTATCTTGCGCCCAGAGGGGCCAGTTTCCGAACCGTGGGTTTAATATAATGGGTAAAGCAGTAGGCAAGTCTTGATCTCCATTCATTTTTCATTTTCTTTCCTGTATTTCCGGTGCCTGCTCATTTTGTTTCAATTATTTCGTCAAAGCCATAGCAGAGACAGATGAATCTGTACAGGGTTTAAACAAGATGAGATGCTTATCATTTTTGTTAATTCTAACTTTTAAAAAACCTTTATACCATTCTTGATTGCATCCCTTACTATATATTGCAGAGTATGCGAAGCTGGACATTATGAACATGATTTGAGAGTTAAAAGCAGCAGAGAGATGTGAGAGCTTGAATGCGTCGTAAGAGCGGAGACTAATGCAAAGATTTTGCAGCAGCAAATGATTTACATTGCTGTACGATAGGTTTCTGGTTCCTCGATTGCCCAGTTTAGTGCTCTGAAATCTTAAACGGTTGCCAGTACATTTTTTTTTTCCAAGAAGAAAAGGTGAAGTTGTGTGAAATTCACAAGAAAAAGTGAAGTTGTGTGAAATTCAAAAGAATTAAAGTTACATATGCATGATACAGCTTATCATAGTCTGCCAAATAAAAGCCACTAAGGAGCTCAGTAAATTGGAGCAACCAGTGGTATCTCTGTCATAAAAGAGGAACCAGCATCTTTTGGGATGCTGTCTCTACCAGGAAGGCTAATCCAAAGGCAGCACTTGGAGTAGAGGAAAGTCCTCAACCAAAGAAAAAAACTAAAACTGTCAAATGCCAATGAGTACCAAAATGGGGTTAAAACAGTCAAATGCCATGAAACTGCACAACAAAGGTACCAAGAGGCATAATGGCTTAAAAAACAAAACTCGAATCTTTTCTTGCAGAAAAAGATGAGTAACTCTCCCCAGACTGCAAAAGCTCTTCAAAAGAGCTGTAAGGTGCCTTCCCTAAAACCTCACATTCCAGAAATTCAGTGAAGGAGAGAAGACAAGACTCCAAGTTCCTTAGATAAACCATCAACACTCATATTGTGCTTTTCTATGTCAATAATAAGGACACACCAATGTTCCAGATCAAGTACCCAATGTTCCAGATAGCAATTCAGCAGGACCATGAAAGAACCCAATTAGATAATTGATACAAAGAGCAGGCCTATAGCTCGTTAGGATTTTTTTTTAGCATACTGCAGGGTATGCAGGGTATGAATTGACAAGATCAAGGATTCTGAAGAAGAGCTTATGCCAGTCCAACCTACAGAATAAGTCGTATTTCTGCAAAATGTGTTCCAGAGCTTATGCCAGCACTAACTATAAATCATAATGTTGAGAAGTATTTAAATTCGAGAAATTTTCCAATATTTATATGAAATAAATGATTTATGTGTGAATTACTTTTTATATATCATATAAATAAATGATTTATGTATGAATTACTTTGTATATGTTTCCCGGTTACGATTAGAATTACGTTTCTCCGCCATGACACAAACGTTTCACATAGGAGTGAATAATTATTATTGCTCTAAATTAGTTTATAGTTTTACTTATTTAGGAGGGAATAGTTATTATGGTTTTAAATTAGATTATAATTTTTAATTATTTTTGGTATATTTAGAATGTTAATTATTAGTAACTTGATTTTATCAAGTATGGATCAAATTATTCGAGATTTAAAAAAAAATTAGAGCTTTAAATTTTGTGAGGATTTTATTTCTCTTAACTTTAGATAAAGCCAAAATTAAAATGGATTTATATTGGTTTGATAAGAGATCTAACTTATTTATTTAGATGTTATTGTGATCCTCCATTGTTTATTAAGATTTGGTTGTCTTAATTAGAAAATGAGAACTTCAAAGTTATATTTACACCGATAGGAAATATCAGAAATTGAAAGTTATATTTACATCAATGGGTGTCTATATCTTAGAATTTGGGGTGGAATAGCACCTATGTTTTTCCTAGATTGCACGAGGGTGAGACAAGTGTACTGTCTAGATTGATTTTATGGTAGTCTTTATAAATTTGATATATATATATGGTAATTGATGCATGGATAACCTTTTTTGGCAAACAACTCATTTAACTAGAAAAATGTAGGTGATAACATGTAACTCAAATGTGACCTATCAATAACTAGCACACCCACATAGTTTGTGGTTGGATCAAGTCGATACAGATCAAATGGTTAAGAGATAGTTATGGAATGGAAGATAGTTTGGAAAAAAAAAATTATTCCTCGTATTCTTCTTGTTAAATTGGTTCAAGTGTGAGTTATCCATGCCTAGCTACTTGTTATCACCGACATTCTTCCTGTTATCCATTTATCAACTATCACTTATTTTTTATATTTTTTATATTTTTATCTCACATTCTTCCAGTTATCTGCCATGAATTGTTGGTTATCCATTCACCAACTATGAGTTATCAATGCATTGCTACCAGTTATCCATTCATCGACTTGTTTATTTCGAATTTTGAACGATTGCCATAAAATCAATTTCGACAGTACACTTGTCTCATCCTCATCCGTAGATGAAAAAGCATAGTTGTAGTCCACCCCAAATCTCAAAGAAAAACGCCTATAAATGTAACAAGGTATGTAGTTGTGCTAGTAATATGAATGCTTTGGGAACAATCATTGTAATGATTAATAAATTTGATTAAATTAAAAGTAATAATGAATTAACTTAAATTTTATAGACCAATCATAATTTTAATTATTTTTATTACAACAAGAAAATGGGTTCATATATATATTCTTAATTGAAAATGATAATAACAAATTAGAAATTTGATGCTATATATATTCTTAATTGAAAATGATAATAACAAATTAGAAATTTGCGTAGCATCATTTGTTTTTTTGGGGGGCTCATATTCCATGATTTTTCCTCTTTCATCATATATTTTGATTGATTATGTTTTAAATATGATGTATGGTTTAAATATTGAAATGGGATTATATATCTATATAAATGTGGTTATGTTAAAGTGAGAAATCTCTAAGAAATGTTTCATTTATGTGAAAACCTATTATTTTGGCATTTGATGTGATAGGGGATTGGATTATTTGGGATGTTGGTAATGGAAAACGCGTTAAATTGGGTTGGGACCTTTGGATTGGTAATATGGCTTCTCACAAGCTTCTCGATGCTATGATTGTTTTTTATCTAACTAGGGTTATCTCTTCCTTCATCAAATTCATGTCACTCTTAACTCTACTCTTATCAGTTAGAAGTGGCTCTCGGCTAAGATGTTGGGATTTGAGGGTAATGATAAGATCATTTGGGTTGGATTTATTAAACTTCTTTAGGACTGTCATATCCATTTAATGAACAAAAAGGACTCATTGACATCGATATAAAGAATTTTGAAGGTGGCTTTTATACCCCAAGTTTGAGTTATAAGGCTATTCGGGAGGAGGAGGAAATTAATGTGCATGCTTGGTGGAACTGTAAGTTATGGAATATAAATTGTCCAGTGAAGCTCAAGCTTTTTCTCTGGCTGGTGTTGAATGGGAAAGTCCTTGTTTGGGATAATATGATCATAATTTTTTGCTGTGAGCAGAGCATTTGTCCTCTTTGTAAAAGTGAATGTGAAAATATTAATCATCTCTTCGTTTTCTACACTTACATTTGCAGCATGTGATCTTTTTACTCTCAAGTGAAGGGCATTCAATTCATTTGGAATGGATTGGGAGTTCAATAAAATTGTCATGCTTGATTGACAATGAGGCTTAAGTTGATTTCATTGCTCTTCCTTCCCTTATGATTTGGGAAACTTGGCTTGCTAGGAATAAGGTTTTGTTCGAGGATATATACATCCCTCCTATGGTTTATGCTTCTAAAAGCCTGGCTATATTGGACCATTTTACTCAACCATCTATTGGTTCAAAGACCATAAGGATAATTATGGAGATCATTGACAAATATGGATGATGGGCTTATTTCTATGGTGCATCCCAAGGTCATCCTGGCATTGGAGGTGTTGGTGGACTTCTTTATTTATCAGATTCACATTGGCACAAATTTGTTGTTGTCTTGGACATTGCACTAATAACCTAGCAGAATTGAAGGCTTTAAAACTTGTTATGTTACTACCCATTTCTTAGGGTGTTCAGAAACTTCTGGTCTTTGGGGACTCCCAATTGGTCATCAATTGGATGAAGTATAAGAGGCCACCTAAGAACATTTATTTGAAGCCTCTATTTGAAGATCTATCCGAGATAGTTAATCTTTTCCAAGTTACAAACTTCATTCATATATAGAGAGAGGGGAATGACAAGGCAGATCACTTATTAAAGTTGGGCCTTTGTGTGGGGAATGGTGTTTGGCACTTACGGGAATCTTTAAATGACATCGTTACAGAATTTGATCTGGGTCCATCCCTTGGTTAACTTTGCTACATACAACAGCAATTTGCGAATAGAGATGCCCATTTTTTTGTTTATTTGTCTTGATCAATGTTGTTTATCTTTTGTGTGATCTTCATTGGAAGAGTATTTTCTTGTTGTTTATCTTTTTATACTGTGAATTTCATTTTTTTTGTGGAAAAAAATGTGGTTTAGAATGTAGTCGATTTAAAGTTGGAGTTGACATTTGTTTTCATTTTATATTTGTATTTTGAATTCATCTCTATGCAATGAAGTTCATAAATCTTAATGCCTTGAACTATGTATTCCACTTTGAAATTGTACATTATTTATATTTTTAGTGGATGAATTCATTTTTTTAATTATATTTATCTAGAATTTAATATAAAATTAAAATACAAACATGATGATATTAAAAAAATTAATAGAAATAAGAATTTATGTTTTGAAAATAGTTCCAAATTACTTAAATATAATTATTAAAGGAAGAATATAGTTAATCTAAACTCTATTAATGCACACTAAATACCAAGGTGCTCTACCTCTAGTAGTGGGGAGATGACAACAACAACAACAAAATTTTAAAAATCTAATTAGATAGCATATATAGACCAATTTTAAATCTATACAGTAGTTATAAAAAATAAAAACTAAGATAGATCTATCTTGAAGATTTATAAGCACCAATAAGAATCAAGAGATGTAAATATTTTTATCTTAAATTTTTTACTTAATACTTAGTAATGTGGATTTAAAATATATTTATAATAATTTTAGGATGACAAATACCATCTAAAATATAATTATACATTTGATATCTTTATATATAATGTTCAACAAAATTGAACAATGACACTATAATCTTTAAATAGTTTCCCAATTCAAAGGATTTCTTATCTCATAGGTGAATCTTGAATAACATTTTTTCAAAATTGTAATAATATATATATATATATATATATATATAATTTTTTTAAATAACTTTAAATCAAAACAATAACATTGATGAAAACACTGTACTACCAATGCTTGTGAATATTAGTTTGTTTGTTTTTTCTAAAATCACAGCTTTTATTCATATATGAATAAGAACCACATTTGCAAAGGCCCAAGGCTTTTAAGATCCATTATATTTAAAAAAAAATGTTTTCTACTTAGTAAAAAATAGTATTTGACATATTTTTATAAAATAATATTCTTAATTTAATGTGTGACATTCTATTGTTTGTAACTTAGGTGGTTGGGAGGAATAAATGTTATCCTATGTTATCCTCCTCACCCAGGTTCAATTATTATAAGTGACATGTATGCTCTTGTTGAATCCTTATGTAATAAATGAATGAATGAATAAACCGACACAACACTTTAACATATGAAAAAAAAAATTACAATAATAAACATTCATAAAGAATTCCACTTGTGTTAAAGACTTCTATTCAAATAAACAAACCAAATTACAATAATGGACATTCATAAGGAATTCCACTTTCCATTAACAATGATACTTCTACGTAAACAAACTTTCCCCTCAAGTTAAATTCTTTATCTTCGTAGAACATCATGACAACATTTTTTTTTCATTATAGCCGAATATGACCATGTTAAAAAAACTCAATAATTTCCTTACTCTTTTGCAATATTTTAACATTGATACTTCAATGTAGAGAAACTTGTAATTTGTGTTTCCTAATAATATTAATAATATACATGAAATAGAGTTATACTAACTTATATTTAAATGTAAACAAATTTAAATTTAAATTTAAAATAAGAAACAAACAAACAAAAAATTGACTAATAAATATCATGTTTTTAAATCTAATAGGCATAACTATTAATGTGTTTTTTTTATGAATGTATTCAAGGGTTAAGCATTATGATGCAAACAAAATGTCGACATGCAAGTTCCAAACATTTTCATGTAGTGTTAGCTTTCAAGAACCCTAACATATTTTCCTTTATCGCCTTGTTTGCTTCCATCTACATTCAAAGAGTTGCACAAAAAAGGCTTCGAAGTTTGCATCAATCTAAAGACTTGAAGTATCATTGTAAAAATCGACCTTCATAAGGATTCCTCAAAAGGTCACTTTGCATTCTACATAATTTCTTAGTGCAGAAGCATTGATCTCAGTTGAGTTTTCAGTTTTCATAGCCTGTGTTTTCCTTAAATTCCACATACCACCCAAATCTCGCGCTTTATATTTAAACCCTCAAAAATATCCCACACGATCTCAAACTAGATAATGCATATCAAGGTTTATTTCTTCCAATCACCAACTTCACGTTGTTTTTTAATGGCTGAAAACGTAAAACAGACAAAAAATGGGCCAATATTTTTCTTTGTGTGATTTGGTCATTTATTCTTTGATCTACTACTATCCTAAGAGTAACCATAAATAACATGCTTCGATCTATGGGCAATCAGATATGTACCAACACTCCATGTTTCTTCAACATACCTCATATCTATCTTTTTTGTGGCTTATCAGGTCGACCCATCATGCCAATAGATCTGACTAGACTGATTCACACTCCACCTACAAATCAAGGCGATTGAAAAACTTTCTTCAACCGATCTCATTAACAACAACTCCATCTACACTCTACCATGTAGATCCAGGACACCAGATCTTGATCAAATCACTCTCATTAGAGAGTTAGAGTCTACCAATCTCTAATACCATGTTGATATTCCATGGACCCAACAACAATATTAACACAACATGAACATATAACACTAAAGAAAACAATGGCAACATGCACATCATGGACACCATGTTTTATCCTGGAAAACCCTTTCGAGAAAAACCAGTAGAATATATCTTCATTATGCTCTTGGCCTAAACCAACCAAGACATAGTCGATCGTGACTCTATTGGCCACGACCACCATTGACCATCAGTACAAGCCCTCACTCATGCACTGACACTCTTACAGTGGATTTCAACACGCCTCTTTATATGCTTAAGTCACATGAATACCATGGGTTGATCTCCAAGTACCGTGGACCTCCCAATACCATGGGTCCATAACAATAATGACCAAATTTAGTTAATTTGCTTTATGACCAAGTCAAGCATAACCAAATAGATTTGATGAAGTTACCAACTTGGGCCCTCGTATAAATGACCAAAAAGATATTAATTACTGAAGAGATATAATGAGGAGAGCTAACTCCCTTCAAAGATGATTATGTGACTTTGCATCACACCAAGTATGACACTAATATATAAAGTGAGATGAATGATTACATGACTAAAAAAGTTAGTCATGTGACTGTTTTTAAGCTAAAAATGACTAAATTAGAGCAACACAACTAGAAATGACTAAATTAAAGCAACACAACTATTAATGACTAAATAAAATGACTATTTTAGTCATCGCATAAAAAATATTTAATCACACAATTACAAATGACTAAAAATGACTTAATATGCCCAATGACTAAAAAGGACTAAATACCCCTATTGAGTTAAAAATAACTAAATACTCCTATAAAATAGCATTTGATCATTTATACATTGATATATACTAGTTTTTTATTATATAAATCTCTATATGGTGTCCAATATCACACCATTTGTTAATCTATTATTAAATAAAACAACATTTGATCATATATAAGCTTTTGTGGAATTTTGGTTTGTGACTCAATGCACCCTTGACATATTTTTATATTCATTTATATTTTAGGGCTTAATTTTATGGTAGGTGTTATCACTCAAAATATACCCAAGGTTGTGGAAGGTAATCTTAAGGTAACAACAAAAACCACTTTAGAAAGAAACTGGTTTTTCTTTCCAGAGAGGGATCTCTCAGATATAAATTTAACAAGGCTAGATATTGGAATCAATACTTTAAATTATGTAGATGGTTGAAACAACACATATAACTATTGGGCAATGGAGTCAAATAGATAAATATAATGCAAAGTTTCATACACAGAATCCCAACAAAGGCAAGATAATCATCTAGTCACAGTCATTCATTGATTTTCAGGCGAATAAGAGAGAAACATGAACAAGCCATCAATATAGAGCATCACAAGATGAATTCCATATCAACTTTAGAAGAAATATTTGTGAAATATCTGAAACAATAGCCAGAGCATAACAAGTATGAATTCTGAAACTATTAAACACTATGTTCAGATATGAAGAATACAGAATGGAAGGTAATCACTTAGAAGACAATCACATGGAAAGAAGGCACAGACTATAACATAAATGACACAGGAATCTTTGAAGATCAACCAACATTCGGCTCTGTTATTTATTCAAAAATCATAAGTTCTCAAAAAACATCGGTCCAAACATATGGGTTCCAACCCC
Organism: Pseudotsuga menziesii; assembly: GCA_001517045.1. NCBI lineage: Eukaryota > Viridiplantae > Streptophyta > Pinopsida > Pinales > Pinaceae > Pseudotsuga > Pseudotsuga menziesii. The sequence continues at coordinate 217,806 of LPNX011061240.1, read as the reverse complement.
CAATACATCAAATAAATTCAAATATATACAAAGATAGCTTCTTCCCAAGAAGATCAATAACCGAATAATCTGTTAATCAAAGTTTTTGTAACCATATCTCTAATAATTAGGAATAAAAACTACATGCTTCGATTCAAACAATAGATTGTTTGATTATAACCAACTTAGTGACTTGCAAAGTATCCCAAAAAAGCAGCTCCACGAAGTGTAACACTTGTTTTCAAGGATGAAGTATGTACTTGGTCTTCCCGAATCTCTCCACGATCCTCCATTGTTTCGCATTTGGGGTGTCGTATTCTGTCATCTCTCTAATGGACACTTCCAGATCCACATAAGCTTCATAAGATATGGCAGGCAATCCTTTCCTAATGATTAAAAACTTTTGCAATATTTCGAAATCTTCTGTCAATTTTTCTACAATGATCTTTCCAGTCAACCCTTTAACTAAATCTTCAAACTTGGAATGGTCCATGCGATTGTGTACCAGCAAACTGTGATAATGCTCCTGGGAAAATAACCTTCCTTCCTCATCCCAAAAAAAAGGGAGGCCGTCCTCAAATAGATCCTTAAAAGCAAGCCTGAAATCCTTTATCTGTGAAGACATTGTATTAGCCTTATCATGCACTGCTTTCATAAGTTGATGTTTGTTAATAAAAAAATTTTCCCATAGCACAATTGCTACTCTGTCCTCAATCTCGATGTCCTGCAACTTCTGATATGTTAGAGAATTCAAGAAATTTAAAGCGTTGTGAGAGGTGTTTAAAGGCTTCTTTTCCATGGTCTCATTTGCCAACTTCAATATTTGAGTAGCTAAATTGACTAGTGCACTTTCATCATCAATAAAATTTAAATAATGTCTAAACTTGGTGATTTCTATAGACAAGGTATCCCAAATTAAATGTTTATCTCCTTGTAGAGGAGCTCTTCCCGTACTTATTTCCTTTAACTCACTGAACTTTTTCTGTAATTGGCTTTTATCATTCAATGTTTTATTCTTCTCCTCGATGCTCCTAGCCAATTCTGATTTAATTTTTTCATGTTCCTCTTTCAATTATTTAATCTCCATTTCTTTCAAACTTACCTGTGACATAGGAACTAATAAATCATCTGCAGAGAATTCATTTAGCGGTCTTTCAATATCTACAAGGGGTAAATCAATGTCAACAGGAGTTTGACTCATCAGTTCTTCCATAATTTCATTTTCATCATTCTGATCCTTTTTTAACTTCAAAATTTGAGCCATCAATTTGGCTTTTTCCACTTCCCATTTGTTTTTCTCTTCTTGCAACTTCAATGATTTTCCTTTGTAGTCCATCATCTCTTGATAAACTTTATCTTTTTCTTCCTGCAGTGTAAATAATTATGGGGATTGAGCATGTTCATCATTTGGGATTTTAAGTTTCTTTTTCAATACCTGAAAGGTATTGTCCTTTTCCTCTAAAAGCTTTTTGGTCGCCTGCATATTTCCTGGTTCGGTTCCTAAGCTTACAACATCTCCCTGCAACTTTTTAATTTGGATCAAATTTGCTTTATTTTCCACCCTCTCATGCTTCAATTGGACTTCCATCTTATCTACAAGGGACTGTAATTTATTAACTTTCATAATAGCATGTAATAAATCAGAGTAAATAACATCTCCAGTCTGCTTATGGAGTTGTATCTTATCGAGGACACTGATTTTATCTAACTTCACTTCCATTTCATATACTTTCTTATCACTAACCACGATGAACTTCAAGGTATTCCTCTCTGCGTCTCAAGTAGAAATCAATGATGTCTTTTGATTGATTAGACTTCTAACTCGAGGAAGCATATTTCTAGTTTGCTCTGATGACTGCATTTGTTTTTCAACATAACTTGATACTAACTCTGTTCTGGATTTGAAATGGGAACTGGGGTCTGCGTCACTTTCTCCTCTGAAGGAATACTGATGCATATGTACAAACTTCTTTGGGAATAAGACCATTTTCTTTGAATCCTCTGAAACTATTTCTTCTGAAACTTGATCATCTTGAGAGTGCGTTTTGATCTTTTTATGTGAAATATTTTCATCCACATCCATGCCATCAGTTTTAGAAAAACTCCTCTTATTGAAAATGCTAGGATTATAAGGTGCTTGAACCACTGCAGTCAACTTGTTGCTCCAATCCTCATCGATTTCTGAATTTTCTTCAAAATAAGACAAATTGGCTATTTTATCTAAGCCTTCAACACTTTGATGATCAAATGGTTTATTTTTGTTTGACTGCTTCCTCTGAGAAATAATGTGATGTGGATCATAATTTATTCTTTGCTCCTTCTGGAAATCCATAACTTCTAACAACTTTTCTATGACCAATAGGGCGCTTTTATTTTTGAAAATAAACGGACCAACTTTGAGAGGAAATTTAACATTGGAATACTTTTTGAATGCCCCAAAATGTTCTTCTTCTACACATAACCTCTGCCTCATAAATTCAAGTGCAAATATTCTTGGAGTCAGAAAAACAGGTAACATGTATGGTTCCCCAGTGAACCCATAAACCGTCAAAACAGTAAAATATTTATATAGGAACCAGTCTCCTATTTTGTCCTCTGAGGAAGACTGTAGCATAAGATTCATTTCTTCTAACACCCTTGGTAATACATCATCAAACATCAATTTATAAATCTCGGCCATAATTGTATTTACAAACTCAAACATGTTAATTTGTTTTGGAAGATCTAGAGAAAAAATGGTGGAGAAGAACTGCAATTCCGACACATTAGAACACAACAGCATGTTCAGTAAGTATGACTGATATCTAAGGAACCTGCCTTTAGGGAACTCGACCAACTGGACATGGATAACCTCGGCCAGATATTCACCAAGATTAAAACAACGGATTAAATGGGATTCGGGGTCAATTGAACTTATACTCAGTAAGAAACCTTATACGACTTCGCTGATATGAATATCATTATCCAAACCTAGAATTTGACTGACCAGAGACGTGACCAACTGTACCTCTTTTTTGAAAATGTTAACACTGTATGGCAGAAAAAGTCCTTCTAATGACTGACCATCTTTCAGAATACTGGATAGAAATTGGCATCTAACTTTAGTTCTACAATTTTTATACATTTCGATTAAGACATGCTCATTCAAAGACTCACAGGTATCAGGAAAATTATCAAGCAAACTCAGTATCCCGTGAACAGTTTTCGCATCAACCTTACAAAGTATTTTTGACGTGGTATGGCTCATAATAACTCTTTCGGAGGGAGAATAACTGTTTGCGCACCACTCGAAAAATTTGGGAAATGGTAAGGTTTGTTCAATAGCAAAATAATATGAGAAAGAACTGCAAATATTAAGAATATCATTCCCTTGCAAATTACACTGCCACAACTGCTCCTTTGAAACTGATACACTGCCAACTGATAGAACAGGGTCACATTCATTTCTTTCCCTATCGACAATAACTTCTTCTCTCTCATCCAAGACTCTCCATAATACTCCTAAACCCTGTTCCTTTTCCATAATGAACAATGGCGACAATTCTTTGAACAAAGTTTCAGCGTTTTCAAGGCTTACCTGTAACTGTAGATACGTAGAAGTTGACTTTGGAAAGATGGCACACTTCCCACTTCTCTTTCACCCGCAACATGCAATTGAAATGATTTTTTAAACCAAGTCAACTTTACTTTTATACGATGGACTTTTCCAGAGCCTTCATCAAGTGGTTTTTCCTTTACCGCTTTCCTCCGCGAAACTCACTCCAAGTCGCCATGTGGAAAACAGTTTACATTCCGCTACCACTCTTCCTTTTTAATCATCTCGCAGCTTTGCCTTCCAGAACTAACAATGACCATTGATAAGTTTTCACTTTTTGCTTAAACCGTTGGATCAAGATTGGTTGTGCGTATTCTGCTAGCCTTTCTCATTTTTTCAAGTGTGCATCTTTACTCAGCGGATCGTCTCTCAGCCGTAAGTTTTATTTGCTTAATTCCATAACCATTGATATTTCTACCTCGTTAACCACTTCCACTTCTCCATCACCACTTATCTCCTGTGCAACTTTTCCCAGCGGATCCATTTTAAATCGTAGATTTTCACACTCGCAACTTTACACCTTTAGATTGTGTAACAAATTAATCAAAATGCGCATTTTAATAATGGAATCAAGACCATCAAACTTTGCCAATTTTATGTATCCTTTTTATCACTCCTCGATCACACCTCTTCCTCAGTTGTTCAACATAGAGGTGTTAACAGTAGGAAATGTTGTGAAGATGCACACCTAATTAAGCCATGAGAGTATAACTAGTTGTCCAAACTTAAAAGCCATGAACTAGCAAAGATCATATGAATCCCAAACAATTTTATCGACGCAAGAGTTAAAGACCATCTTCTATGACACCATTCACTGAATCAATGCATTCAAAATAACCATTGTCAAAAAAATATTAATATAATATGTTTCCAATATGTTTTAATAATAATAATTATTATTACTATTTATTAATGTTAATGTTAATATTATTATTAGTATTAGTACTCATATTAATATACATTATGTTATATATAATATAATATTATTTACTCAATTATAAAAATTGTCAATTCCCCCTAGCCCACTCGATTAAGGTATGGGTTTTCAATTGCAAGGTGACCCAAGTTCAATACCCTTAGGGGTGACTTAGTTTGGAGGAGACACCAAAAAATCCAACCATGTTAAGAGTTGGTGTGGCCCAAGATGGGTGTGGTCCCTAGGTGATTTTGATGGCTTAGATGCCGCTGGGTTGTGGTTTCGTAACCAATGGTTGAAATGCATTGGTCATGCGTGACGAGGGCCCATTTTGAGTT
>LPNX011061240.1:196914-212907 GCA_001517045.1 Pseudotsuga menziesii | reverse complement strand
GTATTTCAAATTTAAAGCAATTTCATTGGTTAACACATGATGACATGGAATTTGAATAAAATTTAAAAGGCCCATTTTGAGTTGAAATTTCCTCTAATGTTTCTTTGATGTTTATATTTTGTATATTGGGCATAAGACCCCACTACACATGAGTATGATGATTCATTTGATATATTGGGCATAAGCCAATGCATATGTTTTATTTAGCATGTATGTGATTGCATGTGTTGGGCATGGACCCTGAAGCACATGATTGATGAGATGTTGTGTTGAGCGCGAGCTCTGTAGCACATGAGTGATTTGATGTTTGTGTTGAGCGCAAGATCTGGAGCACATGAGTGATTTGGTGTTTGTGTTGAGCACGAGCTCTGGAGCACATGAGTGATTTGATGTTTGTGTTGAGATATGGAACACATGAGTGATTTGATGTTTGTGTTGAGCGCAAGCTATGAAGCACATGAGTGATTTGATGATTGTGTTGAGCACAAGCTCTGAAGCACATGAGTATTTAATGTTTTTGTTGAGTGTCACCTCTGGAGCACATGAGTTATGAAACGCTTGTGTTGAGCATAAATCTTTGAAACACATGAAAAGATAAGAATTGGAGGTGTTGGGCATAAACCCTGGAACGTTCCAAATTGATGTTGAGCATAAGCTCTCGAACATCATATCCTTGGCCATTGTACCCCTAGGTGTATTATACAAGTACATCCTAGCATTAGTGTTGAGGGAGAGGCTTTGGAATTGGACTAAGTGTAACTCCATATTTTTAGCATTGAGTGTGGGATTTGAATAATGCTAGGAGTTACTGAAAATTAATTATGTTGAGTGAAAACGACTCTAATAAAACATCGACCTCATCTTACTTACTATTAACTTGATTAAATAAAATTTCAAGTTTTTGTTTCTCATCAAGCACTAAAGAACTACCACGATATAAGAGGTAATCCAACATTCAAGGAGGTTTAGAGCTTCCTAACTTAGTTGACCAACCCTACTCGAAAGCCTTAATAAAAGAAATGATTATAAGCTAAAGAAAGTACCATGTGATTTGGGATCATGCTATATGATACCCAAAGTAAAAATGTTAAGCAATGATATATGTATATATATAGTTTATATTTGTTATGAATGAAAGAGTAAGCATATGTATTAATAATAGTAACTATAAATAATAACTAAAGGACCTATGTATTGTTATTTACTAAAATAATTAAATAATATTTAATACCTAAAAGAGTCAAAATAGGAACTAGTCAAAGAGTTCCTAAGTTAAGTTAAATAAATATTAATTTTACATAAATCAAGTAAAATATTATTTCAAGAAAATAAATGATTCTTGATCTAACTAAAATTTAACTGTCATTTTTCGAAAACATTGTCTATAAAGACCCAAGCCAAAGAAAGGATTGGGGATCCCATTCTATTCTATCTGAACATTATTCTACTAAGAATTTTGGGAGAGCATTTTACCCAAAAAAAATTAATCTGGTACAAAACTTGATATTACAGATAGGTGAAGCCTTATATTTAGGAGCTCTAGACTACTTGCATGTTGGAACTAGCTCAAGGGATCCGTATTGAAACTATGAACGGTTTTAGGTCATGGTTGGGTGGAACGCTGTAGTTCCCAAGTTATTCGGCTAACAGATCTGAGGTCAGAATTGTCTATGTTCTTATTAATTCTGTGTACTTGAGTGTGCAAGTTTCTAGCCATTAAATAAATACAAGTTGAAGGTATGAGGTTTTTACCTTCTCTACAGTTCCTACAGATTTTATAAAGTAGGGTTTATAATTTGGAATGAAAATCTGTACATTAAATATATGCTTCAAATAGGTTTTTATTTGTGTATAGAATCTTAGTCTGAGCTATCTCTACATAAAACTCTAGGGATAGATTTTATGTTACAGGTTGATTTACGTGATTTACTGCTTAAACATTAAAATCAACCATATTTTTCCTAGATAGGAATTTTATAGTTTATATTCTTTTAGTATTGTTTTAATTTGTCAACATGCATATCTTAGATTTTAAAACTTTAGTTATTCAAATAGACTAGCTATTGAAATTATGCTCAAAATTTAAATGTAAAGTAAACCAGAGAATTCATTAAGATAAACCATTTATAAAATTATAAATATATAGACCAAGAAACCAATCTCTAAACTCATTAATATAGACTCTATTTAAAAATAACTAATAAACTACAAACTGAAAGAAACAAACTAAATAGAGATCGAATCTCCTAAACCATTAAAATCAAACTCTCAACATAAATTCAAAACGCTGGCATATTTCATATTGCTAGCGGGTATGCTTTTGTTTCCACCTTTTGATTAAAACATAAAAAACTTAATGTAATACCAACCAAACAATTACATAAACACTACAATCCATGCTATGAAAACATAAACACTGCTAAGTATTATTAACCCATCCCATCCATCGAATCTTATTCAGGATTGGCTACGGGATTTTGCATTTTTCATTTCAAATTTGTTAACCCATCCCAACCATTGAAACCTGCGAAGGTTTGGCTGTAGGTCGATACATGTATTCATATCAACAGATAAAATGATAAACAACGAATTAAAATAACTATCTACATAAACAAAATTATCAAGATAGAGGCATTCCTTATGCAACGCGTTAGTGTAATCTCATTAATAAAACCATGAAATCACATTAACAAAAATAAGAAGCATGTTCTTACACCTCTGTTCATTTAAATCAAAATGCATACAGGATTGAACCATGTGAGATGCTTAAACCTAAACTATCAAACAACAAGTCTATTCATTAAACAGCTCAAGATCGAATCCTATAGGCTCCAATAACAAAGCAAAATGTTGTGTGTTATACATTAAGGGTTTCACCTCTCATGTTGCCCGAAAGGTTTTCATTATAACCAACAGTTTAAACAAAACAGAGCTACACTCTTTACATCCATTGCACAATCACATTATAAAAACATAAATACATAAATACATGATGCGTATCCATGCCAAGGGCCTAGCGAATATTCATGCTTACGACCGCAAGGTAAAACCCAACCACATAATTTAAATAAACTCATGCATCCATGTTTTTACCACACAGTACCCCGATAAGCATACATTGCATAAAATACACAATCAACCTATACATGGTGCCATTGCAAGCAATGAAATTGTAAGCAATGAAACACATCATAAAGATAAACATAGAGCTTCCATGAAAATTAAACAAAACCCATTACAAATCGTTGCAAAACGATGAATTTATACACAAATTCAAGCCAAGATTGGAACAGTAAAACTCTTATCCCCAAATGTTTACATGCGACAGAGCCATGTGTTGATTTATTTGTAGCTTCAGAATGTATTCACTTGTATATTGTATGTATTGTACCGTGATGCTTCTATCGAGGAAGTATCTGTAATGTAATTGAGTCATGTCATACCCCGATGTTCCTATTGGGAGAATCAATAATGTAAACAAGTCATGTAAATTCATTGAGGTTAACCCTCCATTGTAAGTCAGGGAAATAGTCCCCACAATTGAGTTAAGGTTAACCCTCCTTGTTGATCAGAGGGTAAAGTCACCACAGTTGTAGGGCACTAGGGTTATTACACTCTCCTAGAGAAGTCGGCCCTGGTAAGTAATTGTTAAGTGAGGCCGACATGTTGGAGTGGAAATAAAGTGAATGGAAGATATAAATAGAAGTGAGGCTCTCCTCATTTCTACACACACACACACACTCACTCAAATGGGGCGCATGAGTGAGAGAGGAGAAGCTCTCGCAAGTGAGAGAGAGAGAGAACAGATGTGGAGATCATCTTTTCTGTCTTTGGGTTTTACTGGTGCCATTGGTGCTCATTCTATCTCTGAGGAAGTTGTGGGTTTTTCTCCTTTATGGTTTCCCTGAGGAAAATTCTTTGTGTCTCTTGTCTCTTGTGATTTTAGCTGTGCATGTTATTCTCTCAGATAAGATCCTAAGATCATATTGCTTAAATGATAAAAATCTAACATGGTATCAAAGCTAACCTGAGAGGAATACATTGTGCAGTTGTAGAAGCTAGGTATTCTTAATTTTTGGGTCTCTCTCCACAATCCATCAGCAAAAGGAGGCTAGGTTGAACCTCCATTGAAGGGCGCATCTTTCTGTCAAAGCAGAATTTGATTCCAGGCATTTTTAGTTTTTTGCTACGGGAAATTAGGGCTTTTTACAGAAGAGGAACTTTTGAGTGAGCCTGGCATAAGATTTCTCTCCTCCTCAAAATATAAATTTAGAGACCAAGGTCGAGATTTTTGGTTGGGTTAAACTACAGGAAAGTCAAACCCTAGTTTGACCTCGGGCTTGAAAAACCCTAAAATACTAAAATGAGTAATTTTGGTACATTCACTGTATCTAGAGATTGAAGAAGTCTCAGGGGCCAAAAATTTCACAAGATGAAGATAAAATATTGATGTACTATGTGTAAAAATTTCATCCTCGGATTCACTATATTTTCGGAGATATGATTCCTCCAAATTAGGGTTCCATCCTCTTCCAGGATTCATCCCTAAACAGGACACCTAGGGAGAATTGCAATATCTCAGGATATAAAGATCCAAATGAAAATTTTCAAGATGTTACAAATAGGGCAGGGACTCTAATTCTGGTAAAATGTTTAGACCCCAAAGGTAAAACAATGACACATGGAAGTTCGTACAACTTCACTATGTTGAAAAATACTAAAACAAGTCACCTTGGGAAAACACTCATAAGTCCCAATTGGTGAAACTAATTCTGGTAAAACATATGGTGTTTGAAATAGGACATACAAGGTTACCTCAGTACAAAATTTTAGACACGGAGGAGAAGTAATTTCATAGATACCGTAGAAACAATATCAGGCATTTTTGTAGAAGAAATTGGTAAACTAGGGCTTCCTATTTTGGGAGCTTCCCTCCACTATTTTCAGAAAAGGAGTACAATGGATAGCTCACCTTGAAGAGTTCTATATTTATATCAAATCAGATCTGAAAGATTCCAAGTTTTGAAAATTAGGGTTTCTCTGACAAACCCTAGATCAGCCAGCTTCAGAATTAGGACGGAGACCTCAAATCGGTAAGATCTAATATTTTGCTATTTACATTTGAGGTTCTCATTTCTAAATGACTGGTCACACCAGCTTGATGACAAGCTTGGTGAAACTGACAAATTCCAAGCGTGGAAGTATTGGATCTCACTGGTTCTTGAAGAAAATGAATTGGACACCTACATAAGTAAAGAGGTTCCAGTTCCATAGGGAGATGAGGTTAAAGCCTTACACAAGAAGAACTTGGTCAAGGACAAGAAGATCATTGCTGATCACCTTATACCACAAGTGTCTTCCCTAAAGACACCTAAAGAGATGTTTGATTCCTTGACCAAGCTATTTGAAGGGAAGAACATAAATCAGCAGATGACTTTAAGAAACCAGTTGAAGAATGTGAAGATCCAGAATGAAGAGACCATACAGTCATACTTTACAAGGGTCTCACAAATCAAAGAACAACTTGAAGCAGTGGATGAACAAGTGGAGAATACAAAAGTTGTGATAAACACCTTGAATGGCCTCCCAGGATCATGGGATTCATTCATTTGAGGAATGTGTGCCAGAAGGAAGTGATTACTTTCAGCAGACTCTGGGAAGAGTACACACAAGATGAAGCTCGACTCATAATAAGAGAAGAGAAGATGGGAGCAATTGAAGATCAAGCTCTCATCATCCAAAGAAGATCCCTCAAGCGATGAGGAATATGAAGGACTCAACTCTTGAAGAACCTCTTATCCATCTTATCATTTGGATAAGAAATGATGAATGAAGAAGATGATGAAGCTAAAGGCTCAAGGATTCTACCCACGAAACAAATAAATATAAGTATTTAATTGTCATGTCATGATATTTTTTTGTTATGCATTTGTTTATATTCAGTTTATGTGTTATGCATGATAGAATGTTTGCATTAATTACAGTATACTACTAATATGCATGTGATGGGTAAGTAGCTCATGGTGCTATACAAATCTCCATTGCTACTTATCTAGAATGAAACCTCTTTGCTGACATATTGGATTAGTGCATAATCTCAATGTTGTCTTGGTAGAGATGGAAGGAATCTAGAAAAGTTTTCGTGAGATATGGATGAATGTTGTATTGGCTAAAATAGTTGCATGATCATATCTTTATGCATATGAATTTTCCATTATGAATATGCCTTATGAAATGTTTCTAACCATACAAATACATTTGACTTGTAGGAAAGATCGCGTACAATCACCTACAAGAAAAGAACGATGAGACTTGTTCCAAAGAACAAGTGATGACAGTTCAAGAAATAATCCAAGAATGAAGAATAATATGACAAATACATTTATGTGATACTATTGAGTGACATCATTGATGCAGAACCTTCCAACTATGAATAAGTAGCCAAGAAGAAATGGAAGGAGAATACTAGTTGAATAAGAATGATGTCTAGGATGCAGTATCGAGACCTGAAGGGAAGTTCGTAGTTCCATCATGCAGTAGATGGAAACATCATGGGATATAAGGAAAGATTCATAACACAAGGATTCTCACAGAAAGAAGGCATAGAATACGAAGAGACATTTGCAGCCACTAGAAGTTAAGACACATGACAGGCAGACTCATGTGTGCAGATTAAAGAAGGCCTTGTATGAGCTCAGAAGACACCCATGGGATAACACATACATGAGGAGCTTGAAGATCACCTAGAGTGATGAAGATCTTAATCTTTGCTACAAGGTTGAAGATGAAAGCCTATAGAGGATGACAAGCTCACAGATGGGTGTGAGAAGAACTTTTCAAAAGGTTCAAGATAGAGGATCTTGGTATTTAGTGACCCTAAATGGATACATAAAACATTAGTAGCAGACAAAGCTACTTGTCACTCCAGTACATAATGTTTTAGTGCATAGAGTATGAAATACAGAGGGAGTATGATGCTCCACTTCAGAGGGAGTGACTATAGAAGATCCTGAGATTCGACATGATACGACAGGATGGACAACTTACTGATGGCTCTAGGCTTTACTGAAAGTAAAGCGGATTCCAACCTTTACTCAAGGTTCAAGGCGGAAGACCAGTGACGCTCCTGTTATATGTCGATGACTTGTTCCTGACAGAAAAGAGGAACTCATTAAATTTGCAAGAAGGAGACTTGCTGCCAAGTTCGAGATGAAGGACTTGGATATGATGCACTACTTTCTAAGCATGGAAGTGTGGAAGAATGTGGATGGAATTTCCCTAGGACAAGGGAAGTATGTAGTGGATATCCTGAAGAGGTTCGGGATGATGGACTGCAAGGCCATGACCACACCTATGGCATCAAACATGAAGCTATTGAGTGATGCTTCATCAGAGTCGATTTATGCCACAATGTATCGTCAAATGATTTGTTCCTTCATGTACTTGATGAATATGAGACCAAATTTTTTCTTTGCTATGAACACATTGAGCCAGTTCCCGAACACATCGAGACATGTTCACTTGATTGCTACAAAGCATATTATGAGGTACCTGAAGGGTATAGTTGACTATGGGCTTAAGTATGAGGTGAATCAGAACATTAACCTGGAGGGTTATGTGAATTTGGATTGGGCAGGAAGTGCCATTGATAGGAAGAGCACTTCAGGGTGTTGCTTTAGTATGGGATCAGGTGCGATCTCCTAGTTTAATAGGAAGCAATCCTGCGTGGCACTGAGTACAGCCGAAGCAAAGTATGTTGTAGCTTGTTCAGCTAGTTGTGAGGCAGTGTGGCTGAGAAAGCTACTGTCTGATTTATTTTATCTCCAGATGGATGCTACTTGTATATATTGCGACAACCAGAGTTGTGTGAAGCTATCGGAGAACCCTATGTTCCATGACAAGTCAAAGCATATCAATATCAAGTATCACTATATCAAAGATATGGTGCATAGAGGAGCACTGAAGCTCCAGTATGTTGCGATGGACGAGCAGATAAATAATCTATTGACCAAACCATTAGCCAGAGTAAATTTTGAGTACTTCAGGGAGAAACTTGGTGTTCTCTAGATCGAGGTTCCCTCCAAAGGGAATTGATGTGTCCGTTGACATTTCTGACATGGTGGAAGGCTGAGCTTCACATGGTCAATTGTAAGTGAAGAGATGCTCTGATGTGATTGTGGGATGTGTTCCCACATGATCAGTGCAGAGCCTTTCTAACATGATGAGGTCGGATGTAAGTGTAGAGCCTTTCTGACAAGATGAGGTCAAATGTGAGCGCTGGGCCTTTTTGACATGGGTTTTGGATGTGTTCCTGCCATGGTCATATGTGAGTGCTGGGTGTGCCTTTCTGACATGGTTCTTGGATGTGTTCCTCCCATGGTCAGATGTAAGTGCTGGGCGGGCCTTTCTGACATGGTTCATTCCATGGTCAGATATAAGTGTTGAAGACAATGAAGACCTACATGAAGGCTAGGCCTACAACACACACACATACTCACTCAACTGGGGCGCATGAGTGAGAGAGGGGAAGCTCTCTTAAGTGAGAGAGAGAGAGAGAATAGCTTTGGAGATCATCTTTTCTGTCTTTGGGTTTTACTGCTGCCATTGGTGCTCATTCTATCTCTAAGGAAGTTGCGGGGTTTTCTCCTTTATGGTTTCCTTGAGGAAAATTCTTTGTGTCTCTTGTCTCTTGTGATTTTTGTTGTGCATGTTATTCTCTCAGATAAGATCCTAAGATCATATTGCTTAAATGATAAAAATATAACACCATGGAAATACAACACAGTCGCATCCTTGTTTGCAAGGAAACTATCAAAACCCCCAACCAAACCTCGAAACATCTTTCAAACAAACACACAGTAGTAAGAGCCTTTCCAATTTCAGGGCTTACAGGAATAATGGTTGCGTAGGAAACCTATGGTGCCACCATCAAGCCACGATAGAGCCACACTCTGTCACCTTGTTGATGCCCGATTTTGTCATCATTTGTTATTGATAAATTGATTTGATGGCATTATCTTTGTCACCTTTTGGCATACTTCTTTCCATTCAGACTATCAATTAAAACTAGGTATGAATGTATTTGAATAATACACAAGTCTTGGATAATTTTCATTATTTTATGGTTTTAATAACAATCATGTGACATTTTCAGATGTGCTTAGAAAATAGACTTTTTTTTGCAGGCTATGGTTTTCAAATGGACCTCCACTTAGACACGCATTCATGCCAAAGACGCACAGTTGCATTCAGAGTGTCATACAACCCTCCATCCATACCTACGGCTTTGTTGGTTGGAATATTCTAGGGTGTTAAAAGAAAAAATGGTCTCATGTTTCTGTTGGCCACACATTCCCAATGGTGCAAGAGCCCTCATTCTAGAAGATTCGAGCTCTTTCTTACTCAGCTTGACACCACACTCTCTTCCCACGTCAAAGGCGATCAACGCACCAGCTACTCACCCAAGGAGAACCGAAGACCAAGGAATTAGGAAGATGACCTATGCGCTATTGTAAACTATTATATAGTCATTTATTCAGCAGTTAAGAATGCCTATTATTAGAGCGACCGACCACTGAAAGGGTTGACTTGTTCCTCGATTGTAAAAATATAAAAAGACATCTCTGGACGAGAGTCAAAAGCTAGCGATTCGTAGGCATATAAACTCTGTAAAACTTTGTTCCAATTTTAATAAAAATTCTATTTCAACTATGGATACATGTTTTCATCTTCTGTGAGTGATTGATTGACTTAGACGCAGCCCCTAATTGCTAAGAAGGGCCCCTCAACAACCAAAGGTCTTCTATGTGTATATTTCCATTATTTCCTTTTGCAGATAAGTAGTTTATATTTTAATCCTTGTATGTAATTCGATTTTCCTGTAGCTGATGTTGTTTTGTCTCCCGAGTATATTTTTTTGTTGTCAATATAATCTATGTTTTGTTGTTAATGTAGTTTTTATTTGTAGAATTTAAAGTGACCAATTGTGCAAAGTTACTTCCAACCTTTCTTTCACTTTGTTCTTTAGTTTTACATTTGTAATTAGCTAGAGCTTAATTAGTTTAATGTTTCAGGCTTAGCTCATAGTTAGGTTCAACTTTGTTAATTCTTCTGTAGTTGTAGATTAATTTTACTTATCTTTTAGTTTTTTTTATTATACAATAGGAAATAATTTCTCTCCTTAGATATAGATTAGTATAGTTTCTCTTCTGTTATTTCAATTGCTAAATAGCTTAGTTTCTGTCTTGTTTGCACTATAACCTCATATACATAAAACGGTTAGTGTCAAGATCATTTAGGTTGTTTATTTCGTAATTTACATTTTTTTTTGCCATCAGTACTGTCATTTAGACTGTCGTTCTATAATGTCATCTAGACTTTAATATTTCTTGCTTTGTTTTTATGCTTGTTTAAAGTTCAGTCTTTCAGGTTTTCGAATTGTATTATTCTCTGTAGTTAACCAATAGTCATACATATATAATTAAAACCTTATTTTGAACGACATAGAGTATCCATTAAACTCCATAATGATTCTTATCTTTCATTCCTTTTTTCCTTACTTCGTTTTCTGGATTGTGTTTCTTTTACCTCTGGTTTCTTAATTAATTAATACTTTAGAACTTGTCAATTTCATTCCTAGATTAATTTACTCCATTCTCATGTAGATTGATTTTAAATTAAACTTGTTAATTTCATTGTCTAAAAGGTGCACTAGTTCTCTATGGTTTGATCATCATTTCTAGTACAAGTATAGAATCTGTTCTCTTTATTCTGTAGTTGATGATGATGTTCATAGGATACGATTTGATTCAAAAATAAAATATCTTTATTAATTTTTCTACTTTCTTCTAGATTGTATTTCCCAAGTCATTTTCCATATCTTTGATTACCCTAAAACTTGTATTGATCAATATACTTCATAAGATAGCATAATTGTTTGCATGTTTCCGATCTCAGAATAGTCATTAGACATACATGTTCCTGGTTCCTTGTTAATAAATTAGTTGTTAATGAGAATTTTATTTCAAATACTTAAAGTGTCACTTACTCATGAGTAAAGAATAGATTACAATGTTTACAATAACTTGCAATTGGACACTTTTCAGTTTGCATCTCTTTGTAGAAATTAAATTAGATTTACTCCCAATTAGTTTCCTTGTTACTTTTGAAAGTCATTTTGATACACCTTCTCCATTTCCTGTCACATTTGATGCATATCCTCAGAATCCTTGAGGGGAATGGAACTAGATAAGTCAACTTAGTTCTGAGTATTTGTTAAATGCACGCATAGCTTATCTATAGTTTACTTTTGATCAAGTATTGTTTCTTATAGTAGTATTATTTATATATTTTCAGTTATTGTTAATAGAGTAGAGTAGTATAGATTGATACTACTCTGATCTATTAGTTTTGGTCATGTCTAATTAACCTGGAAGTTGTATTTCTGAAGTTTGACTCAGTTTTTCATTTTGAAAGATCTTTCCATATTTTATTTATTAAAATATTTCTACGAAATCCTAGGTACCCTTCTACCTTAGCATATATTTTGTGTCAACTCTAAGTCTACAAACCTTGGTCGATAATTGAATATTCAGTGAATGCATTAAGACAATAAAACACCCAACATTTTGGCGTTGTTGTCGGGGAGTTTTTATGTAAGGTAGAAAATGTAGAATTTCCTATGAAGTTTAGTAATAGGCTGGTGGCGCGGGAGAGGTAAGACGAGAGGTAAGAACCCACGCATCTATTGTAATAGGTGCCCCCAAACCCAACAGTAATAATAGTATTGTAGGTTTAGTTTAGTTTTTCATGAATGGACCTAGAGATTCGAAACGAGATACATTAGAACTAGCTCTCAAAACTCTATCAAAATTCCTACTAACCTTTACGGGGGGCGTGCCACCCCAACCACTAACTTAGCTGAAAGGTATCATAAGACAAATATAGGAAGTATTTCTTATTGGAAAGGTAAAGGAGGAGCCATAGAAGGTAGAGAAACCCTGTCAGGAAGTTCTAAAGACCCCATTCTTGAAGAAGTTCAAGAGGGTCAGCCATTGGAAACCCTTAACCCTCCACTGGTACCAAAACCTAACGATACAAATTTTTCACTAGTAGGGGATCCAAATTTTGTCAATTTCATTGATCCTGCTCAGGTAAAATCTCTCTTTGGAATCTCAATAAATACAATTGTTTTGCATATTAAGACATCTACAATAGAACCTACCCTCCTTGTAGAACCTAATAAACATACGGCTGTCAACTTCTCTCATTAGAGGAATATGTCTCCTAAAAAAGAACGTTGGGATGCCTCATTAACACCTCAAAAGGAGCCTCCTAAATACAATCTCTTTAAAAATTGAATCTACTTGGAGAGACAGGGAGAAAATGAAGATCATGATGAGGTTAGAAATAACGAGGAATAAGAAGTAGAAAATCGAATTGAGGTTACCTTTGGGTTTCCTTTCCTAGACACTACACAAGATGTAAATATGAAAAACATCCCTCCTTCTTCACTACCTACTTTATATGGGAAGAGTAATAAAGATTCCAACACATTTCTGTTCGAGTTTGATATTCTTTGTAGAAGCTATAACTATTCAAGGTGCTAAAAAAATTAAACTTTTCCCTGCTACACTAAAAGATTCTTCTTTAAGATGGTTCATGGGATTAGGAGTGATCCATCGGACCTCAACTTGTGTGCATTAAAAGTTTGTGTTAAAAAGAATGCGTTCAGCAGGTGAATTAATGGAACAACATTAACAGAAATTAAATGCTGAAAATAGATGGAAAACAAAACTAATAAACAGATATAAAATAAACACAGAATCAGAGAGTCACAAAACAGAAGTTGATAACAGAGTTCACCCCCTTCACTGGGCTACGTCTTCAGGTCCCTCTCCAATGGGTACCGATCCAATTACTCTCTTAAAAATGGTACAAAATGGTTATAGAAACAACTTCAACAATTGTTAACAGAATGATGTACAAAGTCTTTAAGACCTTTCTCTGGAAATTACTATCAGCCTTCGTAAGGCAAAGAAATCCAAAGTATGACAGAGAATGTCGACTTCCACAGTAATAGCATCGGAACACTTTACAACAAACTCTCCAAGCTTCGCATAACAGAGAAACGATGTACTGTGCTCTGAATGAACTGAGTTTTTTTTTTTTCCCAACGGTGGCCAGCATCCTCTATTTAAGCACCTAGCGAGAGGAGCCATAACTGACCACAGCTGTTCTCTTCTTTATCAATGTTACAATCATATCCTAAAACTGAACCATGCAATTCGGCCAAATCGCTGCCCAAGCGTTATGGTACCACGACGTTCCATATTCCCGAAACGTTGCAACCAACTCCACGCACATATGTTGACTCACAACACGTTGCAATGACCGTTATGCACATATGTTGCACCATACCATATCGTCACATGTAATATAACCGTTTGATGTCACCACTATCTTCACAATGTCGCAGCAAGTGCGATGTATGTCGTAGCAAGTGTGATATGTTTGTCACCGCAAAGGTGATATGTATGTCGCAGCCAGTGTGATATGTCTATCACAACAGTGCGATATGTTTGTCACAGTAGGTGCAACGTATGTCGCAGCCAGTGTGATATGTCTGTCGCAGCAGGTGCGACGTATGTCGCAGCAAGTGTCAAGCTGCATGGCATGCGACAACCACGCGGGCTGTTCACATCTTAACCGCCAAGCTTAGTCTTTGCACTATATATGAGTTAAAACATATGTTATGTTCTTTGAACGATATATTAAATACCATTGTACCATATTGGATCAGTGTAATTTGAAGATGAATAATCCACCGGATCAAGGAGAGTATAGTATCAGAACTTGGGAAGATATGAAAACCACATTCCTGTGGAAATATCAAGTGTATTGCAAACCTAAAGACTCTCAAAATGACATTTTCAAGATACAACATCTTGAAGATGAGATATTAGAAGATTATCTTGAAAGGTTTAATTATGTATTACACAAGTCTAAATATAATGACCTTCGAGAAGATGCAATACAAACACTCTTCCTTATAGGAATATCAGAAGACTTGCTAGAGACCCTTAATCTCATGGCATCTAGTGATATCTCTCACAAAACCTTTGCAAAAATTTGTGAGATGTGTAGACATTAATCTAGAAGTAGGGTAAAAGTTGGGACAAATCTTCGGGAACCCTACAATAGAAATCCAAAAGGAAATACCTCTAGTTCTGGCAGAGTCACGGGGATAGAATTAGGAAACCTATTGGAAAACTTCAAAACTGATATCTTAGGAGCAATGGGTTCTCAACTAGATGCTTTAGAAGCCAAGGAGATACAAGAGGAAGAGCAGGAAACAATGAGCATTTTCTGTCTAATATGCAGGACTAAGCATCCCTAATAGGAATGCACATTGAACAATATCTCTGTATGTCACATTTGCACGAAGGATCATACGATAGAAAATTTACCATCATTGCCTAGGTTACAAGCCATATATAAGAGTAGGGATGTTGGTGAAACATCTAGGAGGCCTTGGAAACCTAGAGACCAACCAACATATCATAATTCTCCACCAAACCCCTCACCCTATTATCATCCCTACCAACAACCTCAACAATGGAACACTTCAAGTTGGCAGAACTGGGCATCCTAGTACCCTCCTCCTCCTCCTCATTTTCCTCAGAATTAGTATTGGACACAAGGATGGAGGGGCCAAGCATATCCCCTACCACCACCGTTCTCCGCACCTAATCATCCTTATCCTTGTTGAATTTTCATATTCTTAGCTAATACATCAGTATTTCATTTCATTTTCATAACAAAAGCATATAAATAGGATCACTGAAAGAAACAGTATCACAAGAACAACACAGATTTATCCTGGGAAAACCCTAAAGGGAAAAACCCAGCAAAAGCTTCCTCAATATAGATGCCCCAAAAAGGTAAAATATAAAACCAGCAAGGAGATCAAAGCCTAATCCTCCTCCTTCTCCAGCTACTTCTCTCCTCCACAAGTGTGCTACTCAAGTGAGTGTGTGTGTCTCAAATGAGGAGCACTACACCTCTATTTATGTTCATCCGTTCACTTAAGTTAACTCAGTTGACATGTAGGCTCGAGTTAAATCATGTAGGCTCGAGTTACATATGTAGGCTCAAGTAACCACACTGGGGTGCTGATGACCCACCTTTACAATTAGAGAGGACTACCTCATGACTCTTATTAGTTCTTCCGATTAGGAGCATCGGGGTACAATGTAATACAAGTGGTTCTCCCAGTAGGATCATCAGGGACCACAAAAAGATACATATAGAATATTCTTCGAAGTTACAATATTTCAACACTGATGACCCACCTTTACAATTAGAGGGGACTACCTCATGACTCTTATTAGTTATTCCGATTAGGAGCATCGGGGTATAATGTAATACAAGTGGTTCTCCTGGTAGGACCATCAGGGACCACAAAAAGATACATATAGAATATTCTTCGAAGTTACAATATTTCAACACTCCCCCTTAACGAGAAGGGTATTCTACAACAACATCAACAACAAGAGTAGAGATAGGGGACATCATCAACATCAGCAGGGTAACACATCTATAAATCATTGGAGGCTTTTCAACATTATGTAGTCTTCATCTTCAATCTTCAATCTTCATCATCAGCAACATCTTCAGTCTTTGATCAGCAACATCTTCAGCATTTTGATCTTTCAATTAGCAACGACATCTTCAGCACTTGGACCTTTTGATCAGCAAAATCTTCAGCACTTTGAATGTTCGATCAGCAACAACATCTTCAGCATTTTAACCTTTCGATCAACAACATCTTCAGCACTTTGACTTTTCGATCAGCAACAACATCTTCAGCATTTTGACCTTTCGATCAAAAACATCTTCAACACTTTGACTTTTCGATCAGCAACATTATCATCAACACTTTGCCCTTTCGATCAGCAGCAACATCATCATCATCATTTTCTGATCTATCGA
>LPNX011061240.1:131850-196814 GCA_001517045.1 Pseudotsuga menziesii | reverse complement strand
ATCATCATCATACTCTGATCTTTCGATCAGAAACATCATAATCATAGTGCATCATCATCATACTCTGATCTTTAGATCAGTATGTCATCATCATCATACTTTGATCTTTCGATCAGTATGTCATCATCATCATACTCTGATCTTTTGATCAGTACGTCATCATCATACTCTGATATTTCTATCAGTACGTCATCATACTCTGATCTTTCGATTAGTACGTCATCATCATCATACTCTGATATTTCGATCAGTATGGCATCATCATCATTAGCAACAATCTGCAATCCACAACTCAAAGAAAAAAAGTCTTTGGATCACTTTTGGACTTAAAGTCCAGGGATGATACAATCCCACCACATTCTCGACAACCCAAGTTACCGGATTGATTATGGGAGAATCAATCCCTATCACTTTAGGACTAAGTCCAAGGACGATGCAATCCTACCACATTCTCGAGGACCAAAGCCACTGGATTGATTAGGGGAGAATTAGTCCCTATCACTTTACTACTATGTCCAAGGATGATGCAATCCTACCACATTCTCGAGGACCAAAGCCACCGGATTTATTACGGGAGAATTAGTCCCTATCACTTTAGGACTATGTCCAAGGATGATGCAATCCTACCACATTATTGAGGACCGAAGCCACTGGATTGATTATGAGAGAATCAGTCCCTATCACTTTAGGACTATGTCTAAGGATGATGCAATCCTACCACATTCTCAAGGACCGAAGCCACCAGATTGATTACGGGAGAATCAGTCCCTATCACTTTAGGATGATGTCCAAGGATGATGCAATCCTACCACATTCTCGAGGACCGAGGTCACCGGATCTATTATGGACAGATGTCCCGGGATGATACAATCCCTCTTCTTTCTCGAAGACCGAGGTCTCTGGATCACTTTAGGGCAAGTGCCCAGGGATGATACAATCCCACCACGTTCTCGACGACCGAGGTCACCGGATCTATTGTGGATAGATGTCCCGGGATGATACAATTCCTCTTCATTCTCGAGGACCGAGGTCTCTAGATCACTTTAGGGCAAATGCCCAGGGATGATACAATCCCACTGCAACATCACTACTCCCCCTTTCGAGGAAGGTCTTTCTGAACAACACCAAGCTTGTCTCGGAAGTGTTCGAACTCTACTCGAGGTAGAGGCTTCGTCAGTACATCATCATCCAAACCATCATCATCTACATCTTCAGTATGTGAATACTGAACTATCACCATCTGTATCTCCAGTATGTTAATACTGAAATATCATCTATATCTTCAGTATGGGAATACTGAAATCATCATCATCTATATCTTCAGTATGGGAATACTGAAACATCATCATATCTATATTCAGTATAGATATACTGAATCACCATCATCTGTATCTACAGTATCATCATCTGCATCTTATCTTGTATGTAGAAATACCGGATTTCTATGTGTTACGTCGAAACATAGGGTTATTTGTCATCACAACTATGGTTATCACATAGAATCATTGTAGTATCCATATTCAGGTCAAAGAGACCTGATATCAGCTTCTGAAGCCATATGGCTTCACAACTTAGTAGAGCAATCTGCTATGTATTTTGCTTCAACCATGTTAAGAGAAACACTGGACTGTTTCCTTCTAAACCATGAAATCATAGCAGACCTCAAACAAAATCATCTACCAGATGTGCTTTTCCTATCTGAGATACTTCCATCCCAATCTGCATCTATGTAGCCATAAAATCTATATTCATGGCTACCATCATAGTATAGACCAAAGTCTATAGTCCCTTTCAGATATCTCATCACATGTTTTGCAGCTACTAGGTGAACCTGTCTTGGTTGAACAAGATATTGACTTAAGGTGTTCACAACAAAACAAATGTCTGGTCTGGTATTTGTTAAGTACATCAATGACCCAATGATCTGTCTGTAGTGAGTCACATCCACTAACTCTAATGAGTCATCAGCTAACAGCTTCAGGTTGGAGTCCATGGGTGTGGCCATGAATTTGCATTCCAACATATTGAATCTCTTCAATATCTCTACCACATACTTTCCCCGGTTGAGAAATATTCCTTCTGAACTTTGTCATACTTCTAGGCCTAGGAAATAATGCATTAACCCAAGGTATTTCATCTCAAATTCTTCCGCTAGTTTCTTCTTGCTTTCCATGATCTGTTTCTCATTCCCTGTCAAGAATAAGTCATCCACATATAGTAATAGAATGACAGGTTCATCTTCTACAACCTTGTAGGAAAGGTTAGGATCGACTTTACTCTTGGCAAAGCCCATGCTCATCAGGAAGCTATCTATTCTTCCATACCAAGCTCTGGAAGCTTGCTTCAGGCCATAGAGGGCCTTCTTCAACTTGCATACTTGATTCCATCTATTTTCAACTTCAAATCCTCATGACTATTTGATGTAAAACTCTTCCTCAATCATACCATTAAGGAAGGCTTGTCTTTACTTCATCATGGAAGAAACTACCATGATAGTTTCGAAGGAAGTGTACCTTGCTTCTTGGAGTAATTGTCTCTTCAGAATTAAACCTCTAGCCACAAGTCTTACCTTACTTCTATCAGCAACATATCTTATCTTGCAAATCCATTTGGAAGATACCACATTCTTGCTTTCTGGTTTGAGTACTATATCCCAAACATCATTCTAGTATCATAACATCTTCTATGAGTTTGTCTTCTCATGTCATCAACATATCCTAGTCTTCTGCATTCAACCTCGAAGGTTGGAACCCACTTTACTCTTGGTAAAGTCTTGATCCATCACGAAGCTATGCATCATGTCGTACCATGTTGAATTCAGATATAATTTTCTGTAGTCACTCCCCCTGAAGTGGAGTATCATCTTCCCTCTTCATTCTGTACAGGTGGTTCTATGCTTGATATATACTGGTCAATAGAGTATGTCATGTCATAGTCTATTCTTTCTGAGGCAAATCACGAACCTTGCTTTGTACACTTGTTCTTGTAGATCCATATGGAAGATACTACATACTTCCCTTTATGTCTCGAAATCATATCGTATACATCATTACCCATGATCAATTGTTATTCTTTGATCATAGCTTCTTTCATATCATTCTTTTCTTCATCTTGAGTTATCTCTTGTACCCATGGTGGTCTTCATCCTTCAAGGTGGATCTACCGCTCTTTGAAGCTCTTTCTTCCATCATGGTGTCTCTAACCCTGGGAGCTTCAGATTCATGTTTATTGGAGTTAATCTTGAATTGTCATCACTTGTTCTTTGGAACAAGTCTCATCCTTATTTTCTTGTAGGAGGTTGTACAGGACCTTTCCTACAATTCAAATGCACCAGTTGCATGGTTAGAACTATTTCATAAAATGACAAATTCTTATGCATCATGCAACTGTTTAGACAATACAACATTCATCCATAGCTCACATAAACTTTCTAGATGCCTTCCATCTCTACCATGACATCATTGAGATTGTGCACTAATCCAATATGTCAGCAAAGAGGTTTGATAAGTAGAAATTGAGAGTTGTATAGCACCATGAGCTACTTACCCATCACATGCATATTAGTAGTATACAGTCATTAATGCAAACAATCTATCATGCATAACACATCAACTGAATATAATCAAATGTATAAAAAAACAATATCATGAAATGACAATTGAATACTTATCTTTTATTTGTTTCGTGGGTAGACTCCATCTTGATCATTCTGCTTTATCATCTTCTTCATTCATGAAATCATCATTTCTTATCCAAATGATAAGATGAATAAGAGGTTCTTCAAGAATTGAGTTCTTCATATTCCTCATCGCTTGAGGGATCTTCTTTGAATGGTGAGAGCTTGATCTTCAATTGCTCCCATCTTCTTCTTCTCTTCTTATGAGTCGAGCTGAAAGCAATTACTTCCTTCTAGCATACATTATTTGCATGAATGAATCCCATGATCCTGGGAGGCCATTCAAGGTGGCTATCACCACTTCTGTATTCTCCACTTCTTCTTCCACCGCTTCAAGTTGTTTTGCATTCTGGATCTTAACATTCTTCAATTGTTTTCTCAAAGCCATCTTCTGATTTAAGTTCTTATCTTCAAATAGCTTGATCAAGGAATCAAACATCTTCAGTGTCTTTAGGGAAGACACTTGTGGTACAATTTGATCCGTTATTGAATCAACAATGATCTTCTAGGCCTTGATCAAGTTCTTCTTGTGTAAGGCTTTGAGCCTCATCTCCGTATGGAACTGGAACCTCTCTACTTATGTAGGTGTCCAATTCATTTTCTTTAGAGAGATAAAATACTTCCATGCTTGGAAGTTGTCAACTTTACCAATCTTATCATCAAGCTGATGTGATAGATCACTTTGAAATGAGAACCTCAAATGCAAATAGCAAAATATTAGATCTTACCGATTTGAGGTGTCCATCCTGCTTCCAGAGCTAGCTGATTTAGGGTTTGTCAGAGAAACCCTAATTTTAAAAACTTAGAATATTTAAGATCTGATTGGATAGAAAGATATATCTCTTCAAATGGAGCTGTCTAATGTACTCCTTTTCTAAAAACAGTGGAGGGAAGCTCCCGGAACAGGAATCCCTAGTTTTCCAATTTCTTATGCAGAAATTCTTGTCACTGATTCTGCGATATCTACGAAATTAATGCTCCTGTGTGTCTGAAATTTTTCACTGAGGTAACCTAGAATGTCCCTGATCCAACACCATAGGTTTCATTAGAATTGGTTTCACCAATTGGTATTTATGATCCTTTTTCTACGGTGACCTGTTACAGGACTGTTCAGAACAGCGAAGTTGTACGGACTTCCACGTGTCACAGTTTCATCTTCTGGTTCTGAAATTTGGACCACAGAAATTAAAGTCCATAATATTTATGGAACATCTTCAGGTATTCAATTTGGACCTTTGTAGTCCAAGCTATAGCAATTGTCCCCAGGTGTCCTGTTTAGGGATGAATTCTGGAAGAGGTTGGAAGCCTAACTTGGAGGGATCATATCTCCCAAAATATAGAGAATAGAAGGCTGAATTTTGGATACAGTGTACATCAGGAGTTTATCTTAGGCCTCTGCAGTTTTCAGCTCGTGAAACTTCACCAATATCGGGATATAGCGAATTTACCAAAACGTAGTAGTTTTAGTATTTAGGGTTTTTCTAGCTTGGGGTCAAACTAGGGCTTGAATTTCCTGGAGTTTCACCCAACCAAAAATATTGATCTAGGTCTCTAAAATTCGATTTTGATGAGGAGAGAAATCCTATGCTAGGCTCACTCAAAAATTCCTCTTCAGTAAATAGCCCTAATTTCTTCCGGGGAGAGAGGGAGAGCTATTTTGCCTTGTGAAAGCTGTCCTATTCAGGGTGGCTCTGATACCATGTTGAATTTTCATATGATTAGCTAATACATCAGTATTTCATTTCATTTTCATAAAAAAATCATATAAGGAGGATCACTGAAAGAAAAAGTATCACAAGAACAACACAGATTTATCCTGGGAAAACCCCAGCAAAAGCTTCCTCAATGTAGATGCCCCAAAACGGTAAAAGATAAAACTAGCAAGGAGATCAAAGCCTGATCCTCCTCCTTCTCCAGCTACTTCTCTCCTCCACAAGTGTGCTACTCAAGTGAGTGTCTGTGTCTCAAATGAGGAGCACTACACCTCTATTTATATTCATCCATTCACTTAAGTTAACTCATTTGACATGTAGGCTCGAGTTAAATCATGTAGGATCGAGTTACATATGTAGGCTCAAGTAACCACACTGGGGTGCTGATGACCCACCTTTACAATTAGAGGGGACTACCTCATGACTCTTATTAGTTCTTCCGATTAGGAGCATTGGGGTACAATGTAATACAAGTGGTTCTCCCGGTAGGACCATCGGGGACCACAAAAAGATACATATAGAATATTCTTCAAAGTTACAATATTTCAACACTAATGACCCACCTTTACAATTAGAGGGGACTACCTCGTGACTCTTATTATTTATTCCGATTAGGAGCATCGGGGTACAATGTAATACAAGTGGTTCTCCCGATAGGACCATCAGGGACCACAAAAAGATACATATAGAATATTCTTCGAAGTTACAATATTTCAACAATCCTCAACAACCACCCAATATCCAACAATTTTTTCCTGGGTTTGTGGCTTCAGTTCCCCTTATTGCACAACAACCTCATCATTTCCAAAATGCAATTCCTCCACAACCTACATTATTACCCGCACAATCGATACCTAACCCAAACAATAAGCCAACTCAAGCTCTTAACAACATTGATTTGCAAACACTTCCATACTATGTTATTTCGACTGCACCTCTACACGAGATCCAATTATGATTTGGAAGAGTTGTGAATGATAAACCGAAGTCATCAGTCGTCATTTGTGAGGAGGAAGAAGAAGAAGAAGAATATCCAAATGAATTCATGAGTGATATTATTTTAAAGGATGTGGATATTTCAAAAATTCCAGTGCATACCCATCCTCAACAAGAACCAACTCAGGAACAAAAGACCCCTCCATTTCTAGAACGACCAACAATAAAAAAACATGTGATTCATCTTGAGTATGATATTTTAAATGAACTAAAAAATGTCTGTGTCAAAATTATTCTACTACAAGCTATTAAGGATATACCAATTTACAACAAGGTAATAAAGGAACTTTGCATTAAAAGACCAGGAAAGAAACAAAAAGACCCCCCCACAATTCATGTTATAGGAGAGATGTCTGAATGTATGATGGATCAGTTTAGAGTTGCAGAATATACAAATCCAGGGAGGCCAGTAGTAACTGTTATTGTAAATAATATTTCCATATGAAATACACTTATTGATTTAGGGTCTTCTATTAATATGATGACCACCACAGTTTTAGAAACTTTATAGTTGGCACAATTTCTTCAACCTACTCCTACAATCCTAGAACTAGTAGACCACAACAGGGTAAAGCCTGCTGGAGTTTTGGATGACATTACTATATCAGTAGCTTCATGGGAATATCCCATTGATTTAATGGTTGTAGAATAAAAGGATCCTTCTAAAGGACATCCTATTATCCTAGGAAGATAATGGTTAGCTATTGCTAATGCCTTTATAGGATGTAGGGACGAAGAAATGACCATTTCTAATGGGTTGTCTATGTAGAAACTTGCTCTATACCCCCCAACACAACCAGTAACTAAAAAATTGCACTGGTTAGATTATTATTTTGGGGGTGCAAATTTTGAAGACCTTTCCCTTCTTAGTGACTACTCTTGGGCACTGTAGGAGCAGACTACTGAGAATGTGTTAAATCAATTTGTTTCTTCAACAACTTGTATAGATTTCCCTTAGTCTTTTTCTCAATTCGATCAAATTTTTGGATACGAGTTTCAAGAAAATTTGGACCTCTCAACATATGTGGACACACCATGTGTCTTTGCAATTGAAGAGCATATAGGGTCTTACACCATACCTTGTGAGGCCAGCCCTGGAAAATTTCTACATATAAATGTGGGGTTAAGTGAAAACTAGCAAGAGAAGTTTCTTAAGGTCCTTAGAAGTCAAACTGGAGCATTTGCATGGGAATACACTGATATGAAGGGTATACACCTTGACACTTATATTCACCATATTTACATGTGTTACAGAGAGAAACTTCCTATGGCTTGGGGTGTACCACCATAGACAGCTCACAAGAAATCAATCCTTTCCCAATATTCAAGAGAAACCAAACATCTAACACTAAGGGACCTCAAATCATACCTTATTCTTGATGGTTGAAGTAGATCTCCATTGAGCTTTTTCCAATCCTTCTTGTGCTAACAATTTTCTCTCAACAACAACAAACAAGACAAGCATGCTATATAATATGGTCTTAGATATAATCTAGCATATATAATCAACAATGTATAAGCAATTAAACATATCCATGGATTCAATATTTACATTCAAATACACATTATTGGACAAGAAAATATATTTCTATTATTCAAATTAGATATTACACAAGTGACAATCTCTGTCAGCACGTCTATGAACTGGAGAAACCGAGTCCTCCTCTTGGGCCTCCACCACCTCAATCCTCCATCTCTTGATAGCAAGCTCACAAGCAAAGGCAATATTGGGAAGAACACCAAGTTCTCTAAAGGGACACAAGGATGCAGACTCAAGTATATGCAAACTACGACAACAATGGACTATAGTTTAGTTGCTCTTCAATTCCTCCTCTTCAATGTATCCAAGGGTTTCCTTATATATCACTCCAATGGGGTAATGGAGGGTCGAATCCAAGTGATTTCAAGGCATATGGAAGGCCAAGAGTTAGGATCTTTAGACTTATCCAAGGGAAAATACAAAATTGTTTGGCTTTATGCACACATCCCGATGTATGTGGGTTTGAGGTCAAAAGTCATGTGTACATGCGAGTATGGGTTTAAAAGTCATGTACAACAATAAACATGGGTTTTAGGGATGAAATTGGAAAAATAAAAGTATAATATCAGTCCATGGGGTCTAAAGAGTCTGCAGAGGGACATGGAAGGCCATAAATATGTGATCAACTATGTGTGGTAAAATCAGATATAACAGATGCCCCCTAATGTATGAGGTCAAAGGGGTAACATGATGGCCGAAATACATTATAAAATCCATCCCAGAAGTGGAGTGATGAAGAAACAAGTGGAAGAACCAACCATCCATCAGTATAGTACAATAATCAATCTCTACATGTGACTGCAAAGATATATAGCAATCCCGGATACATAAGAGTACAATGGCCATGAATAGGCATGATATACAAAATGTGACATGTGTGGTCATCGCCACGTACAATATATAATAGATCAGAATGTCCATGATGAAGATATACAATGGATCAGGATCTCCATAATGGCTGAAGATATATGACATACACTGGAATCAAATCACAAGAGCTGAAATCTCATGAACACTAGCACGATCAAAGAGGTAGCATATGTGGAGTTTCACCAAGTTGGAAGGTCTTCTACACAAACTGCTACGAGTACATGTCCTACTATGCGAATAGAGGTGTTGAGGTCGAACATAGTAGTCCATCGTCTGATTACCGGTCATTGATGTATACTGTTAACAGATGCGAGATCACCCACCGATAAGGAAAATGGGAATCAAGGTACTGAGTGCAATCCAACAAGTGTGAATAGATGTGTTGAGGTCGAACACTTGGAAGAATCCATCAATCAGGGGACATTGATGTATTCCCAAAACTGTCAATGGCGAGAGAACCTACCACTGATGACTATAAGTCTCAAGGCACTCAAATGAATCTAGACTCCTATTCCAGAATAAATGATCTGAAGTCGATGGAATGGAAACCGCTGGAAGGAGGGAATTAAGGCATCCCCCATCAACCAACATGAGGTACTCAACAATGTTGTATAATTTGGAAGAACTTGAACAAGATGTGCATGAACCTGTAATAGTATCGGGAATGGCTGACATGAAAATTCAAGATAATTGAGGAATGGTCGACTCAGGCTTCAACTTCCTTTCAACAAGAGCATAAAGGAAAACAGTGACTAAAGGTAGGAAACATGGACTCAATATGCAAACTGGGAAATCTTTGTGACATAGGAGGCATAAACATAGGCTCCATAAAGACTATAAGCTTAACCAGTCGGTGGAGATAAACTCAGAGTAACGAGTACAACTCCTAAAGTCAAACTAATAACCCAACCAACGAATGTGATATACAATGCTCTGTTCGAAGGCGACACGACCTGAATACTGCCAAAGATAACATATTTTCCTGTCCGACTTTTTGGTTTTTTAATTTTTTTGGACTTTTTCAGATATTTTGAAAAGATTAAAAAAGAATAAAAGTGCTTTATAGTTACAAATCTAGGAGGAGACAAGTATCAGGAGACAATCAAACTAGTTCCAAGCAACGGAACATACCTATGCTCAATTCAACGAAATATGTGCAGGATAACGACACTTAGGGGAAGGTCCCCTCCTAGTAAAAAATGGGGAATCAAGTTGTAAATGATATGTAAAAAGGCTCTGCTTGGATAGACATGAGACAAGATCAGGCTATATGGCTGATAATCAAAGTCAGGAAGCTGACATAAGGCTTAATAAGGAAAGCAAAACTCATGATAATGCAATTACAACTTGACATATACAAGGGAGTCTCAGGGGAATGGCCAACATAAAGTTCAATATGAGTATGAGGCTCTTGCTAAAAGACATGGCTGTACTATACAAAGGACTCCCACACCCTGAAGGAAAAATGTCAGCATGGGAATCAAATGCAACACATGATCTAACTAGGGTACCCATGTATGGGAAAGCTCTACCATTTGCATAATTTCACTTCTAAAAGTAGCATGAGGGTTCCATGACAAGATGGAATGGGTTTGTACCTAGAGTTAAAATGAAATGGTCATAAGGCCATGCAAAATGAAAGCAGATGTGAAATCCCGACCTATTTGCCATTTTAGACATAATATCAGAAATAGGCACGAATGGGTCGAAGACACGGTCAAAACGCACTCAAAATAGGCTCCTACAACATCAAATTAGTTCAAATGGTCCAAAATGGTCAGAAATGGTAAAAAAATATAGGAAGTGGGTAAAAATTTCAAATTTTTTCTATAAAATAGTGAAAAATTAAAAATTTTCATACCATTTTGAATTTTTACCCACCATAGTACATTTGAGTCTAGAAATTCAGAAGCGAATTCTGGGAACCTCGTCCGATGGAATCACTCCGCGTTTGATCCAGGTAAATTCCCTTGCCCCCCTTCATTTTCATGTAAAAATTTTAAATTTTCATGGTCAATTTATTTTTTAAGGCCATACCAACTTGGGCATTTCGGCCCATGCGGGTATCGAGCATTTTTTTGCGTATAGGGATGACTATACATGGAAAATTCCATGAAATCTGTGTACGTACGCGACTGTTTTGCAGACAATCGCGTATAGGTCTGCGAACATGGTTTTCATGGGAAAATATTGATCAAAATTTGTAATTTATGTGCGATATGGTGCTAGAATGG
Organism: Pseudotsuga menziesii; assembly: GCA_001517045.1. NCBI lineage: Eukaryota > Viridiplantae > Streptophyta > Pinopsida > Pinales > Pinaceae > Pseudotsuga > Pseudotsuga menziesii. The sequence continues at coordinate 185,786 of LPNX011061240.1, read as the reverse complement.
AGAGAGAGGGAACATGTTGATGTTGAGGAAGATTTTTAGGCTGACCTCATGGCTCAATAAACATTACAGGAATGCGGGATATACAAGTTTTGGTGCCTTGGCAGCTTGAGGGAAAATCCAAGACTACTCCAGCTGCTGGTAGATTACTGGGATCCAGAGTCTGAGACCTTTCAGATAGATGGGATGTCACTCAGCATTGAGGTTGAGGACATATACTTGATCACGGGTTTTTGTCGATGAGGGGAGGTGGTGAACCTCTGATCCCATGGGCTAGCAGGCGGGCCGACTATAGATGAATACATAGCTGTGTATTTCCTTCCTGATACAGAGAAGGTTGGGAGTCAAATCCTGATAAACTTAGTTCAGAACCTGGGGCTAAAATCCATACTATTGGAATTAGGCAGGATCACAGGTTTGGAATCACTCCACCAGGCCTCGAGGCCACTAATGTTCTATGCAGTAGAGTGCATGCGATCCACGATATATGACTGAAGTACTACGCTGCTAAGAAACATGAAATAGCAGCTCAGTGACTGCAACATGGGTAGGGTGTGGAACTTTGGGTTTGGAAGCATACTGAGCACATTATTTTTTGAGAGGGTGCCAGGGCTAAGCCTTAGAGTAGACATTACTCCACATGGAGTCCAGGATCCATCTTAGCGACACTGGGCCAATGTCATGTGTAGACTAGGAGGTGGAAGGGTGGCTAACCCCTACCCAACATAGTTCTTTCCATGGTGGCAGAAATAGATCATCACCATAGAGGACTATCCCTATGTAGGGATCGACTTTCGCGGAGACCCAAACATTCCCCTACCACCAGGAGCGACTTATGGAGACATAGGTAACGAATCCCAAACCCACTTTTAATTTTTGATTTATTTATTTTTTGTGTTTTTTGATATATGAAATCAAAAGACATGTTTTTGGTGTGACGACAGATAGTGATACTCTATCATGTATATGAATATGTGGGACCACGACGGCCAGATGGATTTCCTTGTCATCGACGGAGGGGAAGAGTTGAGGAGATCATGGTTGCGGATGCGGAGAAGACGCTCCAGATCATCCACAGGAACTTCATTCAATTGACATAAAGAGTTCCCATGGCGCAAGTCGAGGAATTTCCTGAGGCCATGCAGTGCCAGGTGGTTAGAGTACCATGGGCATGGGTTCGATTGTTTCACCAGCTAGCTAGAGCCATGGTGTGATACCATGATCAACACCCTCCTCCACCTCAGGCTTAGATACCTAGGTGTATATTTTTTGTATGACCGTCTAGTATATTTTGGTGCTCAAAAGCCCCAATTTTGTATATGACACTTATGTATTGTGGCGTCACCTTTTTTGAACTTAATGAAAAATATTTATGATGATCGATTATTATCCTATTTACATGTGTAGATTGTGTTTGTGAATGATTTTATCGCCTGTGATACAAATGTCAATCTAATACATAGTTAGCATATGAATCAACAACTTGATTAAAATTTCTTGCAACATGAATGTATGTTATGTTCTCAAATTGCCGTTCTAGCAATCTAACACATAAGAACCTTCGTAATAAATTTAGATCCCTAATATGATACAAGCCATTAAGTTGTGAGACCACTAACTGCGAATCAAGACGTAACTCAAGAGAATGAACACCATGTGAAATGGCATCACCCAATAACTCAATGATGACACTATATTCAAAAACACTATTTGACGAAGGACGTAAACATACACCTTCTGAAGACAACACTTGACCTGTAGGAGAATAAATCACCCAAGCAGTCGAAGCTGAGTTTTGAGTGTGGCAGATAGCACCATTAGCGAATCCTATGTAAATCGAAGACTCCACTGACATCTGCCACAACAAATGAAAGCTAATCAACAAACCCGATCACCATAAGAAAACCAAACTACGCTATGCAAACTATACAATAATATACAAAAATCAGCCTTGGATGAAGATCATGCATAGTATTTTTTGAGCTAGAGCCAATTTCTAGGCTGCACGAAGGTTGTGCCCCCATGATCAACTAGTTGAATGGGTTTAACATCCAGATAAGCCCTAGTGCCACATTCAACCATGAGGGGGACAATTCCTGGTAGTCCATGATCTGACCAAGTGAACATATATCAAAATTATTTGAATCGCTCGGTGTACTCAATCTTACCAAGATCATGAGAAATGTTGATAGGAATCATTGGTGACAGGTTAGCCATGTTCCCTTCAGCAATCTGACTAGGAGAACTTAACAGAACCACTGAGCTACCAAACTTCTCACTTAGAATTGCCCTAAAGTCATCACACTCTAACGAATCAATCTTAGGGAGGAAATACGATCTATCGTGCAGCTCTCCCCAAGGTTGTTCTATCCCAGACATAGCCTCAAGAATAACTTCATCCGATGGAAAAAAATCATTAAGGTAGTCTTGAGAGTGAGATGGCTCTACTTCCTGAGCATGCAGCACATAAGGGTCCTCCTCCTCTGTTGGCAAAGAGGAAAGACTAGGCTCTACAACATGATCAAGATTTGCTTGATACGCCAAGTCTGACAAGTTTGAAGCACTTCTAATGTAGACATCGCATAAGGAGTATGGACCAAATCCTCTACAATTGAATAGTTCTGGGTGGCTTGAGCATTAGGATTATGCCCTAAGTGCTTCAAGACTCCCCAGGAATGCGAGGCAGAGCTTCAGGTTTATCCGTAGGCTTTTCAATTTAGAAAGAGCTCTCAGGTGGAGCAAGTTCTTTCCCAAGGTCAGATCATGACGAACCATAGTCTTTCGCATGCGTCACAACATTTGTAGCATTCACCATGTTGATGCAATCGTGACCACTAGCGGCATCTGACAGGTTTGGAGTCCCACTAGAAGCACTACCAGGATCAAAATTCCTCAAGTTCATATTTTGATTATTAGGTAAAGGATTAGTAAACAGAGCTGGGCCTTTTGCTATGAACTTCGAGGAGTCCTCCATATGAGGGAACAAGTGAGTGAGGTGATTGTCCTTACAAAAATTACAAGGAATCTTCACCTTACGCTTAGGCTTCTTGTCCCCTCCAGCATTGTTCATGTTCTTGTCATTATTATTACCATTTTCATTTTTATTCCCACCTTTATGATTATTTTTTCTTTCTTTTTATTCCTTCTAGGCTGGTAGTTTCCTTTCAAGTTTGACGATTGTACTGAAAGCACACTCACTGATTGGGTAGGATGAGACGAAGCCATGTCTTGTCCCGACGTAGGCTGGTTAAGAAATAACTAGCTCACTTGTTTTGTAACCGAGTCTGCAGGTTTGGTGCTTGTGGAGCCAACAATACCATCGGCATGTGGCCTAGGTTTAATCTTGGGGTCGAAAGGATCTTGGAGCATTCGGGATAATCTCATATAATAGTCTGGACTGAGCATAGATCAAATCCAACTCTTAAGCCCTAAAAATAGATTGGTCCTCATTTTGAATTCTGCATGTGGACACATCCTTCATGATATAAGGTAAAAATGAATTAAGGAACCACTCTAGAAGAAACTCTGGTGGTATAAAGGATTTAATTAATCGATCTATCTATGCCACTCTTGAATATGATCTGAAATATGCGTGGCTCTATCTTGCCGAAAAGTTGACAAGAGTTCGGTATCGACGTCGTAACATACAGGTAGCTGGAAGTGATTAAGAAAAGTCATGGCAAGGTCATCAAATGTAGTATAGGTACCCCCTGGTAACTCTATATACCATTTCACTGTAGTACCTGTGAGGGTGCATTGAAATAGCCTCAAACGAATGGAATCATTGGTTAAGGAATTAGAAGAGAACCAAAGGTGGAAGGTTATGACATGCTCACCAGGATCTTCACCAGCCTTACCTTTGAACTTGGGAATGTCTGAAGGAAGCTTGGTAGGGACTATCAGCCATGCCAGATCATGAGACATAGGATCATTCCTCAATCTCGACAAATCAAGTAGGTTCAAGGTTGCAAGGAAAGGGGGCCTAGGTTGAGCCGGTCTATTGGGTGTTATATTGTCTAGATTAATTCATCTAATATTTAATTATTGACTGCGGTTGGTAGGCTTAGAGTTGACACAAAATATATGTGAAGGTAGAGGCATTCCTATGGTGTCGTGGAAATATTTTAACAAACAAAAGATCGAAATATCTTTCAAAATGAAAACCCGAGTCAAACTCCTAAGAATTCAAATATTAAAGAAATTAAACCGGAATAGAATAATAAACTAGATAATTGATAACTTCTTCTGAATAAATAATCTTTAAATTGAAAAGATATTATCAACAACTAACTTTTTAAATGGAAAACTGAGATGCAAGGAAGACCTAACTTATAAGCAAGTAGAAAACTTAATAAAAAGAAACAAGTAGAAAACTTAATATGAATATCTTTGAATTCTGTCCTACAAGTCTCTTTCAGTGATCACACAATGTAAAAAGGAACAACCTAAAAACATGCTAAGGATAACACATATAACACTAAATTTTACATGCAAACGGATAAATCAATCCAAAAGCGTGAACACAAAACAATACATCAGTAAAAAGAAATCAGAAACAAACTCAAGAGACAAAACAAAAAATAACTCAAAACATATTCAAGGTAAAAATAAGTAAGGTAAATTTTAATAAATAACCTAAAACAATACAAATTTAACTTTAATGTAAAGTAGAACTATCATCTAACTATTACAGTCAAAGGATACTTCAAACATTAAAGAAACATAACTAAAAACAATCTCAAAACACATAAAAAACATTAAAAATCAAACTATGGGCTGAATGACAGACTGAACTGTAGGTCTGAAAGGGGTGGCTAAATGATAGTTTAAACAGGCTGTCCGAATGACAGTATACATAGTTAAAATGATACAAATTAACCTAAAAGAGCTAATCTTCAGCTGAAATCATGTAGATGTAAATCTAATGCATGAAGGAAATAAGTAAACCTACTTATTAAGCAAATTTGACAGTGAAATAAACTTAAACAAATTCATGAAAATAAAATCATTGCATATTAATAAACAAACTGAAATTCAAATTGCATAACTTATAACTTATAACATAAAGGAAATAAACAAAACTGAATCTATTTAAAAGCAATCTATTCTATCTGCTTGCAAATAAACCGAACAGTAAACTAGAAATGAAATGACTAAAAACAAATTAAAACAAACTACGCGCGCAGTTGACTATCTAATTTCAAAAATAAAATTGCATTACAGGAAATAACAGTAATCTAATGAAAATAAATTAAAATAGCTATAACAGAAAGAAAAGAACAAAATTACACAGAAGAATGAACCTCTGGTTGATGAGGGGCCCTCTCAGCAATCAATGGTGTTTCCTGGCTAACGCCTACTCAAACAATCATCAACAAAAAAACATACATCTCTTTATTAAAATGACGGGATAGAGTTACAGAATTCTTCTTCAAAAACAACTGTCTAACAAATGAAATGATCAACTATCTAACTCTACACAAGGAGGTGTTTATATACAATGTTTACAGGGATGAGCAAGTCGACCCTTTAGTGGTCGACTGCTCTCTGAATTTAGTCAATCCATAAAAGCGTTTAACTAATCTAACTCCAACGCATAGGATCTTCCTTCTTCAGCGTGTGTCAGCTCTCTTCATTGGACGATGTAATGCACAGGATCCCTCTCAGTGCAAACAATTCTCTTCAATGTGCAAGATGTGGAACACAGGATCCTTTGTTAGCATGGTTGGTGAAGTGGTGGCGAGCGGAGACAACGTACACGACGAGTATTCTAAAACCTAGGTTAAATGCATCAACCAAACGCGTGGACTGTTGGTGAGGTGTCAATGAAGGAGGATGCAGGCCAACGGATCATCTAGAAGTGAGCTTCATTACCCAGATGCATGGACAGTAAACAGTTCATAGGTTGTTTCAATCGTTTTAATGCCTGGAATCGGTTATCAACAATGCGCAGTCTGGTTAACGATTTGGATGAAAAGCTGAACATGGAGCTGGACTGTGAGCTGGATATGCTGGGCATAGATCTAGGACGAATGCGATGTCTTTTTTCTAGTGCACTTAAGAAATTTGGCCTGCAATAACAATATTTAAATTCCTGGAAACCTTTCCAATGAATATTGCGCAACGAGTTGGGTGGTGAGCTGGACATGCTGTGCGCATGGCTAGCTCAATGCATGTTTGTTGTTAATTCATCCAAAAAGATTATATAACCTGCAAACAAATGTACATATAAATTAATAAATAAAATGTGCTCAAACCATGTCAATTTTAATTAATGAAATCATAAAATGATAATAATAATTGGATTTTGTATAAACCTTAAATACATTCATACTTGGGGTTGAATAATGATTTGCGTGACATAAAATATGCAAAAGTTAATAAAACGTATGTTTAAATGAATAATTTAAATACCAAAAATGATAACAAATCTAGGATCAACATTCCCCCAAACCAGAGAAATGCTAGGTCCCACTGAGCAAAAAGAAGAATAATTTAGGAAGAAGGCGGACTAGTAGCTGCCTTCGACTTGGCATATGAAAGAAGTGATTTAAACTTCAATATTTTAGCTTGTAACTTAAAAAATAACATGTCTTTCATGTCAAACATTGTATGAAGGTTTAAGATTAATTCAACCATGTCCAAAGTAAAACTTTCGATAAGCTGAACATATAACACGAAGGCATAATTCGCATTTTGAATAACAATAAGATTGATCATTTAATAATTTACATGCATGATTGGCTAAGAGGATAGGATTATCAACAGTGAAATGATGAATAATTTTTTTTTGCAGCAATATGAAGGTGAAAACTACTTGCCCAAAAACAAAATTTGGTTAGAAAATTTGAATCATAAGTACTATAATATCGATTTCATTTGGACCTTCATTCAATCCTTCATATAGTCCTCCATATTGAATTTGTTGTAAAAATATGCTTCATGCTATAAGCAAGTTCCACTGCTTACATTATCCTGAAAACACTTATCATTTGTTAGAGATAAATAGATCTATCATAAATACTTAAAAGTAAAAATAGTCTATTTTTTCCAACCCTTACCCCCAAACCAAAGATATGGCGTGTCGTCAAGCCATAGAAGAGAGAAGATTTGATTGTTCCAGAAAATAAAAAGTAAAAGAGTTGTATTATGCTGTTTATTATTTTATAAGAAAAAAAAAACTAATTAGTAAATGGAAATGATTTAGATATGTATATTCATGAAAAATATAATAGTGCTTAGAAATACCACTTGAATGATAATAATATAACCAAAAGAATGCCATAGGAAAAAATAGTCATCCATGCCTCATTTTAAAGATATCTTGTCACCACAAAATATTTAAGTTTACCCCGGAGTATGTGAGATTTATAGCTATGGGTCCTATTTCTAGGATAAAGACATCCTAGGTATGTGTTGAATTATACGGCCTGACCAAACCCCAACTTACAACCATTCTCAAATGACATTATAAACAATTGTCCATGACATATTTATTCTAAATTTTTTCTTTATATTAACATTGTTTTAGGAATCATGTGCATAGTGGTGTAGTAACTAGATCTCTTTTACCCGATAGTGCCCCACTTCCAGTAGGCCTGTTCAGTACCCTGGCGGGTTTACCTTGGTACCATGCAAGCATAGCCCCACTGCTAGTGGGCCTGTTTAGTACCCCGACGGGTTTACTTTCATTTATTGAGATTCCATGTTTTAAGTTTTTACTTAGCATTGACCTGCTGCGAGCAGACCTGTTCAGTACCTCGACGGGTTTGCCTTGTATAATGATATTAAATATATGGAATCCGATTGGTAATAGAGCATGTTAAGTCCTTCTTAACACATAATTCATTTTTAAAGAAAATAAACCTATAGGTAATTTTATAATGGCCTTAACCATAAATCACGTCAAAAGAGAATAACTTAAAGTTTTTCTTTAACCTTACAGTCCTTCTTCTTCATAAAAGAAAAGTAATGTTCCCCACAAACAAGAATTCCACTTACTCTCGAGTTATCACCAAAATACATGAGAGACAAGTTTTGATAACAAGTATAGGATGAACTAGTAATCCATAGGTGTAAGATAAGATTATGAAAAATATGATAATGAAAGTAGGTTTGTCAAGCAACTGTTCAAAATAGGAAATCCGAAATATACATGTCTGAATCAAGATACCAAAAACTATATGAATCATAGAAAAGCTGGTTAAGAATGATATACAGAGGATTGTAATTTTTTAAATGTTCACTATGAGCTGCAAATTTCAAAAGTACCCCAAGAAAGGTTAAGATACCTTATAAATACTCCGTTAGATGCTCATAGAGATAATGTACTTGTAATCAAACTGCAAAACCACTTGTTAGATGATTCAATTTATTCATGAAGACATATATAATAAAAAGAAAAAGAGTCCCTTGTAAACAATCTATTATAAATGACTCTTATTTATTCAAAGAACACACATATTTACATATATACAAGTGATGATAACCCAAAATACTTTTTAAGGATTAGGAGGAGGAGGAATAACTTCTTCTTCAACTAATTCCATTTCATTTTGTTGCAAAACATTCTGTATAAAATCCTGTTTAGGTGTCGGTTGGTGATAAATTTTGAGTCTATGTCCAATTACTACAAAGGAAACTTGTAAGCCATCAATTGTTTTAATATCTACTGATCCGTTGTCAAAGGATATAATAACTTCATACGGGCCCATTTAACGAGTGGTTAATTTTCCTTTAAAACTTTTAAACCATGAGTCGAATAGTAGTGACCAATCTCCAGTATTAAATTTCTTTTGCTTAATAAATTTATCATGCCAAGTATTTCGTTGATTCTGTGTTAGCATGATTCTTTGGAGTGCATCTTGTCTAATCTCATCTAACTCATTAATATGTAATATTCGTTGTTTCTGTGCTTCATCCAAATCCATGCCTAATTGTCCTGCCATATGAAAGGTTTTAACTTGAAATTCAATAGGTAAAAGGACTTGTTTTCCATATACTAACTCATAGGGGGTATGTTCGGTAGTGTTTCACCATGTTATCCTATAGGCCCATAAAGCCTTTGGGAGTCTATCTGCCCAATCCTTATGATGTAAGTGAATGGTTTTGGTTAAAATGGCTTCTAATACTTTATTATTTGATTCTACCTGACCATTAGCTTGAGGATGATAAGGTGAAGACTTGTAGTGTTGGATGCCATATTTCCTAGTGAGTTCTTTCATTAATTTAGAAGTAAATTGAGTACCTTGGTCTGTAACAATTTCTCTAGGTACACCAAACCGGGTGAATATTTCTTCATATATGAATTCTACCATTGATTTCTCTATGGCCCTAAACCAAGCTTTGGCTTCTACCCATTTGGTGACATAGTCCGTACAAACTAGGATATATTTCTTTTTATGAGACATGGAAGAAATTGACCCTGCAAAATCAAGAGCCCATTTCTCAAAGGGTTCAATCATGACTTGGGGTGTTATATTTTTAACATTTAAGCTATATGATCTTAGGATCTTATATGAGAGAATAACAAGCACAAAAATCAATCACAAGAGACAATGAACACAAATATTTTCCTCGAGGAAACCATAAAGGAGAAAACCCCGCAACTTCCTCAGAGATAGAATCAGCACCAAAAGTAAAACCCAAAGATATAAATATTATCTCCCAACAGCAGTAGTCTCTCTCTCTCTCTTGTCCTAGCTTCTTCTTTCTCTCTCACTTATGCGCTACAACTGAGTCTGAGTGAATGTGTGTTAAATAGAGAGGATCCCTCTCTATTTATACTAAGTCTCGACTTGACAATAACTCACTAGGGTCAACTTCTCTAGGGTAGTCTAATAACCCTAGGGCCCCACAACTGTGGGGAATTTAACCCTTGATCAATAAGGAGGGTTACACTCTATGACTTTACATGACTTGTTTACATTATTGAATCTCCCGATAGGAACATTGGGGCATGACATGACTCAATTACATTACAGATACTTCCCGATAGAAACATCGGGGTACAATACATAAGATATACAAGTGAATACATTCTGAAGTTACAAATACATCAACACTCCCTCTTAACTAGGAAGGTATTCTCTCGACACAATTTATCAACACAAGTCTTCTTATCTGTATCATCTGGATCATCATCAAGTCATCTTCATCTTCAAGTCATATTTTATATTTAAGTCTGGATCATCACTGGATCATCATCAAGTCTAGATCATCACTTGATCTGAATAATCACTACTAGATCATCACTGGGTCATCATCACTGGTGCTATCTCAATTCTACTCGTCACAGGAAGTTCTACAGAGCCAACCCTTTTTCATGCTGGTTGTAGGCCTAGCCTCCAGGTAGTTCTTCATCTTCTTGGGAAGAAAAAGGTAAGCTTGGGAAGAACACAAAAGTGCTCCAAGGGACAAAGGGATGCAGACTCAAGCACAAGTTCTGGCAATAATGGACTATAGCTTCTTTGCTCTCAATTCTCTTATGCCTTCAATGTGTCCAAAGAGTTCCTTATATAGCTTTTCAAAGGGGTAAAGAAAGGTCGAATCTGAGCGATCTCAAGGCATATGGAAGGCCAGGAGTCAAGTGAGTTGGATCCATGTCAAGGAAAACTCCAAAAGGATTTGGATTTTGTACACATCCTGATGTACGCGGTTTTAAAGGTCAAACCTGCGTATATACGCGATTAAGGGTTTAAAAGTCGTGTATATCATTTTTCACTTGTTTATAGGGATGGTCTCGCAAACATCAAAGGACAAAAAATGGTCCAAGGGGTCTAAGGAGTCTGCAGAGGGACAGGGGAAGGCCATACCAGAGTGATTCACCTGGAGTGGTAAAATCAGCTATAATAGATGCCCCCTAATGTGTGAGGTCAGAGGGGTCATACGATGGCCGAAATACATTATAAGTCCATCCCAGAAGTGGAGTGATGAAGGTCCCAAATGGAAGACCAGCCACCCAATCAACATAGTACAATGATACAACTCTGCAGATAACTGCAAATACATATAGTAGTCCTGGATACATAAGAGTACAATGGCCATGAATAGGCATGATACAAAATATCACATAAGTGGTCATCGCCACGTACAATATACATAGATCAGAATATCCATGATGAAGATATACAAAGGATCATGATCTCCATAATAGCTGGAAATGTCTGACATATACTGGAATCAAGTCATGAGAGCTGAAATCTCATGAACACTGGCACGATCAAGGAGGTAGCATATAAAAGATGCCAGCAATCTGGAAGGTCTTCTACACAAACCGCTACAAGTACATGTCCTACTATGTGAATAGAGATGTCGAGGTCGAACAAGTAGTCCATCATCTGATTACCGATCATTGATGTATACCGTTAACAGACGCGAGATCACCCACCAATAATGAAAATGGGAATCAAGGTACTAGAGTGCAAACTAACAAGTGTGAATAAATGTGTTGAAGTTGAACACTTGATACGATCCATCGATCAAGGGACATTGATGTATTCCCAAATACTATCGATAGCGAGAGAACCTACCACTGATGACTGCAAGTCTCAAGGCACTAAAAAATGACTCTAGATTCCAATCCCAGAATAAATGATCTGAAGTCAATGGGATGCAATCCGCTCGAAGGAGGGAATTAAGGCATCCCCTATCATCCAACACGAGGTACTCAACAAAGCTGTATAATGTGGAAGGACTCGATCATAATGTGCATGAACCAGTAACTGTACAGGGAATGGCCGACATGCAAAGTCAAGATAACTAAGGAATGGCCGAGTCAGGTTTCAACTTCCTTTGAACAAGAGCATAACGACGAATGGTGACTAAATAAAGGTAGCATAGACTCGATATACAAAACTGGGACATCTCTACGAGACAGGAGGCATCGACAGAGGCTCCATGGGGACTGGAAGCTTAACCAGTCGGTGGAGATAAACTCAGATAAATGAGTACAACTCCTAAAGTTAAACTATAAACCCAACCAACGGATGTGATATACAGTGCTCTGTTCGAAGGCGAAACAACTTGACAACTGCCAAAAGATAACATCTTTCCTTGTTCGGTTTTTTGGTTTTTTGATTTTTTTGTACTTTTTCAAATATTTAAAAAGCTTGAAAAAGAATAAAACTGCTTTATAGTTATAGACTGGGAGGAGATGAGTGTCATATGGGCAAACAAGCTAGTTCCAAGCAGTGGAACATACCTATGCTCAATGCAAGGATACATGTGTAGGATAGCGACACTCGGGGGAAAATCCCCTCCCGGTAAAAATAGGGAATCAAGCTGTAAAGGATATATACAATGGCTCTGCATGGCTAGACATGAGACAAGCTCGGGCTATATGGCTGAAACTCAATGTCAGGGAAACTAGCGTAAGGCTCAATAAGGCAGGAAAAGCTCATGATAATGCAATTACAACTTGACATAAGGGAGTCCTGAGGGAAACAAGCCAACAAAAGATCAAGAGGAGTATGAGGCTCTTGCAAAATGTCATGGCAATACTATACAATGGACTCCCACATCCTAAGGGACAAAATGTGAGCATGGGCACCGAATACAAATAAGGCACTAACTAGGGTACCCATGTAAGGTCAAGCTCTACCACTCCTATCATGCCACTTCTAAAACAACAAGAAGGTTTCGTGGCATAGTCGAGTGGGTTTGTACCTAAGGATATAATGAAATGGTCATAAGGTCATGCAAAATGCAAACGGTGATAAAACCTAACCTATATGCCAGTTTAGACATGATACCTGAAATCGACACAGATGGATAAATCCAACGGCTGAAACGACACTCAAAAAGGTCTCCTACATCATAAATTAGTCCAAAAACGGTCCAAAAGGATTAGAAACGGTCCAAACTATAGGAAAGGGGGTAAAAATTTTCAAAAATTTGAAAAATTTCTATAAATAGTAAAAAATTCAAAACATTATAAAACATTTGAAATTTTTACCCATTTGAGCTCAGAACTTCAACAGCGAATTACAGGAGATCCAGCTGGCGGAATCCACTACCGTTTTTTCCAGGTACTTACCCATGCTCTAATCTTTCATTTTGATGCAGATTTTGTCAAATTCCATGGTGTATTTGATTTTCTAGGCCATTCTAAAATAGGCCCTACGGCCCATGCGGAAATCGAGGGTTTTTTTGCGTATAGGGCTGGATATACGAGGAAAATGCCCCCAAAGCTGCATACATACACGTCTGTTTGGCAAATAGTCACGTATGCGGCCGCGCTTAAGATTTTTTAAGTGTTCTAATAGACAAACTTTAAATTTTTTGTGTAGGATGGTCCTAGAATGGAGAGAAAATGAACATGGCGATGTAGAAGAGGCAGTAAGGGAAGATCTAATGGCTCAACAAGCGTTACATGCATGTGGGATTTACAAATTTTGGTGTCTTTGTGGCTTAAGGGCCAAACCAGGACTATTGCAGGTGTTAGTTGACTACTGGGATCCAGAATCAGAGTCATTCCAGATAGACGGGATGTCCCTCACCATAGAAGTGGAGGACATATACTTTATTACTGGACTTTCCCGACGGGGGGAAGTGGTGAACCTACATTCGCGCGGGCTTGGAGGTGGGCTGACTATAGATGAGTACATTGTAGTGTACTGCTATTCGGACATGGAAAAGGTGGGGAATCATATCCCAACTGACTCCATACAAGTTCTGGGCTTAAAGGCCATCCTAATGACACTAGGCAGGATAGCAGGCTTGGCTTCACTCCACTAGGCCTCGCGGCCTCTGATGTTCTATGCAGTGGAGTGCATGAGACCCAGAGTATATGATTGGAGCACTGCGCTACTGGGCAACATGAAACACCAACTCAGTGAGTGCAAGATGGGCAGAGTGCGAAACTTCAGTTTCATCAGCATACTGAGCACGTTTTTCTTCGAGCGTGTTCTAGGATTGATCCCTAGAGTTGACGTTCCTCTACACGGGGTTCAAGATCCGGCCCAACGGCGTTAGGCAGATGCGATGCATAGAATGGGTGGAGGTAGGGTGTCCAACCCCTATCTAGCTGATTTCTTCCCGTGGTGGCGACGATAGATAGTTTCCATTGATGACTACCCCTATGCGAGTATAGATTTTCGGGGAGACCCGGACATGCCGCTACCACCAGGATCGACATACGGTGACATAGGTAACAAATCTCGACCCTCTTTTTAAATTTTTTTAGTTATTTAATTTTTTTTGTGTTTTCTGATTATGTGGAATCAAAAGACATGTTTTTGGGTGAAAACACATAGTGACATCTACCATATGCATGCAGATGTGGGACCACAATGGCTTGAAGGCTTCCGTCGTCATAGATGGAGGGGAAGAGGAGACAATATCACAGGTGTGGATGCGGAGCGAACGCTCCAAAGCATTCATACCAACTTTGTGAAGATGACACACAAAGTACCCATGGCGCAAGTCGAGGACTTGCTTGAGGCCATGCAACACCAGGTGGTGGGTGTACCACGACCATGGGTGCAGCTATTTCGACGACTAGCTAGAGCCGTAGTGACATTCCACAATCATAGCCCCCCTCCTCCTCCATAGGCTTAGATACCTGGGAGTGATACATTTTGTATTACCGTGTATTATATCTTGGTGGCTTGAGAGCCCCATTTTTGTATTATGACACTATGTATTACCACATTTTGGATGTTTATAAAAAATTTTATGATGATCGGTTTATTTATTTACATGTGTAAAAATTTATGTTTGTGATGAGCTTATTGTGTATGAAACAAATTCCAATCTAACATGCAGTTAGCATATGAGTCAGCAACTTGATTATTAATTCTTGCCACATGTATGTATGTTATATTGTCAAATTGTCATTCTAATAATATCACACGTAAGAATCTTCAAACCATTAAGCTGTGACACTACTGACTCCGAATCAAGACGTACCTCAAGAGAGAGAACGCCATGTAAAATGGAATCCTGTAGAAGCTCAATAACAACACTATATTCAGCAACATTGTTTGAATACGGCCGTAAACATATGCCTCCTGAAGACAATACCTGACCTGTAGGAGTATAAATCACCCAAGCAGCAGAGGCTGAGTGTTGAGTGTGACGGTTCGCACCATCTGCGAATCCTATGAAGGTGGAAGATTCTATTGACATCTGCCAAAAGAAATGGAAACCAATCACAAACTCGATCACTATAAGAAAAAGACCTACCTATGCAAAGCTGTACAATAATATACAATAACTAGCCTTGGATGAAAATCATGCATAGTACTGTTTGAGATAGAGCCCATTTCTAGGCTCTTCCAAGGCCGTTCCTTCATAATCCACTAACTCATAAGTGCCCTTCTCTAACACACGTTTGACGACATAAGGACCACGCCACATGGGGTTAAACTTTCCTTCCTCCAAGGGTTCTTTCGGTTGATCCCACAAAAGGACCAATTCTCCCTCACTAAACCTCCTTGGATGGATAGACTTATCATACTAGACCTTTACGCGATGCTTATTTACTTGTAGAGCCACCAAGGCATCTCAAGGCTACTCATCAAGTTGCTCAAGGTGGAACAAACGCTCCTCCAATGGGGAAGTGTCCGGTAAGAGCTCTATGGATATCTTTAAAGAAGGAATTTTGCACTCAAATGGTAATACCAACTCCACTCCATGTACAAGTTGATATGGAGAAAAACCCGTGGCAGTCTTAACAGCGGTTCTATACGCCCACAAAGTAGGATATAACATAATGTGGAAATTATTCTTTCTTTTTGCTATGGTTCGTTGGAGAATGGATTTGAGTGATTTGTTCACTGCTTCTACCTGTCCATTCTCTTGAGGGTAGTAAGAGGAGGAATGCTCTTGTTTGTACCCTAACTTTGATGCCAACTCTTCCATCATATGATTCTGAAAGTGGGAGCCATGGTTAGTGACAAGATCTTTCAGAATCCCAAATCGTGTAATAATATGGTTGAATACAAAGTGCGCGGTTGTCTCACCGTCAGATTTAACTGTAGGCATAGCCTCATCCCATTTCGTGAAGTAGTCAATAGCCACTATGATATGATGATGCCCCCCAGTTGAAGCTGGGTTGCAATCCATAAAATCTAGCCCCCACTTAGTGAAGGGACCGGCGGTGATGATGGGATGTAATGGGGCATATTTTGAGCATATATTATGTTCAAACACCTGGCAAGGGTGGCACCTCTTGGCCGCATCTATACAATCCTTAAAGATCGACGGCCATAAATAACCTGCTCTTAAGATTTTTTGGGCTGTATAAAGCCTAGATAAATGACCACCACACGCCCCTCCATGGCAATCATTCAGCACTACCTCAGCCTCTTCATGAGTTAAACAACGTCGTAAAATGGAATCTACCCCACGGTGGTACAAAGTGTTATCCACTATGAGGTAATTCTTAGACACGTGACGTAACCGTCGTCGTTCACCCCGTGAAAGGTGAGTAGGGACCTTCAATGTTTGTAAATATATAATGATATCCCCATACCATGGGTCTAAAGTTGAGATTAAGAAGATGTGCTCATCGATAAACGTATCTTCACAAACCAAATCCTCGTCCTCGCTTGGGAAATGCGATATAAGCTCTGCAAAAATTAACTATTTCTTCGATTTTGCTGAAACAAACTCGAGATCGAATTCTTGCAAGATGACAATCCATTTATTATATTTTCTCCCAATCATCCTTCGAGTGAGGATGAATTGAAACGGATTGACATGGGCTACAACCAAGGTCTGGCGAAGGAGAATATAATGTCTCAACCATTGAACCGCATGTACGGTAGCTAAGGCAAGCCTCTCAACATGGGAATAACAGATCTTCGTGTCAATAAGAGTCCGGCTCAGATAGTATATTACATTCTCTTGGAGCTCCTCATCCTCTTGAACCAAAACCATACCAATCATCTCCATGGACGTGGCCACATAAAGTAGGAAATCATGGCTATAGTCTGGGGTACTAATCACCGGGGCCGATGCTAGGGCTCGCTTGAGCGCATCAAAGGACTCGTGGGCTCACTCATCCCAACAAAAAGTGGTGTCCTTCTTCAAAAGACGCATGAAGCCTCTAGTCAAATTGGAAAAATTGACAACGAATCTCCGTAAGAAGTTTGCCATGCCCTGCAAACATTGAAGATGACGAATATTTTCCGAGGGAGACAATTGAATTATTGCCTCAACCTTCAAAGTGTCGACTCTTATACCCTCTTTAGAAATGATGAATCCTAATAAGTGACCCGACTTCACACAAAAGATGCACTTGTGAGGATTTAACCTGACCGAATAGTGGAGGTACCTTTTGAATACCAATCTCAAATGATAGGAATGACGCATTCTCATACAAGAATGAGCAGCAAGGTCATCTAAAAATACTTCGATAATTGATTTGAGATCGTGGAAGATCAAGGTCATGGCCCGTTGAAAAATAGCTCCGGTGTTCTTAACGCCAAAAGGCATTTTTCGATATGCAAAACTTCCCCAAGGACAAATAAATGCAGTCTTATGTTGGTCCTCAGGTTTAATTTGTATCTAATTGTATTTGGAAAATCCGTCCATAAAGGAAAACACCTCGCTACCCACACACTCATCCAAAATCTGATCAATAAATGGTGTGGGGAAATTGTCCTTAGGACAGGCACGATTCAAATCATGGAAATCAGTACATATGCGGATCGCTCCCTGCTTCTTGTTAACCGAAATGGGGTTTGAAACCCACTCCGTCAAGGGAATGGGATAGATAAAATCGGCTTTCAATAGTTTCTTGATCTCTGCCTTAATCGCGGGTTCTTTCCTAGGATTCACCACATGCAAGCATTGTCGAACAGGCTTAGCGTTGGGATAAGTCTTAATCTCGTGTTCAACAATGCAAGGGTTGATACCTGGCATTTCATCGTAAGACGAAGCAAAGATATCATGAAATTATTTAAATAGCTCAGCGTATTCTTGAATCTCAGCATGGGAACATTCTTCCCCAATATAGACATTCTCTATCCTGCCCGGATCGCGAGAGATATTGATAGGAATTGTTGGAGATATATGTTCCAGGTTTCCATCAGCCATCGGACTAGGAGAGCTTAATGGAACCACGGGACTACCAATTCTCTCGCTAAGAACCTTCCTAAAGTCCTCATGCTCTAAGCGGTCAAGCTCGGGAAGAAAGTAAGATCTATGATGGAGCTCTTCCCATGGTGGCTCAACTCCTGACATGGCCTCAATAATCACTTCGTCTGAAGGAAAAACACTATCAAGGAAGTCGTGCATGTGAGAAGACTGTACTACCCATGTAGGCAGCACATATGGGTCCTCCTCCTCTATTCACAAAGAGGAAGGACTAGGCTCTGCAACACACTTAATATTAGCTTGATAAGCTACCATAGTTGTAAGAAACGACACGTCCGTTACGATGGGCTCACTCGAAGTATTCAGTGTAGGAAGAATCCAAGGACCTCCAATATGACTCGTGCAAAAAGACACCGATCTCACAGATGTCGAATCCTCACTGGAACTAGACCCTATCATAAGGATAGATGCAGGGAAACTAAAACTTCTGATGAGGGATGGATACATGCCCACTCCCACACTCCCAGTTGCTGGCTGAGAGTGCTCGACAATCGGCAATGAAGCTCCCAAATATGCGGTAACCGACGGATTCTTGAATGACGTTTGATTAATCATAACTATATTCCCGTTAAATAGAAAGCATACAACGCGAAATAGAGAAGAAGATACGGCTTGCATACTGTACATCCAATTCCTATCCAGCAAGAGATTGTAGTCAAGGGGCGCATCAACCACCTCGACTTCTATCGCAACGATCTTCCCTCCCAAATGGACCTTAAGGGAAGGAAGGATCCCGTGCAGCCTAAACGATCTCCCATCAAATGCATTTAACATGGTTGTAGATTTAGACAACTCAAGGGAACCTAAACCCTTCCAACATGATAAAGACATCACAGAAGCAGCAACGCCTTCGTCAATCACAGTGCACTTGACGGTCATGTTAAGACATTCTACGTGAATCAAAAGAGACACATAGTAAGGCAAGTGAGGCTAAAGTCCTGTGGTTTCAAATTTAATCACGGAGGAAGAATTATCATCATTCACACCAAGGGCAGAAAGAAAATCCTTCCTTTGTGAAGGACAACTCTGAAGTACTTCTAGTGCAGACATCGCATAAGGAGTGTGGCGCAAATCCTCGACAACAAAATAGTTCTGGGCGGCTCGGGCATTAGGATTGTGCCCCGAACGCTTAAGGACTCCATTACAAATGTGAGGTGCAGCTTCAGGTTTATCCACAAGTTTTTCAATACATAAAGGAGTCCCTGGTGGATCAGGTTCCTTTCCTAGGTTGGGTTGTGACAAACCATAGTCCTTCGCATGGGTCACAACTTTTGTAGCACATACCATGTTAATGCAACCACGACCACTACCCTCCGGCGGATCTTGATCACCGCCAGACTGATCATGGGTCCTCGAGTTCATATTTTGATTGTGAGGTAAAGGGTTAGTTAGCACAGCTGGGCCCTGTGCTAAGAATATCGAGGCTTCATCGATACAAGGGCACAAGTAAGTGAGGTGATCTTCCTTACACAACTTGCAAGGAAATTTAACCTTATGTTTAGCTTGCTTGTCCCCCCCAGCATTATGGGCATTTTTTTCATTATTATTATCATTTTTATTCCTATTCCGACCCTTACGATTGTTCTTACCCTTCTTTTTATTATGTCCGGGCTGCTGGTTACCCTTTTGGTTCGACGATTGCACCGAAAGCACACTCGCCATTTGGGTGGGTTGAGACGAAGCCGTGGCTTGTCCCAAAGTAGATTGGTTGATTGACAATTGACTAACTTGTTTTGCAACTGAATCCGTAGGTTTATCACTCGCACAACCAACAATTCCATTGGCATGTGGTCCAGGTTTAACCTTGGGGTCGAAACTAGAACGTGGAGCATTGGGAATGATCTCATATAACAAACCAGATTGACCATAAATCAAATCCAGTTCCTGCACCCTAAAAATGGCTTGTTCCTCATTTTTCACTCTGGATGTAGAAACATCCTTCGCTATATAAGGAAATAATGACTTAAGGAACCATTCGAGGAGGAATTCCGGTGGTATAAAGGCTTTAATCAACCTCTTTCATCTACGCCACTCTTGGATATGATCCGAGATATGTGTGGCTTTATCCTACCGAAATGTCGACAAGATTTCTGTACCAATGTCATAACGCACTAGTAGTTGGAAGTGGTTAAGAAAAAGTCATCGCTAGGTCATCGAACAAAGTGAATGCCCCCTAGGTAGCTCTATATACCATTTTTCAGCAGGCCTTATAAGGGTGCATTGAAAAACCTTAAACAGATTGAGTCCTGGTGTAAGGAATTCGAAGAGCACCATAGGTGAAAGGTAGTAACATGTTCACTCAGATCCTCTCTCGGTTTTCCCTTGAATTTGGGTATGTCCGAGGGAAGCTTAGTAGGGACAGCTGGCTAAGCTGGTTCATGAGCTACAGGATCGTTCGTCAATATTGACAAGTCAGGAAGATTCAGAGTTGCGAGGAAAGGGAGCCTAGGATGATTAGGTCAATGGATCGTTCCCTGATAGTTCTGATTTTTCATAGGTATGATTACCATAACCACCATGGCCTTGGCCATAGTGCCCTCCTCCCATCTTACCTATATAGGGTGGCATGGAAGCACCATAGTGTGGTGTACCTTGACTATTCAGAGCTATAAAGCCGTAATTTGGAGAGTAAGCGGGTTGTTGATACCTGCACCCATAAGGTGAAGAACCCTGTCCATACTGCGTCCCATAATAGGGTCCATAAGTCATCGCATAAGATGTCCCATGAGACACTCCGTAAGTAGGAATATACACTATGGAAGTAGGAATATACATTCCAGAAGTATGAATATACACTCCAGAAGTAGTAATATGACCTCTGGAAATATGAACATGACCTCCCGAAACAATGGGCGATACTTGAACCTGAGACACAACTGGTCGAGTAACCATAGTACGAACATGACTCATAGCAACGTTCCGGCATGAAGGACCACGTGAATGAGGTGGAGGGTGAACATTCAAAGAACTAGGGACAGAGGACGAAGGGACCTGTGTAATTATGTACGTGTTATTCCCTATAGTCACTCGTCTCGGATATGGTATCCTAATAGGATCACTAACCCTAGACCTAGGAGGAATATGTGATGTAGCTTCCACCGCCGGGATGGAAGGTGCAATGTGACTTGTGCTCCCAAACCTCTCCGCATGGTAAGGAATGAGAGTGCCCCCAAGCATAGTGTTAGGCTCAAACTCAGACTCGACATGGAATGCCAAATCATATGTGGGAAAACCAGACATACCATAACTACCATAACTGGTGCTCGCGGGTTCAAAATGAGTCTCATCATCTTCCGGCATTCCATACCGGCGATGCATCAATGGGGGATCAACACTAGAGTAAGTAGGTCTATCATGAAAAGTACCTATCTCAAAAATTACATGACCTAACTCAGTAAAATCAGGTGAAGGATCATAGTTAGGAGTAAACTCCCCATCTTCCACTTGAATGGGAGAAGGTGGTTCAGGAATACTTTCTACATGGTCTCCCATCATGTGTGAATCAATGTGCGAAGTAGTCTGCCTAGACTATCTATTTCTCTATCCCAAAGGAGGAGGAGATGTAGAAGGAGGAAGTCCTGCTAAACGACGAGAACGGCAAGGCGCCGCACCTGAATCCACAATGACTCAAAAAATATAAAAGATTCTCTATCTATGTAAACCCTAGGCAAGCTAATGTGCACAAAGCAATCACCAAGAAAATCTAAAGCCAAACATAAGCAATTAAGGGTAGGATAAGTGAGCTCCTGAATGAAGTAGGTATGTCTCGCCTAGGAGAGGCTTGAGACTCCCATACACAACAAGCGGAGGTACGTAACAATTATTGTGGCCCTTAGGTTCAACGCGTAAAGCGACTGTGCTGTTTGACCCCAACCTGGCCGGGACACCCGTAGAATAACCCCTGTAGAGTACCCCCCTCGATATCCTAGGTAAGGACACTAAGGTCACCTTAATATAATCAATGCTCAGGTGGACATTCGTAGGTGGGATTGACCGTATGGGCAGGGTAGCAAAGCCTGAAACTCTTGAAAGAGCCCCCAGATACGAATACAATCCTAGAAATATCTCCGGTGCTACTCAGTTATGACTAGGGGTCATCCCAATCAATAACCGCTCACATTGCCTCATGCTTAGCTCCCTTTTGAGAGGAGGATCCTGAGAAACACTGGTTATACCAAGGAATTTCACACACTCACCTAGACAGACACATACATGTTGTTGTTTAGTGGTCTTGGAGAATTTACTCCCAATGAACTATTCCAAGACCCTAAAACCTAATCTTGTTGGTGAACCCTATCAAATAAAATAGTGTAGTTCATTTTAATTAAGCGTTGATTTTAATTGGATTTATTACTCAAAAGAGGTATATGGCCATGCAACTAATAGCGTTATGACACCACATAAAGCAAAATAAACACCTAACAATCAATGCAAATGCATTGTGTCCATGAAAAACAGGGTATGCTACTACGTGAAATGCACAATTTTCTTCGAATGATAGGTGCAATATTTCCTATATGAAATCCTGACTAATAATCCAAAGCAAATCTAGTGCAAGTACTATGCAAAATGCAAGATGCAATGCATGATGATAACCAAATATTTTTGGATTTTTTGAAATAAAAATGAGATATAAAAGCAAAAGAATGTCTCTACAACCCCCAGACTCTGCAAGCACACTCAAGCAGCACTCAAGAAAAGTACTAAGGTTGAAGAAATCTAATGCACTAATCCCAAAACAAAAAATAAAAAATGCAATGACAAGAACATTCTTCAAAAAAGAAATTTTACCCTAAAAAAATGTCTCTGGTTAGAAATAGAGGTGTATACAAACTCTAGCAGTTTCAAAGGAGACTCAACAATCATCAAAATTCACCCAGCAATAATCCATCTTCCTCTAGAAGGAAAAACTAAGGGCATACGCGTCTGTTCGCAGTAAACCCGCGTGTGTACGTGGAAATAGTAGTGAAACCTGCATATATACGCTACTGTGAGTTAAAAACTCGCGTATAGGAAGAAAGGTGCATAAAAATAAAGGAAAACATACAAGCTGAGACAAAATTCACACCAATCAGACACTACCAAGCAAACATGCCCCCAGACCCGACACAGAAACAAGAGAAAAAGAGCAATTCAAATTCATTGAATGCCGATAGAAAACCCCCAAAGGACAACTACTAGGAACTCCCTAGGGGAGTTGCCAATTCTGTTATGGAGAGAAATTCCTATTGCTTGGGGTACCACAACAGACAGCTTGACTCCAGAAATCAATCCTTTCCAATATGCAATAGAAATCAAATATCTAACACTAAAGGATTAGACCTCGTACCTTGTTCCAGACGGTTGAAGTAGATCCCCGTTGAGCTTTCGAACTTCAACTTGAATTGATGAATCACTTCCTCAAAAACAAGTAAACAAGACAAGCATAATCTATATATTGGTGTTATATCTATTCTAGCATATATAATCAACAATGTATAAGCATTTTAAATCATCCATGGATAAAATATTCATTCAAGCATACATTATTGGACAGGAAAAGATATTTCTATTAACATAAAATTAGAGATTACAATGGATACAACCTCTATTGACACGTCTGCGAATCGGAGAAACTGAATCCCCCACTTGGGACTCCACCACCTCAATCCTCCATCTCTCGATAACAAGCTCACAAGCAAAAGGCAAGCTTGGGAAGAACACAAAAGTGATCCAAGGGACAAAGGGATGCAGACTCAAGCACAAGTTCCGGCAATAATGGACTATAGTTTCTTTGCTCTCAATTCTCTTATGCCTTCAATGTATCCAAAGATTTCCTTATATATCTTTTCAAAGGGGTAATGAAAGGTTGAATCCGAGCGATCTCAAGACATATGGAAGGCCAGGAGTAAAGTGATTTGGATCCATGTCAAGGAAAACTCCAAAAGGATTTGGATTTTGTACACATCCTGATGTACACGGTTTTAGGGGTCAAACCCGTGTATATACACGATTAGGGGTTTAAAAGTCGTGTATATCATTTTTCACATGTTTATAGGGATGGTCTAGGAAACATCAAAGGACAAAAAATGGTCCAAGGGGTCTAAGGAGTCTGCAGAGGGACAAGGGAAGGCCATACCAGAGTGATTCACTTGGAGAGGTAAATTTAGCTATAACAGATGCCCCCTAATGTGTGAGGTCAGAGGGGTCATACGATTGCTGAAATACATTATAATTCCATCCCAGAAGTGGAGTGATGAAGGATCCCAAATGGAATACCATCCACCCAATCAACATAGTACCATGATACAACTCTACACATAACTGCAAATACATATAGCAGTTCCAGATACATAAGAGTACAATGGCCATGAATATTCATGATACAAAATATCACATAAGTGGTCATCGCCACATACAATATACATAGATTAGAATCTCCATGATGAAGATATACAAAGGATCATGATCTCCATAATAGCTGGAAATGTCTAACATATACTGGAATCAAGTCACGAGAGCTGAAATCTCATGAACACTGGCATGATCAAGGAGGTAGCATATAAAAGATGCCACCAATCTGGAAGGTTTTCTACACAAAATGCTACGAGTACATGTCCTACTATGTGAATAGAGGTGTCGAGGTCGAACATAGTAGTCCATCATCTAATTACTGGTCATTGATGTATACCGTTAACAAACGCGAGATCACCCACCGATAATGAAAAGGGGAATCAAGGTACTAGAGTGTAAACTAAGAAGTGTGAATAAATGTGTTGAAGTCGAACACTTGAGAGGATCCATCAATCAGGGGACATTGATGTATTCCCAAAGACTGTCGATAGCAAGAGAACCTACCACTGATGATTGCAAGTCTCAAGGCACTCAAAAATAACTCTATATTTCAATCCCAGAATAAATGATCTAAAGTCAATGGGATGAAATCCACTGGAAGGAGGGCATTAAGGCATCCCCCATCATCCAACACGAGGTACTCAGCAAAGCTGTATAATGTGGAAGGACTCGATCATAATGTGCATGAACTATTAACTGTACCGAGAATGGATGACATGCAAAGTCAAGATAACTGAGGAATGGCCGACTCAGGTTTCAAATTCCTTCGAACAAGAGCATAACGATGAATGGTGACTGAATAAAGGCAACATAGGCTCGATATACAATTCTGTGACATCTCTGCGACACAGGAGGCATCGACAGAGGCTCCATGGGGACTGGAAGCTTAACCAGTCAGTGGAGATAAACTCAGATAAACAAGTACAACTCCTAAAGTCAAACTATAAATCCAACCAACGGATGTGATATACAGTGCTCTATTCGAAGGCGACATGACTCGACAGCTACAAAAAGATAACATCTTTCCTTGTCCGACTTTTTGGTTTTTTGATTTTTTTGGACTTTTTCAAATATTTAAAAAGCTTGAAAAAGTATAAAACTACTTTATAGTTACAGACTAGGAGGAGACGAGTGTCATATGGGCAAACAAACTAGTTCCAAGCAGTGTAACATACCTATGCTCAATGCAAGGATACATGTGTAGGATAGCAACACTCGGGGGAAAATCCCCTCCTGGTAAAAATAGGGAATTAAGCTGTAAGGGATATATACAATGGCTCTTCATGGCTAGACATGAGACAAGCTCGGGCTATATGGATGAAACTCAATGTCAAGGAAACCGACGTAAGGCTCAATAAGGCAGCCAAAGCTCATGATAATGCAATTACAACTTGACATAAGGTAGTCCTAAGGGAAATTGGCTAGCAAAAGATCAAGAGGAGTATGAGGCTCTTGCGAAATGTCATGACAATACTATACAACAGACTCCCACACCCTAAGGGACAAAATGTGAGCATGGGAACTAAATTCAAATAAGGCGCTAACTAGGGACCTACCTATGTAAGTTCAAGCTCTACCACTCCTATCATGCCACTTCTAAAACAACAAGAAGGTTCCGTGGCATAATCGAGTGGGCTCGTACCTAAGGATATAATGAAATGGTCATAAGGTCATGCAAAATGCAAACGGTGATAAAACCTAACCTATATGCCAGTTTAGACATGATACCTGAAATCGACACGAACGGGTCAATCCAACGGTTGAAACGACACTCAAAAAGGTCTCCTACATCATAAATTAGTCCCAAAATGGTCCAAAAGGATTAGAAACGGTCCAAACTATAGGAAAGGGGGTAAATATAGGATTAGAAATGGTCTAAACTATAGGATTAGAAACGGTCCATGTCAGAAAGGCTCACGGATTCATTGCTTCCCTTTGGAGGGAACCTTGATCTGGAGAACACCAAGCTTCTCCTTGAAGTACTCAAACTTCTCTCTAGCTAATGCTTTGGTTAACACATCATCTATTTGCTTGTCCACCGCAATGTACTAGAGCTTCACTTCTCCTCTTTGCGCCATATCCCTGATATCATGATATTTGATCTTGATATGCTTCAACTTGTCATGGAACACTGGGTTCTCTGACAACTTCACATAACTCTGATTGTCGCAATATTGCAAGTAGCATCCAACTAGAGATCAAACAAATAAGATAGTAGCTTCCTAAGCCACACTGCCTCACAGCTAGCTGAACAAGCTGCAACATACTCTGCTTCAACTGTACTCAATGCCACATAGGATTGCTTCCTCCTAAACCACGAGATCATACCTGATCCCATATTGAAGCAGCACCCCGAAGTGCTCTTCCTATCAATCATATTAGAGGAAATTTAGGGTCTAAAATGGGCCTTATAAAAAACTGTGCCATGGATGAGCTAGATCGAGTTGAATTTTTAAACCAATAGAATTTTAATATCTTTGGTCAACCATTATGGTTGAGTTGGACACATAATGCTTATGTGTCATATTTTTATTTGACAATAGCTAACTCCATATCAACCTCACCTTGGTTAAGTTCTTGAAAAGATCACCTCGAAATAAGATAAATAAACTTTAACTAATAAATAAAGAATATTTTATTGATCACTACTTCCAACTCCTCTTAAACATAACCTTCGCATTAATTAAAATTGTAGTGGAAGCATTTTGAAATACTAAAAAAATTTATTAATCAATTTTTTAAATTTAAGAAAACTAAATAATATTTAATTTTAAATAAACTTGTCTTGAAATATTAAATAAAAGATATTTAGTATTTTTAATATTATTAAATAATATTTAAAAATAAATATATTTAATTATTACATCCAAAAATAAATAAAACATTTAAATACTAACAAAATAAAAAATAAAAACTATTTTTAATGTTACTAAAATTATAATAAAATTTGATTTCACTTTTTTTCTCTCTTACCTACCTACCCATTAAACCACAATTTTTTTTATATTAATATAAAAAATAATATGAATATACATAGTTTATTGTTTTTTATTTTATGTGATGTAATATTTTTTATATGAATTAATATAAAATATATATTAAAAAATAATAGTGATTTTTTTAATTTTTTTAATACTATTATAATTATATTTTTCATTATAAATGAATATATTTGAGTTTTACATTTATTAAATATATAAAACGTAGTGGTCTATTCATTTAAAAAAATAACAATATAAAATTCAGAAGTTTCCTATCATTTATTATATGTGCACAAGAATCTAAATATTTCATTAATATTTTTAATCAATATCTCTTAACTCTACATTAACTCAATATAGTTGTCAACTACCATTAATGAGACGATTTAGGTTGACTTTCATTAGATTTTCATTAGATTTAATCTGACATCGCATATTTGTAGTGTGATGTGGATTTTTTTATTATTTTCCTTAGTAGGCCCATTTTAAACCCTAAATTTCCTCTAATCGGTGACACTTCCTACCCAATCTGAATCCATGTAATGTTCTAGGTTAATCTTTTGATTCTCCTCATACTTGAGCACATAATCAAATGTACCCTTCAGGTACCTCAGAATATGCTTTGCAACAATCAAGTGAATTGGCTGAATGTGTTCACAACAAAGCAAATATTTGGTATCGTATTCGTCAAGTAAATCAAGGACCTAATCATGTGATGATACATCGTAGCATCAACTGATTCTGATGAAGCATCACTCAATATCTTCAGGTTCGATTCCATAGGTGTGGTCATGGCCTTGCAGTCCATCATCCTGAACCTCTTCAGGATCTCTATGTTGATTTAATTGTAACTTCGGAATGTATTCCCTTGTATTTCTTATCTATTGTAACCCAATGTTTATTCTGGGATGTACTTGTGTCATGTCATGCCCTGATACTGCTATCAAGAGGATCTATATTGCAAACAAGTCATGTTAAGTCATTGTGGGTAACCCTCCTATTGTCTAAGGGTTAAATTCCCCGCAGTTCCGGGGCACTAGGGTTATTAGATTCTCCTAGAGAGGTCAGCCCTAGTAGGGTTTTGTCATGTCAGGATTAGTATAAATAGAGAGATGGACTCTCTATTTAGGACACATCTCACACACACTCAAGTCTAGCGCATAGTTGAGGAAGGAGAAGACACTGGGGCTAGATAAAAAGAAGGTTACTGCTGTTGGGAGATCACTTACTCTTTTTGGGTTTTACTTTGGTGTTGATTCTATCTCTGAGGAAGTTGCGGGGTTTTCTCCATTTATGGTTTCCTCGAGGAAAAACACTGTGTTCATTGTATCTTGTGTTTGATTGCTGTGCTTATTATTCTCTCAGTTAAAGATCCTAATGTTATGCTAGCTTAATGTTAAAAATCTAACATGGTATTAGAGCTAACCTGAGAAGAAGACACTGTGCAGCTGCGAGAACTAGGGCTTCCTACTTTGTGGATCTCTCTCCACAAATTTTCAGCAAAAGAAGGTTGGAATAACTCTCCTCCCTAGGGCGCATCTTTCTGTCGAAGTAGAATCCAATTCTGAGTTTTTTCAGTTTTGGACCTGACATTGCTGCTAGAAATTAGGGCTTTTCACAGAAGAGGAATTTTTCAGTGAGCCCAAGCCTGGATTGATCTCCTCCCTAAAATCGAAGTTAGGGATAAAATGTAAAGCAATTGGTTGGACAAAACTCCAGAAAAGAAAAACCCTAATTTGCTCCTAAACCAACTCTGCAGGATTTTAGCTCCAAATCCAGATCCGACATCTTGACCTGGTAAGATCTAAATATTTTGTATTTCCATTTGAGGTTCTCAGTTAAGATGTCTCATCATACCAAGCTTGATGAAAAGCTTGAGGGAGATGATAACTTCCGAGCTTGGAATTATAGGATCTCCCTGGTCCTGGAAGAAAATGAATTGGACTCCTATATCAATGAGGAGGTTCCAGTTCCAGAGGAAGATGAGGCAAAGGCCTTGCATAAGGAGAAGTTGGTTATGGCAAAGAGATTCATAGCTGATTCTATCAAGGATCACCTCATCCCACAAGTGTCCTCTTTCAAGACACCTAAAGCTATGTTTGATGCCCTAACCAAACTGTTTGAAGGGAAGAACATCAATTGGAAGATGACTCTAAGGAATCAATTGAAGAATGTAAAGATCCAGAATGTTGAGACCATCCAGTATTACTTCACAAGGGTCTCCCAGATCAAAGAACAACTAGAAGCTGTAGATGAAGAAGTGGAGAATGCAGAGATTGTGATGACAACATTGAATGGCCTCCCTAGGTCATGGGATTCATTCATCCAAGGAATATGTGCTAGAAAGAAGTTAGTCAAGTTTAGTAGACGATGGGAAGAGTTCTCTCAAGAAGAAGCTTGGATAGCAGATCGAGAAGAGAAGATGGGAAGTGAAGATCAAGCCCTCACAGTTCACTCCAAGAAAGGTAGAAGAAACTCTCATCACTCAGTAGGTAAGAACTTTCACCATAAAGATAACATTAGAAAGGAGATATCTAGATTAAGATGTTATGCATGTGATGAAAGAGGACACTTTGCAAAATACTGTCCTAGAAACAAGATTAACTCTCATAAGAAGAAGGGAAACACGAGAAGACATCATGCTCATGTTGTAGAGGATGATGAACCTTCCAAGAAGAAAACCAGATATGAAAGGGAAGATTCTTCCAGTGAAGATGAATATGTTTTGATTTTCACTCTTACGGGAAACATTACTCATGGAAGCATTGATTGGATTATAGACAGTGGGGCTTCCAAGCATATGACAAGATTCAAGGAATCCTTTGTGAAACTGTCAGAACATGAATTGCCTCACAAGGTGAAGCTAGGAGATGACTACCAGCATCCAATAAAAGGTAGTGGGGAATCCTCCTATAAACTAGACTCTGGAAAGTCAATGAAAATGAAGGAAGTATTGTTTGTGCCAGGACTCAAGAAGAACCTTCTCTCCATATCTGCATTAGATGCAAAAGGAATGAGGGTTTCATTCATAGATGGTCAAGTCATCATGTGGCCAAAATGAAAGACCATCAATGATGCAGTAGTGATTGGAGAGAAAGAAGGAGGTTTGTACAAATTAAATCGCCATCCAGAACAAGCATTGGTCCATGACATAGTAGAGCCAAATGAACTTTGGCATAGAAGACTTGCACATGTGCATTACATAACACTACCTCTTGCAAGAAAAGCTATTGAAGGTCTTCTAGAAATCCAAGTGAAACATGATGGGTTCTACAAAGGATGTGCAAAAGGAAAGAATACAAAGAAGACATTTCCAAGCAGTGAAAGCAAAGCAAAAGGAATCTTGGAAATCATCCACTCCGATGTATGCGGTCCTATGTCATCAAGCTCACTAAGCGGGTATGCATATTATGTTTCTTTTATTGATGAATTTTCTAGGAAGAGATGGGTTTACTTCATGAAGAACAAAGATGAATTATTTAGCAAGTTCAAGTAATTCAAATCCTTGATCGAGAATCACACTGAAAAGAAGATCAAGACCTTTCGATCAGACAATGGTGGAGAATTCACTTCAAATGAATTCAAAGAGCTATGCAAAGACTCAGGGATTAAGAGAGAGTTATCCACTCCTTATAATCCACAACAGAATGGGGTGGTAGAAAGGAAGAATATAAATATCATGGAAGCCGCAAGAGCAATGCTTCATGATCAAGATCTTCCGATGCATCTCTGGGCAGAAGCTGCTAGAACAGTGGTGTATATATAGAACCGTACTCCACATAGAGTACTTGAGAACAAGACTCATGAAGAAGTATTCTCCAGCAAGAGACGAGAAGTCAGCCATCTTAGAATATTTGGCTATCTTGTGTATATACACATTCCAAGAGAGAAAAGAACAAAATTAGATCCTTCAGGTAAGAAGGGTATATTTGTGGGATATTCTGAAAGCTCGAAGGATTACAGAATATACTTCCTAGGATTCAAGAAGATTGATATCAGTAGGGATGTGACATTTGATAAAGACACAGCTTACAACAAATCTAGAAAGAAACCTACTGAATAATCTAAAGAAGCAGAAGCACCCAGGATTCATGATACAACCATGAATGAAGAAGCTCAAGAAGAATATCGAGAATTTGAAGAACCACAAAGACCTATAGATCCACCTCAGGAAAAGAATGCTCATAAGCGGAAACCTGCTTGGGTACGAGAAGTTATCCAAGGTGCAGAAAGATATGGGGCTCCAGAAGAGAATCACAGAGAAAGAAAGAGGACCAGATCCTGCTTCGGGTATGCAACATTACTATGTGATTTCATTGATAAAGAACCTTCCAATTATGAAGAAGCAGCAGAACGAAAAGAATGGAAGGATGCTATGATTGAAGAGTATTAGTCGATCATGAAGAATGATGTTTCGGATGTTGTCCCAAGACTAGAAGGGAAGTCAATTGTAACTTCCAAATGGATATACAAGATCAAGCATGCTGCAGATGGTAGTATAGAGAAATATAAGGCAAGATTTGTTGTTCGTGGTTTCTCCCAGAAAGAAGGAATAGACTATGAAGAAACCTTTGCACCTGTAGCCAGATACACTTCCATCAGATCGGTACTTGTTCTGGTTGCTGTGATGAAATGAAAGATACACCAAATGGATGTCAAGACTGCTTTCTTCAATGGTGTAGTGGAAGAGGAAGTTTACATGGAGCAACCACTCGGTTTTGAGACACATGACAAAGAGTCTCATGTATGCAGATTGAAGAAAGCCCTATATGGTTTGAAATAGGCACCCAGGACTTGGTATGACAGAATTGATAGCTTTCTATCTAGTTTAGGATTTACTAAGATGGAAACAATGACACGCCAACAGCAACGGAAGCAACAATGAATGCATGGAATAGGGAAATAACGGAACAGATTCCAACCTTTACTACAAGGTTGAAGATGGAAACCCAGTGATGCTCCTACTGTATGTAGATGATCTGTTTATAATAGGTATGGATGGGTTGATTGCTGATACAAAGAGGAAGCTTGCTATCGAGTTTGAAATGAAGGACTTGGGTATGATGCATTATTTTCTAGGCATTGAGGTGTGTCAGAATGCAGATGGGATTTCCTTGGGACAAGGGAAATATACAGTAGAGATCCTGAAGAGGTTTGGGATGATGGACTGCAAGGCTATGGCCACACCTATGGCATCGAACCTAAAGCTATTGAGTGATGCTTCATCAGAGACGGTTGATGCTATGACGTGTCGTCAGATGATTGGGTCCTTGATGTACCTGACGAACACGAGACTAGATATTTGCTTTGCTGTGAACACCTTGATCCAGTTCCTAACAGATCTGAGAGATGTTCACTTGATTGTTGCAAAGCATATTCTGAGGTACCTGAGGGATACAGTTGATTATGGGCTCAAGTATGAGTCGAATTAGAAGATTAACCTAGAGGGTTATGTTGATTCAGATTGGGCAGGTAGTGCCATTGACAGGAAGAGCACTTCAGGGTGTTGCTTCAATATGGGATTCGGTGTGATCTCTTGGTTTAGCAGGAAGAAATCATGTGTGGCACTTAGTATAGCTAAAGCAGAGTATGTTGCATCTTGTTCAGCTAGTTGTGAGGCAGTATGGCTGCGGAAGCTACTGTATAATTTATTTGATCTCCAATTGGATGCTACTTGTATACATTGTGACAACCAGAGTTGCGTGAAGTTGTCAGAGAATCCAGTGTTCCATGACAAGTTGAAGCATATCGAGATCAAGTATCACTATATCAGGGATATGGTGTAGAGGGAAGCAATAAAGCTCCAGTATGTTGTGACGGAGGAACAGATAGCTGATGTGTTGTTGAAGCCATTGGCTAGGGTGAAGTTCAAGTACTTCAGGGATAAGTTTGGTGTTCTCTAGATCAAGGTTTCCTCCAAGGGAAAATGATGAGACCCATAGCCATTCTGACATGGTGAGAGGATTGGTTCCTTCCATGGTCAGATGTAAGGGCTGAGCCATTCTATCATGGTGAGAGGATTGGTTCCTTCCATGTCAAATATGAGTGTTGAGCCAGTCTGATAGGACTATAGGATTGTTTCCTACATGATCAGATATAAGGGCTATTTCCATTCTTGGAATGGGGCTTCCTGGTGAGGTACCAGGAATACTTGGTCTAGGACTGAGGGCCATTCTGATGTGACGACTATAGGATGTGTTCCTACATGATCAAATGTGAGCGCATGGCCATTTTGATGTGATTGAGGGATGCGCTCCCACTTGATCAGATATAAGGGCTGTTGCCATTCTTGGAATGGATGTACCTGGTGAGGTACCAGGAACCCTCAACCTGGGGTTGAGAGCCTTTCCATCATGGTTGCAG
Organism: Pseudotsuga menziesii; assembly: GCA_001517045.1. Taxonomy (NCBI): domain Eukaryota; kingdom Viridiplantae; phylum Streptophyta; class Pinopsida; order Pinales; family Pinaceae; genus Pseudotsuga; species Pseudotsuga menziesii. The sequence goes on along the minus strand of LPNX011061240.1, from coordinate 152,007 downwards.
GATGTGTTCCTGCATGGGTGGATGTAAGTGTAGAGCCTTTTCATCATGGTTGTAGGATGTGTTCCCGCATAGGTGAATGTAAGTGTAGAGCCCTTTCATCATGGTTGCAGTATATGTTCCCGCATGGGTGAATGTAAGTGCAGAGCCCTTCCATCATGGTTGCAGGTTGTGTTCCTGCATGGGTGGATGTAAGTGCAGAGCACTTCCATCATGGTTGCAGGATGTGTTCCCGCATGGGTGGATGTAAGTGCAGAGCCCTTCCATCATGGTTGTAGGATGTGTTCCCGCATGGGTGGATGTAAGTGCATAGCTCTTTCGTCATGGTTGCAAGATGTGTTCCCGCATGGCTAAATTTGAGTGCTAGGCCTTTCTGATGTGATTATAGGATTGGTTCCTACATGATAAAATGTGAGTGCTGGGCATGCATTTTTGATGAGTAGGTCAGATGTAAGTGCTGGATGGGCCATTTTGACTTGGTGTCAGATATAAGTGCTGAAGAAAGACCTACATGGAGGCTAGGCCTACAACCAACATGAAAAAGGGCTGGATCTGTAGAACTTCCTGTGATGAGAAGAATCATGAGATAGCACCCGTGATGATCCAGTGATGAGGATCCAGTAGTGATGATCTAGATCAAGTGATGATCCAAATCCAGTGATGATGTCCAGTGATGATCCAGATCTAGTGATGATGTCTAGTGATGATCTAGATCGAGTGATGATGATCTAGATTGAGTGATGAGCTAGATCTAGTGATGATGATCCAGATCGAGCGATGATCCAGATCTAGTGATGATGAACAGTGATGATCCAGAACAAGTGATGATCCAGATCCGAAGATGAAGATGACTTGAAGACGAAGATGACTTAAAGATACATATGACGAGATGATCCAGAGAAGAAGACCAGTGATGAAAATTGTGTCAAGAGAATACCTTCCTAGTTAAGAGGGAGTGTTGATGTAATTGTAACTTCGGAATGTATTCAATTGTATTTCTTATCTATTGTAACCCGATGTTTATTCCAGGATGTACTTGTGTCATGTCATGCCCCGATGCTCCTATCGGGAGGATCTATATTGTAAACAAGTCATGTCAAGTCATTGTGGGTAACCCTCCTATTTTCTAAGGGTTAAAGTCCCTGCAGTTTCGGGGCACTAGGGTTATTATACTCTCCTAGAGAGGTCGGACCTAGTAGGGTTTTAGTCATGTTGAGATTAGTATAAATAGAGACCTAGACTCTCTATTTAGGGCACATCTCACACACACTCAAGTGTAGCGCATAGTTGAGGAAGGAGAAGACATTGGGGCTAGATAGAAAGAAGGTTACTGCTGTCAGAAGATCACTTACTATTTTTGGGTTTTACTTTGGTGCTGATTCTATTTCTGAGGAAGTTGCGGGGTTTTCTCCATTTATGGTTTCCCCGAGGAAAAACATTGTGTTCATTGTCTCTTGTGTTTGATTGCTGTGCTTGTTTTTCTCTCAGTTAAAGATCCTAATGTTATGCTAGCTTAATGTTAAAAATCTAATACTCTACTGCATACTTCCCTTGTCCCAGGGAGATTCCATTTGCATTCTGCCACACCTCCATGCCTAGAAAGTAATGCATCATATCCAAGTCCTTCATTTTGAAATCGGCAACAAGATTCCTCTTCGTATTAGCAATAAACCCATCCTCACTTGTCACAAACAGATCATCTCCATATAGTAGGAGTATCACTGGGTTCCCTTCTTCAACCTTGTAATAAAGGTTGGAATCCGCTTTACTCTTGGTAAAGCCCAAACTGGATAGGAAGATATCAATTCTACCGTACCATGTCTTGGGTGCCTGTTTCAAACTGTATAGGGCTTTCTTCAAATTACACACATGAGTCTCCCTTTCATGTGTCTCAAAACCTAGTGGCTGGTCCACATACACTTCCTCTTCCACTAGACCATTCAAGAAAGTAGTCTTGACATCCATCAGGTGTATCTTCCATTTCATTACTACAGCTAGAGCAACTACTGATCTGATGGAAGTGTATCTGGCTACAGGTGCAAAAGTCTCTTCATAATATATTCCTTCTTTCTGGCAGAATCCATGAGCCACAAATCTTGCTTTATAGTTATCTATGCTACCATCTACAGCATGCTTGATCTTGTAGATCCACTTGGAAGTTACAACAGAATTCCCTTCTGGTCTTGGGACAACATCCCAAACATCATTCTTCATGATTGATTGATACTCTTCGATCATAGAATCCTTCCATTCTTTATTTTCTGCCGCTTCTTCATAGTTGGAAGGTTCTTTATTAGTGAAGTCACATAATAGAGCTACATAACCAGAGCAAGACCTGGTTCTTTTCCTCTCTCTGTGTATCTCTTCTGGAGCCTTGTAGCTTTTTGCACCTTAGATAGCCTCTCATACCCATGTAGGTTTCCTCTTGTGAGGATTCTTCTCTTGAGGTGGATGTACTAGTTCCTGAGGTTCTTCCATTTCTCTATCTTCTTCTGGAGTTGCTTCATTCATAGTTGTATTACGGATTTTGGGTACTTTCGATTCTTTAGAGTCTTCAACAGGTCTTTTTCTGGACTTGATGTAAGCTGAGTCTTTTTCAAATGTTACATCTCTACTGATGTTGATCTTCTTGAATCTTGGGAAGTATATTCTGTAAGCCTTTGAGCTCTTAGAGTATCCTACAAATATTCCCTTCTTTCCTGGAGGATCTAACTTTGTCCTCTTTTCTTTTGGAATGTGTATGTACACTAGACAACCAAATATTCTAAGATGAATGACTTCTGGTTTCTTACTGGAAAAGAATTCTTCAGGTGTCTTGTTCTCGAGTACTCTATGTGGAGTACGGTTCTATACATACAGAAATGTCATGGCAGCTTCTGCCCATAGATGCATAGGAAGGTCTTGATCATGAACCATTTCCCTTGCTACTTCCATGATTGTTCTATTCTTTCTTTCCACAACCCCATTCTATTGTGGATTATATAGAGTGGTCAACTCCCTCTTAATTTTTGAATCTCTGCATAATTCTTTGAATTCATTTGATGGGAATTCTCCGCCATTATCTGATTGAAAGATCTTGATCTTCTTCTCTGTGTGGTTCTCGATCAAGGCTTTGAATTATTTGAATTTGCTGAATACTTCATCCTTGTTCTTCATGAAGTATATCCTTTTCATCCTAGAAAAATCATCAATGAAAGAAACATAATATACATACCTTCTTAGAGAACTGGATGACATTGGACCGCATACATCAGAGTGGATGATTTCCAAGATTCCTTTTGCCTTGCTCTTGCTACTTGGAAATGTCTTCTTTGTGTTCTTTCCTTTTGCACATCCTTTACATACACCTTCATGTTTTTCCTGCATTTCTGGAATACCTTCAACAAATTTTCTTGAAGTGGTAGTTCCCTGTAGTGCACATGTGCAAGCCTTCTATGCCACAGTTCATTTGGTTCTACTGAGTGATGAACCAAAGATTATTCTGGTTGGCCCTTCAATTTGTATAGTCCTCCCTCTTATTCTCCAATTAATACTGCATCATCAATAGTCTTTCCTTTTTGCCACATGAGGACTTGGCCATCTATAAATGCAACCCTCATGTCTTTTGCATCCAATGCAGAGATGGAGATAAGGTTCTTCTTTAGTCTAGGTACAAATAGGGCATCCTTCATTTTCATAGAATTTCCAGAGTCTAATTTGTAGGAGGATTCTCCACTACCTTTTATTAGATACTGGTGGTCATCCCCAAGTTTCACCTTGTGGGGTGATTCATGTTCTGATAGTTTCACAAATGATTCTTTGAATCTTGTCATGTGCTTAGAAGCCCCACTGTCTACAAGCAAATCATTGCTTCCATGTGTGATGTTTCTCGTGAGAGTGAAAATCAAAACATATTCTTCATCACTTGAAGAATCACCACTGTCTTGTTTGATTCTCTTCTTGGAAGGCTCATCATCTTCTGTAGCATAAGCATGATGTGTTTTCTTGTTTCCCTTCTTCTCATGAGAGCCATTTTTGTTCCTAGGACAATCTCTAGCATAGTGTCCTCTTTCATCACATGTAAAGCATCTGAATTTAGGTAGATTCTTGTTAGATCTTCTAGGATGAGAGTGCTTACCTTGGTGATGGTCTGTTTTTCTCTTCTTGGATTGTACTATGAGAGCTTGATCTTCATTTCCCATCTTTTCTTATTGATCTACTATTCAAGCTTCTACTTGTGAGAATTATTCCCATAGTCTGCTAAACTTGATTAGTTTCTTCCTGGCATAGATCCCTTGAATGAAAGAGTCCCATGTTATGGGGAGACCATTCAAGGTGGTCATCACAATTTCTGCATTCTCTACTTCTTCATCTACATATTCAAGTTGTTCCTTGATCTGAGAGACCCTTGTAAAGTAAGATTGGATGGTCTCCGCATTCTGGATCTTTACATTCTTTAATTGGTTTCTCAGAGTCATCTTTCAGTTTATGTTCTTCCCTTCAAATAACTTGGTTAGGGCATCAAACATCTCTTTAGGTGTCTTTATAGAGGACACCTGTGGTATGAGGTGATCGTTGATTGAATCAACAATAATCCTCTTATCCATGACCAATTTATTCTTGTGTAAGGCCTTAGCCTCATCTCCCTCTGGAATTGGAACCTCTTCATTGATGTAAGAGTCCAACTCATTTTCTTTGAGGTCCAGGGAGATCCTATACTTCCAAGCTTGGAAATTTCATCTCCCTCAAGATTTTCATTAAGATTGGTATGATGAGACATCTTAACACAGAACCTCAAATGGAAATGCAAAATATTTAGATCTTAGCAGGTTAAGATGTTGGAACTGGATCTGGAGCTGAATTTCTGCAGAGCTGGTTTTCTGGTTCAGGAGCAGATTAGGGTTTGAATTTCTTGTAGTTCTACCCAACCGAAAACTTTGATCTTGATATCCAAACTTTGATTTTGGATAGGAGATCAATCCATTCCTGAGCTCACTAAAAAATTCCACTTCTTTGGAAAGCCCTAATTTCCCGCAATAGTGTCGGGTCAAAAACTAAAAATGCTCAGAATTAGATTATGCTTTGACAGAAATATGTGCCCTAGAGAGGAGAGTTAGCCTAGCATCCTTTTGCTAAAAATATATGGAGAGAGATCCAAAAAGTATGAAGCCCTAGATTCAGTAGCTGCATAATGTCTTCTTCTCAGGTTAGCTCTGATACCATGTTAGATTTTTAATGTTTAAGCTATATGATCTTAGGATCTTATCTTAGAGAATAACAAGAAAAACAATCAATCACAAGAGACAATGAACACATAGATTTTCCTCGGAGAAACCATAAAGGAGAAAACCTCGCAACTTCCTCAGAGATAGAATCATCACCAAAAGTAAAACCCAAAGATATAAAGATGATCTACCAACAGTAGTAGTCTCTCTCTGTCTTGTCCTAGCTTCTTCTTTCTCTCTCAGTTATGCACTACAACTGAGTGTGAATGAATGTGTGTTAAATAGAGAGGCTCCCTCTCTATTTATAATAATTCCCAACTTGACAATAACTCACTAGGGCCAAATTCTCTAGGAGAGTCTAATAACCCTAGGGCCCCACAACTACGAGGACTTTAACCCTTGATCAATAAGGAGGGTTACACTCTATGACTTTACATGACTTGTTTACATTATTGAATCTCCCGATAGGAACATCGGGGCATGACATGACTCAATTACATTACAGATACTTCCCGATAGAAACATCGGGGTACAATACATAAGATATACAAGTGAATACATTCTGAAGTTACAAACACATCAACATGGGGTTGTAGAGGCATCTAATCAGATGACGTAGGTCTACCCATTCTTTGGAAACTATCACATCCTTTGAAATATTTGGTAGCATCCTTAAAAATGATTGGCTAATAATAACCAGAATGTAATACTTTGTATGCCGTCCTCTTATCAGAAAAATGTCCTCCACAGGGTCCATCATGGCATGCATGGAGGATGTCTGTGATTTCATCCTCGCACACATAATCAAATAATAAGATCTAGACCAATGTGGAAGAGATCATTATCAACCCAAGAATAATTGGAACTATGAACTATAATACGACGCTTCTCATGTGGGGACAAATGGTGTGGTATTTTCCCAGTTGCTAAATAATTGGCAATATCTGCAAACCAAGGGGTTTGAACAGATACAACAAATAGATGTTCATAAGGAAAAGTATCGTCAACAGGTTTAGTATCATCTTCACGTTGAAAATAGGAAAGGAAATCTTCTACTAGATTTTCTTTACTAGGTCGTTCAATAACGATGATGTTAAATTCTTGCAATAGAAGAAGCCACCAGGTCACTCTACCATTGGTAATTGGTTTATTCATTAGAAATATAATGGTGGAGTGATTGGTATGCACAAAAACTTCGTAACCTGTAATGTAATGGTGAAATTTATTAATAGAATAAACTACTGCTAGAAATTCTTTTTTTCAGTAACAGTGTAATTTAATTCGACAGGAGTCAAATTCTTACTAATAAAATAAATGGAATAAGGTGCTTGTCCCTATTTTTGGTCGAGGACTCCTCCTATGCCCGTATCAGAGGCATTAGTGGATATATGAAAAGGAAGGGACTAATTGGGACCCCTAAGTATTGGTGCTATCGATAGTTTAGCTTTTAGAATTTCAAAAGCATTTTGACAAGATTCTGTCCACTAGAATTCTATGTCCTTTGTAAGAAATTTAAACATTGGTGCATCTATTTTAGTGAAATTTTCAATAAAATGACGGTAATAGCCTACATGACCAAGAAAGCTTCCTACCTCTTTCTGAGTTTTGAGAGAGGGAAGGCCAACAATTACTTCGATCTTTGCGAGATCTACCTTAATTCCTTGGGAGGAGACATGATGTCCCAAAACTATAACTTCTATCAATAACATTTTACATTTTTCATGACTGAGGGATAAATTCGTTTCTTGACATTGGATCGAAACCTTCTCGAGGTTTTCAAGGGATTCTTGAAAAGTATTACCATAGGCTTTAAAATCATCCATGTATACCTTGACACAGTCATGTATAAGATTGGAAAAGATTCCTAATACTTCTCGCTGAAAAGTGGCAGGTGCATTACATAGGCCAAATGACAAACCTTGATAAGCGTATGTTCCCCATGGGCATGTAAAAGTGGTCTTGTCTTCATCTTCCAGTGCTATTAAAATCTGGTTGTAACCACTATATCCATCAAGAAAGGAAAAATATTGTTTACCTGACAGGGTATCTAATACTTGATCAATAAAGGGTAAAGGAAAGTAGTCTTTAAGTGTAGCTTTGTTTAATTCTCTAAAATCAACACAAATGCGCCATTTCCCTATGAATTTCTTCGGGACTACAACTAAGGGAGACACCCATTTACTATCAGAGATAGGATAGATGAAACCAGCAGTGAGGAGTTTTTGTAATTCCTCTTTCACTATGTCCTTTAGAGTAGGATTCATTCTCCTATGTGGCTTCCTTACAAGTGACATATTTGGATCCATGTAAATATGGTGAATACAAGTGTCAGGGTGTATACCCTTCATATCGGTGTATTCCCATGCAAATGCTCCAACTTGTTTTTAAGAAATTTAAGCATCTGTGCTTGTTGGTTTTTACTTAACCTTGCATTTATATGTAAAAAAATTTCAGGGCCAACCTCACAAGGTATAGTATATGGCCCTGTATGCTCTTCAATCATGAAGACACAAGGTGTTTCTATAAACATTGAGAGAGACATATTTTCTTGAAACTCGTATCTGAAATTCTAGTCGAACTGAGAAAAATACTAAGGGAGATCTATACAAGTTGTCGAAGAAACAAACTCGTTTAATACATTCTCAGTGGTCTGCTCCTGAAGTTCCCAGGAGAAATCACTAGGGAGGGAGATGTCATCGAAGTATTCATCCCCGAAATAACAATTTAACCATCATGAGTTTTCAGTTATTGGTTGTGCTGGGGGGTATAATATAAGTCTTTGTGTAGACAACCCATTGGAAATAGTCATCTCTCCATCCCTACATCCTATAAAATCATTGGCAGTAGCTAACCATGGTATTCCAAAGATAATAGGATTCCATTTTGAAGGATCCTTTGATTCTACAACCATAAAGTTGACAGGGTATTCCTATGAGGCCACTGATATGATAATGTCATCCAGGACTCCAATAGGTTTTACCATAGTATAGTCTGCTAGTTCTAGGATGGAAGGGGTAGCTCGGAGAAATTGTCATAACTGTAAAAATACTAAGACTATGGTGGTCATCATATTGATAGCAGATCCTAAATCGATTAATGTATTTTCTATGGCGGTGTTGTTTATAATTACAGTCAGTACTGGGGCTCCTGGATTTATTTATTTTGTAATCCGGGACTGATCTGTCATACATTCAGAGATCTCTCCTATAACATGAATTGTGAGAGGGTCCTTTTGCTTCTTCCCTGAGTGTTTAATGCATAGCTCCATTATTACCTTAGTATATATTGGTATGTCCTTGATAGCCTGTAATACAGGGATTTTGATACAAATATTCTTTAATTCATTCAAAATGTCATACTTCAGATGAACTACATGTTTTTTGATCACTAGTATTTCCAAGAATGGAGGAATTATTTGCTCCTGGATAGATCCTTGTAGAGGATGGGTGTGTACTCAAACCTTTGGAATGTTCACATCCTCCAAAATATCATCATTCATGGGTTCATTTGAATCCTCTTCTACTTCATTTGATTCATGAATGATGACTGATGACTTGGGTTTGTCATTCACAATTATTCCATATCGTAATTGAATCTCATGTATAGGTACAGTCAAAATAAGATACGATGGAAGATTTTTCAACTCAATGCTATTAAGAGCTTGAGTTTGTTTATTATTTGGGTTGGGCATCGGTTGTGCAGGTAATAAAGTCGGTCGAGGATGGTTTTTGTTCTGAAAATGATGAGGTTGTTGTGTGATTAAAGGAACTGGAGGTACAAATCCAGGCAAAATTTGCTGGAAATTTGTTGATGTGCTGAGAATAAGTATGATTAGGTGCGGGGATAGGTTGTGACTAAGGGTATGGTTGTCCTCTCCACCCTTGTGACCAATATTGCTGCTACAGAAATTGAGGAGGAGGGTATTGAGGTGGCCAATTCTACCAACTTGAATTATTCCATTGTTGAGGTGGTTGATATGGAGGATAATCGAGTGGGGGTTGTGGTGGAAAGTTTTGATATGTTGGTGTGTCTCTAGGTTTCCAGGGAGGCCTCTTATATGTTTCATCTACATCCCCACTCTGATAGATGGCTTGCAACCCAGGAAAGGATGGGATGTTATCTATTGGATGCTCTTCTGTATAGATGTGACATATAGAGATGTTGTTTAATGGACATTCCTTTTGGGGATGTTTGGTCCTACATCTTGGACAAACGATGCTCATTGCTAGTCATTCTTCATCCTGCCTTCTCTTGGCTTGTAAATAATATAGTTTAGAACCCATTTCTCCTAAGATATCAATCTTGAAATTATCCATTAGGTTTCCTAACTCTACCCTTGTAACTCCACTTGAACTAGGAATGTTTCCTCTTACATTTCTACTATAAGGTTCTCGAAATATTTTCCCAACTTCCCCCCTACTTCTAGAATAATTTTTACACATCTCACTGATTTCTGCAAAGGTTTTATGAGAAAAATCACCAACCGCCATGAGATTAAGACTTTCTAACAAGTCCTTGGAGATCCCTTTAAGGAAAAGTGTACGTACTGCATCTTCTCGTAGGTTGCTATATTTTGATTTATGTAATGTATAAACAAAACTCTTGAGATAATCCTCCAAGCTTTCGTCTTCAAGTTGTTGTATTTTAAATATATCATGTCGAGAGTACTTAGGTTTGCAGTATTCTTGATATTTTCACAAGAATGAAGTTTTCATATTGTCCCAAGTCCTGATAGTGAATTCTCCTAATCCCATGAACCATCTCAAGGAAAAATATTTTAGTGTAGCAGGAAATAGTTTTAGTTTGTGAGCATCTTGTAGATAATTATAACTCCTACAAAGGATATCGAAATCGAACAAGAATGTGTCTGGGTCCTCATTAATTTTTCCATAGAAAGTAGGTAAGGAGGAAGGAGGGATGTTTTTCATAGTTACATCCTGCATAGTGTCTAAAATAGGGAACCCGAAGGTAGCCTCAGCTCGATTTCCCCCTTCTCCTTCATAATTTATAACTTCATCATGATCTTCATTTTCTCCCCGTATTTCCATATAAGCTGGGTTTTTAACGTAAATATACCTAGGAGGCTCCTCTTGAGGTGATAATGGGGCGTCCCAACGTTCTTTTTTTAGGAGAGATCCTCCTCTGATCAACCGTGTTTTTATTGAATCCTATAGGGATAGTAGGTTCTATAGTGGAAGTTTCAATTTATGAGATGATTGGATCTACGTAGGTTCCAAAGAAAGCTTTTACCTGGGAAGGATCAACAAAGTCAATGAAGTTTGGATCTCCTACTAGTGAGAAATTTCTGTTAATTGGATTCAAAACTAGTGGACGGTTAGAGATTTCTAGTGGCTGATCTTCTTGAACTTCCTCAGGGATGGGGTCCTTAGAGCCTACTATCAAGGTTCCTTCTTCCTCTATGGATTCCTTAGTAAGATCCCTTGAGGGAGTCTCTTCAGGTTTTTGAGTAGAACTACCTCTGACCGATGTCTTTTGATACCTTTATGGTGAGTTAGTAGTTGGGGAATTATGTCCCCTATGGAAGTTAGTATGGATTTGAATAAGTTTTTGGGTCTTAACAAATCTAACCTAAATATCTCTAAGTCTACTCATGAAAAAAAAAGTCAAACTAAAGAAAAACCTATGCTACTACTACTACTGCTAAATTTGGGGGTGCCTGTTATAATGGATACGTAGTTTCTTACCTCTCATCTTACCGCTCCCCTGCCACCAGCCTATTACTAAACTTCATAAGTATTTCTAATCTACCTTACAGAACAAATCCCCAGGAACGACGCTAAAAATGTTGGGTGTTATATCGTCTAGATTAATTCACCTAATATTTAATTATCGACTGAGGTTGGTAGGCTTAGAGTTGACACAAAATACATGCGAAGGTAAAGGGGTTCCTATGGTGTTGTGGAAATATTTTAACAAACAAAATATCGAAAGATATTTCAAAATGAAAAACCAAGTCAAACTCCTAAGAATTCAACTATTAAAGGAATTAAACCGGGACAGAATAATAAACTAGATAATTGATAATTTCTTATAAATAAATAATATTTAAACTGAAAATATATTATCAACAACTAACTTTTTAAATGGAAAACTGAGATGTAAGGAAGACCTAACTTATAAGCAAGTAGAAAACTTAATAAAAAGAAACAAGTAGAAAAATTAATTGGAATATCTTTGAATTTTGTCGTACAAGTCTCTTTCAGTGATCACACAATGTAAAAAGGAACAACCTAAAAACATGCTAAGGAGAACACATATAACACTGAATTTTACATGCAAATGGATAAATCAATCCAAAGGCATGAACACAAAACAATACATCAGTAAAAAGAAATTAGAAACAAACTCAAGAAACAAAACAAAAAATAACTCAAAACATATTCAAGGTAAAAAGAAGCAAGGTAACTTTTAATAAATAACCTAAAACAATCCAAATTTAACTTTATTGTAAAGTAGATCTAGCATATAACTATTAAAGTCAAATCATACTTCAAACATTAAAGAAACAGAACAGAAAACAATCTCAAAACACATAAAAAACATTAAAAACGAAACTATGGGCTGAATGACAGACTGAACTGTAGGTTTGAAAGGGATGGCTAAATGGCAGTTTAAACAGACTGTCTAAATGATAGTCTGCACAGTTAAAATGATAAAAAATAATCTAAATGAGCTAATATTCAGTTGAATCCGTGCATATGTAAATCTAATGCATGAAGGCAATAAGTAAACCTACTTATTAAGCAAATTTGATAGTGAAATAAACTTAAACAAATTCATGAAAAGAAAATCATTGTATATTAATAAACAAACTGAAATTCAAAATGCATAACTTATAACTTATAACAGAAAGGAAATAAATAGAACTGAATCTATTTAAAAGCAATCTATTCTATCTGCTTGCAAATAAGTTGAACAGTAAACTGGAAATGAAATGACTGAAAACAAATTAAAACAAACTATGCACGCAGTTAACTATCTAATTTCAGAAATAAAATTGCATTACAGGAAATAACAGTAATCTAATGAAAATAAACTAAACTAGCTATAACAGAAAGAAAAGAACAAAAATACATAGAAGAATGAACCTCTAGTTGATGAGGGGCCCTCTCAGTAATCAGGGGTGTTGCTTGGCTAACACATACTCAAACAATCATCAACAACAAAGCATACAACTCTTTATTAAAATGATGGAATAGAGTTACAGAAATATTCTTCAAAAATGACTGTCCAACAAATGAAATGATCAACTATCTAACTCTGTACAAGGAGGTGTTTATATACAATGTTTACAGGGATGAGCAAGTCGACCCTTTAGTGGTTGACTACTCTCTAAATTTAGTCAGTCCATAAAGGCATTTAACTAATCTAATTCCAATGCATAAGATATTCCTTCTTCAGTGCGCATAAGCTCTCTTCATTGGACGGTGTAACGGACATGCTCCCTCTCAGTGCAAACAGTTCTCTTTAGCGTGCGAGATGTGGCGCATAGGCTCCTTTGTTAGCATGGTTGGTGAAGTGGTGGCAAGCAGACACAACGTACACGACGAGTATTCTAGAACGTGGGTTAAATGCATCAACCCAATGAGTGGACTATTGGTGAGGTGTCAAAGAAGGAGGATGCAAGCTAACAGACCATCTAGAAGCGAGCTTCATTACCTAGATGCATGGATAGTAAACAGTTCGCAGGCTGTTTCAATCATTTTAATGCCTGGAATCGGTTATCAACATCATGCAGTCTGGTTAACGATCTGGATGGAAATCTGAACAATGAGTTGGACCGTGAGATGGATATGCTGGGAACAAATCTAGGACGAATGCGATGTCTGTTTGTTGGTGCTGTCAAAACCCCAAATTTTTGCAAAAATTTAAAATTTTGAAATAACATAAAATGCTGAGACTGCAGTTTATTAACAGTTAATAGCTAGCAAAAAGAGAAATAGTTAATAGATTAAATTTGCATAAACTCGAATATGTTAACTCAACAATTTTCTTATTAACACAATCTTAAGTTTATCTTACGCATTAATTCTATATTTGGTTTACTGATGAGTTCTATTTATGATAGTCGGTGGAATCTGCCTTTGAATTTTGGGGCTTACTTAGCATTTATGCTAACGCAGATGGATTATTTGTTCTTACAGGTATAAATGGCCAAGCATCGTCTTTATATTCATAAAGCATCCTGTAATATTTTTATTTGCAATTAATAAGCTTAGATTATAAGCTGCTGTAATCCAACCTACTTCCGTAAGGTAACACAGTTTGTTTTCTTCTGTTGCTATTGTAAACGAAGATCAGATGATTGTATTTCTTTCTATAGAGTATGTAGTGACAGTACTACTTCCTTTGGTTCTAAACAGTTTATTTTATCTTCTTGATATTTTTTATTTTCAAAAAAATCATACCCTAGCAATTTTATATTACAATTCTTGTATTAGGTTCTATCTAAGAACAACTTCCACAGTTGGCGTTTTTCTTATCGAGCCAATATTTTCATCTTATGTTAACGTCTAAGACAAGATCTCATGGATCTGTATTCAGTGAAAGAGTTCATAGGAAATGTTCTTACATTTCACTTCGCCATTGCATAGTTTTCTATCAAAACTTTGCTAGTTTCTAAGATTTAAAAACATGCATAAACTATTTGTTTATCGACATAAAAGATTTTATTAGTGTTACAATTGCATAATACTGATGAACCTACCCAAACAACACTATGCGCATTACACAAGTTGAATGCTGTGTAATCAATTTCACCACCATGAAAGGAATTTGGTACTAATAGATAGTTATTCATACACTATTCACAAAACTGTTTATAAGACAATGATTTCATAATTATCTTAAAATACTATTAACAACAACTTAGTTATTGCACAACCTATTTCACAATGGTGATATCATTATACAAACTTTGATGAAATGTAACCAATTAAAAAGGGGTTAATGCTCACATGTATACTATGCATATAACTAACGATGATGTTAAAATGACTTTGTAAAGTTTCCCCACGATGCTGATTAGTATAACTTACTATGCAAACATAAACATAAACCTCACTAGATTTTACTAGCGATATCTCATAACATTGGTTATTGATGAATTATATAATGTATTTATTTTTTTGGGTTACGAGGATAAGGTTTAAGTTATATATGAAGTCAACGTTATAATAAGTTTGCAACCCATGCCAACAACGACCTATGCACCAAGCGTTTAAACGATATAGTGTGATTGATACCCATGCAAACTATGATGTGGTTTTGATGAAATCATTGGTGATTAAATTGATTATTATGAAAATGCAGGTGACTATGGAAAGTCGACCCACTGCATGATTAAAATGTTTGTGACCACATGGAGAATCCTTGGCCATGCACTGGCTGCATAAATAGTTTTTAACCTAACCCTTGGCTCATTCAATTTCCGTCATTTGCGTTGGCCCCGTGGATTGCTCTGCAAGCTCCCATGGCGGCCGTGAGCTGCATATAGCTACAGAGGCTCCAACGCTGGCTTTTAACATGGATTACTCCCTTGAGCTAGATTCCATTGCTCGCCTCCTCTGTGATTTCTTTACTTCACTCAGAGTTTACTGCCTTCCTTGTGTATGGCTTTACGGCCGCTTGAAAACTCCTTTATGCTCCTCTGTCGTGGTCTGTCATTGGTGAAAGCTTGAGTTTAATGTAAGTTATTGAAACGCTCCTTCGTCATAGGGTTTAGTTTTCCTGCTTGTATGCTAGTGACAATTCGACTCCATGCTTGCAGACTCCTTGCAGCCATTGCTTAGGCTTACCCACACCTCTGCTAATAGTTGTGAAAAACACTAGAGTCCTGTCCTCTCCATCCTCGGCGAGCATGAGGGTTTGGCTCCTTTTGGTGTTGGTCGTGGTGTTACTATTCATCCGAGGCTCCATCATTTTCACTTCCAGTTAATGTGAGTAAATTTAAATTAAGAGCTATTACTATTTATTGTTCTACTTTGCATAAGGGTTTCTGAATTTTAATAACTTTGGTTCTCATAATGCAGGTTGGCTCGTCTCCAAGGTTGGCCATTGTGCTGTTTAAAAGGCTCCATGAAATGTTCATGGTAAGCTACGGTTTCAAAAATGGTTTCCCATGCTTGTACAGACTCTTGTGGTTGGAGAAGGTCTCAGCCATGTTGCACCTAGTATTGGGTTGCTGTCCTTCATTTTTATAAATTTTAATTTGAATTAAACCCTTGCCGTTTGCAAGGTGACTTCGGTTTTAAACTATGTCTTGGAAAGCTCTCCTCTTGTAGTAGGGTTGAACTTACAATTTTGTAAAATTTGTTAATATTTGTGTATACTCCATATATTAATATGGGTGCTCGGCATCTAGCTGAGGTTTTGTACTCTGTTAATGTTTTGAGTTACATACAGTCCTTGAGCTTGTTGATATAATGTAAATATTTTTAAGATAGTCTGTCTTGAGCTTAAATTTGTTCTCCTTTATGTATTTGTATTTTTACCTCTGTGTAAATAAATTAAATTTTTATTCAAATGTTTATATCAAAAGAATAAGTCTTGGAGAATGCATGTAGTAGTTTTCTGGGTTTAATGAAATATGAGCAATTTTCTTATTATGCCTCCATGATATCTGTAGAGTTGTAGCTCTAAAATGTATTATTATTTTCTCTGTTGTAGGTGGTCCTACATGTCCAACAATTTGTTCTAGTCACCTCCAGATACCATTCAGGGACACCTGGTGGACTTGGGCCCGGTGCGCAAAAAACCTCACGGAGCGGAAATTTTGAATTCTGTCATCTCCTACTAGTGTGTTTGGGCATGGGAAATATGGAAATTCCAACCGCATCCCCACCATCCATGGCTTTCCAGCTTTGGCCCTCGTTGGCGTGACTGCATTGTCCGTTACTGAGTGAAACCCTAGCTCCAGAAACGACCGTAGATGGTGGTCACCGGGCAATGGAGAGGAGGGAGAGGCCCCTCCTTGGCTAAAATCCCACGTCACGAATCCAACGGAATCGACGGTTCGTCGATCGGAGGCCTGAGCATCGATCTATGGCGAGTTGCAGGTCACCTCCAGATACCGTTCAGGGACACCTGGTGGACTTGGGCCCAATGCGCAAAAAACCTCACGGAGCGGCAATTTTGAATTCTGTCAACTCCTGCTAGTGTGTTTGGGCATGGTAAATATGGCAATGCCAACCACATCCCCACCATCCATGGATTTCCAGCTTTGGCCCTCGTTGGCATGACTGCATTGTCCCCTACTGAGCGAAACCCTAGCTCCAGAAATGACCGTAGACGGAGGTCACCGGGCAATGGAGAGGAGGGAGAGGCCCCCCCTAGCTAAAATCCCACATCACGAATCCAACGAAATCAATGGTTTGTCGATCGGAGGCCCGGGCATCGATATATGGTGAGTCGCAGGTCACCTCCATATACCGTTCAGGGATACCTAGTGGACTTAGGCCCGGTGCGGAAAAAACCTCACGGAGCGGCAATTTTGAATTCTGTCAACTCCTGCTAGTGTGTTTGGGCATGGGAAATATGGCAATTCCAACCGCATCCCCACCATCTGTGGCTTTCCAGCTTTGGCCCTCGTTGGCGTGACTACATTGTCCCCTACTGAGCGAAACCCTAGCTCCAGAAATGACCGTAGACGGAGGTCACCGGGAAATGGACAGGAGGGAGAGGCCCCCCCCTAGCTAAAATCCCATGTCATGAATCCAAAAGAATCGACGGTTCATCGATTGGAGGCTCAAGCATCGATCTATGGCGAGTTGCAAGTCACCTCTAGATACCATTCAGGGACACCTGGTGGACTTGGGCCCGGTGCGCAAAAAACCTCACGGAGCGGCAATTTTGAATTCTGTCAACTCCTGCTAGTGTGTTTGGGCATGGGAAATATGGCAATGCCAACCACATCCCCACCATCCGTGGCTTTCCAGCTTTGCCCCTTGTTGGCGTGACTGCATTGTCCCCTACTGAGCGAAACCCTAGCTCCAGAAACGACTGTAGATAGAGGTCATCGGGCAATGGAGAGGAGGGAGAGGACCCCCCCTAGCTAAAATCCCACGTCACGAATCCAACGGAATCAACAGTTTTTCAATCGGAGTCCCGCGCATTGATCTATGGTGAGTTGCAGGTCACCTCCAGATATCGTTTAGGGACACCTGGTGGACATAGGCCTGGTGCACAAAAAACCTCACGGAGCGGCAATTTTGAATTTTATCAACTCCTGCTAGTGTGTTTGGGCATGGGAAATATGGCAATGCCAACTGCATCCCCACCATCCGTGGCTTTCCAGCTTTGGCCCTCATTGGCGTGATTGCATTGTCCCCCAGTGAGCGAAACCCTAGCTCCAAAAACAACCGTAGACGGAGGTCACCGGGAAATGGACAGGAGGGAGAGGCCCCCCCCAGCTAAAATCCCACGTCAGGAATCTAACGGAATCGACGGTTCGTCGATCGGAGGCCCGAGAATCGATCTATGGCAAGTTGTAGCTCACCTTCATATACCGTTCAGGGACACCTCGTGGACTTGGGCCCGGTGTGAAAAAAACCTCACAGAGCGGCAATTTTGAATTCTGTCAACTCTTGCTAGTGTGTTTGGGCATGGGAAATATGGCAATGCCAACCGCATCCCCACCATCTGTGGCTTTCCAGCTTTGGCCCTCGTTGGCGTGACTGCATTGTCCCCTACTGAGTGAAACCCTAGCTCCAGAAACGACCGTAGACGGAGGTCACCTGGCAATGGAGAGGAGGGAGAGGCTCCCCCTAGCTAAAATCCCACGTCATGAATCCAACGGAATCGATGGTTCGTCGATTGGAGACCCGAGCATCGATCTATGGCGAGTTGCAGGTCACCTCCAGATACCGTTCAGGGACACTTGGTGGACTTGGGCCCGGTGCGCAAAAAACCTCACAGAGCGGCAATTTTGAATTATGTCAACTCCTACTAGTGTGTTTGGGCATGGGAAATATGGCAATGCCAACTGCATCCCCACCATTTGTGGATTTCTAGATTTGGCCCTCGTTGGAGTGACTGCATTGTCCCCTACTGAGCAAAACCCTAGCTCCAGAAACGACCGTAGACGGAGGTCACCGGGCAATGGACAGGAGGGAGAGGCCCCCCGCTAGCGAAAATACCACGTCACGAATCCAACGGAATAGATGGTTCGTCGATCGGAGGTCCGAGCATCGATCTATGGCGAGTTGCAGGTCACCTCCAGATATCGTTCAGGGACACCTGGTGGACTTGGGCCCGGTGCGCAAAAAGCCTCACGGAGCGGCAATTTTGAATTCTGTCAACTCCTTCTAGTGTGTTTGGGCATGGGAAATATGGCAATGCCAACCACATCCCCACCATCCGTGGCTTTCCAGCTTTGGCCCTCGTTGGCGTGACTGCAATGTCCCCTACTGAGCTAAACCCTAGCAAGTCTGGCTGATAAACATGCCTAAGTAAAAATATGGTGCGTTACAGTAAATGCATGCCAAGTGGCATCTTGGAAAAAATATACACATGTACTAGGGTTAACATGTTGCATCAACAGTATAATTTAAATTTTGAGTTAAAAACAGTGGTTTTGCTTTAATATAGCTCTTGTTTATAGATATAAACCTACACCATGCATATTATAGAACTTATTAGGTTAAGGGTTACACTCTCGAGAGTTTTCTTTACGGTACTGGGAAAAGGAAAAATATTGCTTCCACCCACATATACTTTGTGTTTACTTACACATGTTGCATGCTTTTCCCTACAAAATGCCATTGTATAAAGGGAATTATCACATAATAGATATTATATTGTTGAAGGAATGAAAGAACCCTATTACTCATAATGATGAATGATGATGATGTTCATGATGTTGACGGTGATGATGATGAGGATGTTGATGATGATGATGATGATGATGATGTTCATGATGTTGATGGTGATGATGTTGATGGTGGTGATGATGATGAGGATGATGTTGACGATGTTGATGGTGATGATGATGATGATGATGATGATGATGATGATGATGATGGCAATGATGGGAATGGTGACGATGATGATGATGAGGATGAGGATGAGGATGATGATGTTCATGATGATGATGGTGATGATGATGATGTTCATGACGTTGATGGTGAGGATGATGATGATGATGATGATGAAGATGAAGACGAAGATGATGAAGATGATGTTGATGGTGATGATGATGATGATGAGGATGATGTTGATGATGTTGATGGTGATGATGATGATGAAAGTGAGGATGATGATGATGATCGTGATGTTGATGGTGATGGTGATGATGATGAATGATGATGATGTTCATGATGTTGATGGTGAGGATGATGATGATGATGTTCATGATGTTGAAGGTGATGATGAGGATGAGGATGATGATGTTCATGATGTTGATGGTGAGGATGATGATGATGATGTTCATGATGTTGAAGGTGATGATGAGGATGAGGATGATGATGATGTTGATGGTGATGATGATGATGAGGATGATGAGGATGGTGAGGATGAATGATGATGATGTTCATGATGTTGATGGTGAGGATGATGATGAGGATGATGTTGATGATGTTGATGGTGATGATGATGATGAAGGTGAGGATGATGATGAGGATGATGATGATGATGATGGTGATGATGATGATGAAGGTGATGATGATGATGAGGATGAGGATGATGATGATGATGATGGTGATGATGATGATGAAGGTGATGATGATGATGAGGATGAGGATGATGATGATGTTCGTGATGTTGATGGTGATGATGATGATGAGGATGATGATGATGAATGATGATGATGTTCATGATGTTGATGGTGAGGATGATGATGTTCATGATGTTGAAGGTGATGATGAGGAGGATGATGATGATGATGTTGATGGTGATGATGATGATGAGTATGATGATGATGAATGATGATGATGTTGAC